>CM076578.1:1275307356-1275883650 GCA_034641835.2 Pinus albicaulis
AATGCTGGCGGAGAACTTATGAGTTAAGACCCATGATAGGAGCAGAGATGGTAAGGTTGTTTCTCGGCGGGCGGTAGGTCTAGGGTTCGACTTCGACCACCGCCATATAATTTTGTTCAAATATATATATCCAGTTCAGCCCCCTTCGGTCCCCCATTGACTGACACGTTGAACTTTAAATGCTGGTGGAGAACTTATGAGTTAAGACCCATGGTAGGAGCAGAGATGGTAAGGTTGTTTCTAGGTGAGCGGTAGGTCTGGGGTTCGACCTCGACCACCGCCATATAATTTTGTTCAAATATATATATCCAGTTCCACCATAAATTTGGCTCCCGCCAAACTTAACCTCCCGCTAACCAATTGTAGCACTCCTCCAAGTGTAGTTAACATCCACCGAGTTATAAGGTTTTCGAACATAGCATAAATATATATATGCCAATATAAATCTGCGCCCTTAGTACGGTTCAACCTTAGAATATGCAATCGATAATAATATCCAACATAGGTATATGTGTCATGTGGTAGTTCTCCATAGGTACATGCTATAGCTTCTGCATGTGCTCTCTTAGCTGCCTTCCTAAACTGTTACTGTGACTCACCGAGCACCAACGACCAACCCTTCCAGCCATGAAAGATTGGAACTAGTGAAAGTTTTCATAAGAACTTGGGAATGGTTCCCTCTTTTCAATAGCTCAGACACGTGGCATCCATGTAAGGTCGTCGATTTATTTAGGGAGGTGAACGACTAAAAAAACATAGCTTAACTAAAAGACGTTGAGTTAAAGTTTGTCACGTGGGTCAACTGCAGAGGTAGCAACTTTTTCTTCTCGTAAGACTCGCCAAAATAGGAAGTTGTCGATAAATAAATAAGAGGTACTAAGTATATAAAAGGGCATGCAATTTAAACATTATCTGCTGGCAAGAAGTGCTTGAAACGTGAAGTCATTGTCATGGTATATACATCCCTTCAATCTCGCTTTGGTTGCTAATCTTCTTTCAATATTCCGCTTGGCCTTTAAGGTAATCTCCTCAATTCGGTTTAAACAATTTTGTCCTAAACTATAAATTATACATACAACACTGCTATCCTTTGCTTGTAGATAATTTTGTCCTAAACTACAAAACAACGAGTGACTGAATCCTAGGAAGCACTATGCTTCAACTCTTCGGCATGTCCATGTCAATTCGTTCATAATGTATGCTGAGAGAACGGAATGATATTAGAGTAAGAGTCCAGCATTCGAGTGCCATGACCAAATTTTTTGGTTTACAACTTCACATGATAAACGAATAATTACGCCGGAGGCGTCTTCTTTGCTGAAGTGGAGTGAGAAAACACTGCTCACTCTAGCCAATAGAAGAACTTCCGTATCGCCTTTTTGACTAATAAAAGTTTGCCACTTGTTTGTCATTTATTAGCCTATTAGCTTGATTTCTGCCTATGTTTTCCTACCGCCTGTCTCTGTACTGCCTCTACAATTATTTCACCTATGCCTCCTCTGCAGATATTTCACCATCTAGTCCAATGAAAACCAGGTTTTCAGCTCGGAGCATTCTCCACGTAGTGGCTTCTGTATGGCGAAGCCATACCTGGATGATGCAATTTTTGGATCTGGTAATTGCTGGAGCCAAGGTTCGGGTTACAATTGGGGACAAAATTCCATAGGCCGAGATATGGTGGGACAACCCTTTTGGCAACAGAACAGGGGTGGTTCTCCCGTGCCAAGTCCAAAAATGAGGATTCCAGGTCCAGGTTACGAGCTGAAAGTGCTACTGTCTCTCCTCTTCATCCTCGAGCCATTGGATTAGGGACCGAGTCTCCAACAAGCAAACAGGAAGAGGGAAAACATGAATGTCATCCATTGCTGCTGTCGATGCCGCCACGGTCCTCTTCTACTTCTTCACTCTTCACCAACTCTGCCGCATCTTCAGGAGGTCCACGAAGTCCTGGTGGTAAAGATAACCCCGCAAGCCCTGGGCAGCAATGGAAAAAGGGGAGACTGTTGGGAAGAGGGACCTTTGGCCATTTGTATGTTTGGTTTCAACAATGAATGTGAAGCAGTTGGGCATTGAAAATGACAAATTTACAGACAGAAAAACAAAACAGCAGATCGATGAGAACACGCTATTTGATAGATTCATGAGAGTGAATTTATACAGGAGAATTGGACGGTTATCAGAAACTGAAATGAAACTAACTGACAACTAACTCTAAACTAATCTGTAGCGTAACTAATTCTTTAACACTCCCCCTTAATTTTGAGGGTTACATATGTTTTATTCCTAACTTTTGACATTGAAATTCAAAATTAACTTTTCCTAGCGGTTTGGTGAAAATATCTGCTAACTGCTCCTTGGAATCACAAAATTTGAGAACAATGTCACCATTCTTGACGAGTTCACGAATGAAGTGAAAACGAGTGTCGATATGTTTGCTTCTTTGATGAAACACATTGTTCTTCGACAAGGAAATAGCGGAAGTGTTGTCACAAAGGATTGAAATCGGTTCATTTTCTGTATATCCAAAGTCAGATAGAAGTCTTTTTAGCCACACTGCTTGACATGATGCTGAATTTGCTGCAACATACTCGGCCTCTGTTGAAGATAGTGCAACTATGGATTGCTTTTTGGATGACCACGAGATCAATTTTCTGCCAAATAGAAAAGCATAGCCAGAAGTGCTTTTCCGATCATCAATACAACCTGCATAATCACTATCTGTATAACCAACAAGCTTACTGTCTGCAGAGGCTGCATACGATAAACCATAAGTAGATGTACCTGCAATGTATCTTAACACCCTTTTTCCAGCTTTCCAATGACAGTCTTTAGGAGATTCGATAAACCTGGAGATATAACTAGCTGCAAACGCTATATCAGGCCTAGTAGCAGTAAGATACATAATACTACCAGCAAGTTGCTTATACAAAGTCGCATTAACAATAGTACCCACATCATCTTTACTCAACTTTGTACCAACTTCGATAGGGGTATCAACCGATTTACACCTGTCCATCTTAAACTTTTTCAAAATGTCAGTAGCATACTTCTGTTGACTCATAAACATACCATCCTGTGTTTGTTTCACTTCGATACCTAAGAAGTATCTCATTAATCCAAGATCTGTCATTTCAAATTCATTTTTCATTGCAGATTTAAATTCATCTAACTGCATGTTACCTGTATAGATTATGTCATCAACATAAAGACACAATATCAAATTATTACCTTGATGATCATTCTTGATATACAAAGTGGGCTCGTGGTCGCTCCTTTGGAAACCATTATTCAACAAGTAATGGTCTATTCGGCTGTACCAAGCTCTTGGAGCTTGCTTCAAGCCATACAACGCTTTCTTCAACCTGTACACTTTATGTTCGTGATTTTTGATTTCGAAACTAGGTGGTTGTTCAACATACACTTCTTCATTCAAGACACCATTCAAAAAAGCAGACTTTACGTCCATTTGGTAAATAGGCCACTTGTTTTGTGCTGCAATAGCCAATACAAATCGAACTGTATCAATTCTTGCTACAGGTGCAAATGTTTCACCATAATCCATGCCAGGTTGCTGAGAAAAACCTTTGGCAACTAATCTTGCTTTATGCTTATCAACTTCACCTCTCTCATTTAACTTTGTTTTAAAAACCCATTTGACACCTATAGAGTTTTTATCATGAGGTAGATCAACCAAATCCCAAGTTTGATTTCTTTCAATAGCATCGATTTCATTATTCATAGCATCTACCCATACTTTGTCATTTATAGCCTCTTCAAAACAAGTAGTTTGGAATGAAAGAAATGCAAAATTTACAATATCATCAACATCATCTTGTGCATAAATATCACTTAAGTTTCTCATCTTTGGATTATCAGAATCAGACTCAGAAGACGATGAACTGCTACTGTTGGATGAACTACTACTTGTTTTTTCTTGAACCTGTAATCTTGGAGTGCTTGTTGCAGATGTTTGATGTTCATCTAACAAAATAAAAGGATCAGGACAAGCATTGTTCTCCATTTCATTCCAAGACTTGTCTTCCAGGAATTTCACATCTCGACTTACGACAAATTTCTTAGTTATAGGATTAAACAATTTGTATGCCTTAGATTGATCACTATATCCTATAAAAATATACTTTTCGCTCCTATCATCAAGCTTCTTTCTCAATTTTTCTGGAACATGAGTGAAAGCAACACAACCAAATACGCGAAAGTGTGAAACTGTTACCTTTTGTCCACTCCATGCTTCTTCAGGTACAAAATTTTGAACACTAGAAGTTGGCGATCTATTCAAAATATATACCGAACATGCAACTGCTTCAGCCCATAGATCTTTAGACAAATTTCGTGTTTTAAGCAAACTTCGAGCCATATTCATAATTGTTTGATTCTTTCATTCTGCGACTCCGTTCTGATGTGGAGTTTAGCTGGCTGTCGTTTGTTTTTTAATACCATGTTGTTTGCAAAAACAATGAATTCGTTAGATTCATACTCACCTCCTTTATCAGACCTTAGAACTTTAATAAACTTGCCACTTTGTTTTTCAGCCTCGGCCTTGAACTCTTTAAACTTCGAAAATGTTTCTGATTTATATTTGATGAAATACACCCAAATTTTCCTGCTAAAATCGTCAATGAAAGTAAGAAAATAGAGATTGCCAGCAATTGATTTTTCTTGCATAGGACCGCATAAATCTGTATGCACTAACTCTAGTTGTTCTTTGGCTCTATTAGAGGCTGAAGCAGAACTATCTTGTTTATGTTTACCCATAATACAACTTGTACATGAAGAGATATGCTGAGACAAAGAAGGCAACCCTTTCACCATGGACTGACTTTGCAACAAACTCATACTTTTGATAGGTAAATGACCATATCGCAAATGCCACAAATAAGAGTTAGTTGGCGTTGAAACATTATGTGCATACAACTTCTCACTTTTTAACTGTAACTGATACAACCTGTTCTTTGTCATTGGAATCTTTGCAACAAGAGACTTATGCTTAGCAACAATCGTGCAAGTAGTGTTGTGAAAGCTAACATCATAACCATGTGCATCTAACTGACCAACACTCAACAAATTATGCTTGAAATTGGGTACATAATAAACATCATAAATATTCTTCACAACATTTTGTTTGGTTAAGACAGGTACAACACCTTTTCCTGAAGCTTTAACCTGACGATCATCACCCAAACCAATAGATGAACTGAAAGATGTATCAAGATGTGAAAACAAATCACTATGACCAATCATATGATTACTACATCCACTGTCAACCAACCAAACATCTTTATTAGGTACTTGCACAGTTACTTGGCATGCCAAAAATAAAGCATCTGATGTTTCACATTCAGTGTTTGTAACATTGGCTTTGTTTTTATTCAGAACATACTGTAGTTTTCGACATTCAGACTTATAATGGCCATATTTTTTGCAGTAGTGACACTGACCAGTCATATGATTACTACATCCACTGTCAACCAACCAAACATCTTTATTAGGTACTTGCACAGTTACTTGGCATGCCAAAAATAAAGCATCTGATGTTTCACATTCAGTGTTTGTAACATTGGCTTTGTTTTTATTCAGAACATACTGTAGCTTTCGACATTCAGACTTATAATGGCCATATTTTTTGCAGTAGTGACACTGAATTTTAGATTTATCTATCCACCTACGACCATGATCATTTTGAGACTTCTCTGAATGTGTTTTAGTTACTTGTGATCTATCATCAGACTGAGATTGTCCTCTACCTTTACTTTTCCTGCCACGAAAACCTCTTCCTCTACCTCTATCCATTGATGCTTTAGATTTAAAAGCATGCTCTAAATCACTGACATCTAAATTAATTCTTTCTTCGTGTGCCAACAAAGAACCAGTTAATTCTTCCACAGATAATTTTGTCAATTCTCTTGATTCAAAAACAGTAACGATCATATCAAATTTTTTTGGCAAACATCTAAGAACTTTTTCAACAATTCTTTGGTCATCAATTTCTTCACCATTCATCCGAAGCTGATTTACAACACCCATAACTTTAGTCATAAACTGATCAATGGTTTCTGAGTCAGTCATTTTAAGTGTTTCAAATTGGGTTCTAAGTGTCTGTAATCTTACCATTTTTACTTTATCATTTCCTTGATATGCAGCCTTAAGTATATCCCAAATTGATTTCGCAGTTTTAGCAGCAGTAATTTTAGGAAAGATAGCGTCATCTAATGAATTTAAAATGCAGGACTTTGCTCTACCTTCTTTCTGTTTAATTTCATCAAATTGTCTTCTTTGGGCAGCAGTCATACCAGCAATTTCATTTGTGTCAGGTTCTTGGAACCCTAACTCTATTAATTCCCAACACCCTAAGCCTTGTAAACATGCTTGCATTTTAAGACTCCAAAAATCATAATTTTTTCCACTAAATGATGGTGTCGGAATGGCAAACTGACTTGTTGAAGCCATTTTTAAAAACAATCACCTTTAATAAACCAGCAGTGTTCACCCCTTTACTAGTAACAAATAAAAAGGAGCCTCAACCCAACATACTCTTTTAAATGTAAACAAAACCAGCAAATAATGTTTACAACAACAAATCTTTCCTAGCGATCTATGGTTACAGACGAAATAAATGACTTCGTAGAAGACTGAAGAAGATTCCCTGTGCAATTGATTGAATTCTCGAAACTCATGAAATTATTTCTTGACATTTGATAACAAGCTAACTGCGAATTGTTCTCATAAGTGGAAAGAAACAACTGTCTTATTTTCTGTAAAATAGGCAAATCGAAAGGCGCAGGGGAAACAACTTCTTTTTACCGATCTGTCCGTCCTTTTCACAATGGCATAACGCATCACAATGGCAGAACGCATCAAAAACAACTGTCTTAGCACTCCACGGCTTCAACACGACGTTCTACACCTCCACAGCTTCTTTTCTACACCTCCATAGCTTCTGGTCGGTGGATAGGCTCTGACTGGTGGTGATGATAACAGAGAAAGAAGTGAAACAACAAAATCAAAACAGAACTGTGCGCATCAGCTCTTTGGAACGCAGAGTGACCAACAACATCAAAGCAGAACTGTGCGTAGCGGGTCTAAACCACACAAGCAAACGCTCCAACAACTCTAATGCTCACAACCAGAACCGGCAGTGGCTCTGATACCATGACAAATTTACAGACAGAAAAACAAAACAGCAGATCGATGAGAACACGCTATTTGATAGATTCATGAGAGTGAATTTATACAGGAGAATTGGACGGTTATCAGAAACTGAAATGAAACTAACTGACAACTAACTCTAAACTAATCTGTAGCGTAACTAATTCTTTAACAGAAAATGCATTATAATAATTTCAATTCAGAAGATATCTTCACCGTCTATACTATGCGAATTGTTCAGGAAATGTATCTAGTACTGTAATTTTGGCAAAGCAGCAATAGGTACCTGATCTTTTCTTTTCAAGCCAAGAGAAAATGCTAAAACGTTTATGCAAGAAAGCGCTAAAACATTTATGCAAGAAAGCGATAGCGGAACAAGATACTACTTGTTTGTGGAGGGAGGTAATTGCAGCTATGGCGAGTGTTCAAGGTAGCATATGGGAGCTGGATCAGAAACTGGACGAGAATATTGACACTGAGGCTAGAAGGTTCTGTGGCATGGAAGCTTGCAAGGTTTGTAATTTGAACGCTATTCTGTTCCAATGAAAATGACAAGAATAACTTTTTTTTTCTGTTCATATTGTTGCTGAAAAGTCATAAGAAAGCAGTCTGGGTGCAGAATCTAGAATGAGCTTTGGATTGTTTGAAGCTCTTTGTGGAGTTGATTGTTTTAGCTAATGTTAATCCTATTTAAAGTTTTCAATTAGCTGGTGTTAATAAAATGAACTTTGGACTGTTTGAAGCTTCCTAAAGCTCTTTGTTGCGTTGATTGTTTTAACTACTGTTAATCCTATTTAAAGTTTTCAATTAGCTGGTGTTCGAGTGTAGAAATGAAACTTGGGGTTCTTATTGATTTCTCCGGCTTTCCGGAGCTATTCATACGAACTCCCTGACAACGAAATGCTTGCAATCAAAACATTCCAGAGAAAAACCACTTGAAAGATTCTTTGAAACCCAATCTGACCAAGCTTGAATCGAAAAGAATTCAAGAAACTTACAGTAATTCTCGTTACTCTTGAATTTACTGTGTTCTCAAATGGAGAAACCGCATATAAGTTGGTTCGCGGTGACCGCATGTGACAATTTAGTTTATGAAATTTTATTTTTTATTTTTAAAATAAAAATATATATTATTTAAATTTAAAAATATATATAATTTGAATTAATTAAAATATAATTATAGTAACTTAATCCAAAGTTGTAAATATTCATTCTGAGTGTTATCTCATAGTCATCCTGAGCTACTATTTCATAGGTTCTCTGCTCGTTGGCCGCCTCTTATAACTACATTTTATTATCAAAATTTAATAATTAGAAATCGTAGAAATGGTTGAGAAAAATTATTAAGCAGAAATCTAAAATGTATTGTAGTCCAAAGTAGGATATGGAGAATCTCTTAGAACGAATAAATATTTTCATGCATGTAATAGTAAAAGACCTTTCATTTTATTTTACACAAAATCGCATGGAAGAGCTGGAATTGATTGAAAAGAAGAATAGCAATGGAGTTGCAATTCAGATAAAGAAGGAAGTCAAAGAAATGAATCATGATATAATCTACACGCAGATTATTTATCCAATAGTTCGGATTCACGAAATTCCTCCAACAAACTCAACGCGACATGCCCTGTATTGGATCCTACGCAGATGAACATAAATTTTCAAGCCATTAAATTTTGAAGGCAGCTACTCGATTTTAATAAAAGAAGACGTGGCACATTATTATGCGTGCTCGAACGAACGAAAAAATGTTCCCCCATCAATGCACCTTCCACCATCACAGTTTACTGTGCCGTCACATCCTCTCCCATCAATGCACCTTCCACCGTCCCAGTTCACTGTGCCGTCACATCGTCGTACAGCCTCCTAGTGCATTTATTTGGCGAGTTATTCTACCTACAGCAACAAAATAGAAATAATATGGGTCGTGGTTTCTTTTGGGAAAAAAAAATTCAAAAAATTTAGTAGTTGGAGTGTTTAAATTTTTTTTCTAAGGGTGGAAATGGATTCAGCACCGTCAAAAAGTCATGAGACATCCGACATCCTAAAGGTTAACCAATGTAATCCAGTTTTTCAAAAATTCCTGCCAGATTTTTTCATAGAATTTCTAAGTTACTTTGTGATTTTAAAAAAAAAAAATTATGTACAATTTTCTAATGTGTCATATTCGTTTGTATGCAAAAAATCTTATAATATGAATCTTGGTATTTATTAATTCAATTTGGTGATATGAATTATCTTATTTTTAAGGCGTGTAGTCTAAATAATAGATGAAATGGTCATTTTTAAAGCATTTTTTCCTAATCAAATTTTCCAAAATCTGGTACAATTTTTCTAAAATAGAAAATTAAGTTATTTAATTTGCAAAGATATTAATCTATTTATGCATTAAAAAGTGTATTTTAAATAACAAGAAATTAGAATCTCCTTAAAAATTGAATTGGGAAACCCACGCCAAAAAAACTATTTTGTCACCTTTATAAAATAGATTAAAATTCTCTTCAATTTTAAAAATCAAATTTTCATCTATTATTAAAAAATTATTAATTTTTACCAACCTTTTATTAAATTTTAAAACTTAAATTTATATTTTTTAATATATATATATATATATATATATATATATATATATATATATATATATATATATATATATATATATATAATGGTTACCCAAAAAAAACTATCATATCTTAAAAATAAAATAAAAATAATAATAAACATAATCCAAATGTTTATTGAAAACACAAATTTCAAATATATTTACAATTTAATTTCCTTTTTCATTTTTAAATCATAATAAATCATTTTTTTTAAATTATGTAAATTTATTTGATCGTGTAAAATTATGCCACAACTAATTATTAGTTTAAAAAGATAGTGATATGATATTTATTGATAATGACTACTTAAAAAAGAATAGTGATAAATAAATATAGTATTTGTCCATAATAATTAATTGATAAAATGAATAATAATAAATAAGTATAATATTTATTATAAAACTTGTGTTGAGGCTTCACAACAAATATACATCTTATTAGGGCTTTTTCTTACCATATAACCTAAAAACTCCACTATGTAGCATTAGCAATTTTAGTTTAGAATAATTCTTTTGAATTGGATAAAAGCCAAGCTAAAGAGAGAAAGATCTATTGAGGTGAGAGTGGGTAGTCTTCTTGAATTACAAAAGCCTAGCTCCTTGGTACCTGGGACTTTACATCATTTCAAGTGTTATGTTTATATCCTCTCTCCTCCTCAGGCGTTACTTTGCACCTGTTGGTGCAATTGCTAGTTTATCCTATTTCTGGATGTTGTAATAAGGGGAGACATGATTGTGCCTTCTTTATGTTGGCACCATTGTTTCAATGCATTTGCATTACCATTATTACAGGTTGGGTTCATGTGTGTTTTTTTCAACTGACATTGATGGCGTGGTTTGCTGGTCTTTTGTATAATTTTTTTAGAATTGGTTTATAATTTAGGTGGGATTTAGTAGAATTACACATTTCATTTTTAAACTTTTCAATTTTACGTATAAATTTTTTTAATCTATTTATATATTAAAAGTATATTTTAAATAAAAATAAAATATAATAAAAAAATTATTCACTAAATTTTGATAATACTTAAATAAAATCAAATTTGATTAGTCGAGAATCATACTCAACATTGTAATTGCATGACTTTGAAGTCACTTTTAAGCAATCTGAAAAGGATGAAATTTGAGTTTGCTTAAAAAATACAGCTAAGAAAAATTTCCCATACATTAATATATTTTGTTAAAATAATTCAAATCGACACTAGAATTGTACAAAATATCAATTTTATGTGGTGTTTTAGATTTCAAATTCTTACCCTAACTTGAGTATAGGTTGTGTTTAGGTAGGGAATAGATGATTAAATATTTTTATATAAGATTTCAGTGTTGGTAAAATGGAATGCAATCAAGGTTAAATTTATTTTACAAATTATAAAGATTTTGTTAAAATGGTAATATGATGTATTTTTATATATATTATTTCAAATTATTAGTTTTTAAGTGTTATTTTTTGGAAAGTTTTCATATTTATTTGAATTTATTGAAATTATAAGTTTGATTAGTGAACTCTTTATAATCAAAATGTTTTATTGGTTTTTGAGAGTGTTGAATCTTTATATGTATTCAAAAATTCAATTTAAACAATAAAAACAAAAATTTGACAACAATTTTTTTCCCCAAATTCTAACCAAAAATCTACAACGAACTCCAAAAAGAAACTCATATTAATTACTTTATTACATTACAAAATGCCTATGAATGATCGAAATTTTCCATAATACAATGCTCATAAATACCTATTAATGATCGAAATTTTCCATAATAAAGCATTCGTAAATAGAGGAAAATAACTTCTCAGTTTGTTGTCATGCTAATATTCTACATCAGTTTGAGACTGCAAAATTTTTAATTAGTGAGAGTTGGTTCACGTCAACTTAGCATATGAATTAGTTGCTATTTCTTAGGGTGTGGTTCTAACTTCCCTACATCTATGTATGCTATATAATGCTTGAGTTGTATTGAGAATGTAGAGTGTTCTGCAGAGCCAGACTCTCCTGGTTCAGACTCTCTTTCGTAGAGCTGACCAGTGGGTTTTTTTATTTATCAATTCAAACATCACATTTTATCATTGTATCAGAGCTCCAGGGTTGAATCATAGCCGGAGTGTTGTGATCGCTGTGAGTATCCAGGTGGTAGAGGAGAAGCCCCTGCTAACTAAGTAATTTTTTTTTCTTAGGTATAAAAGTGAATCAGTGTCGGTTTTTGAGCAACAGGCGCGTCGATCGTCGCCTTTATTACAACAACAGTCACGTCGATGGGGTGGAACTGAGCAGAACAAAAGCGCCGACAAGTGGAGGACTTACTAAATTTCATTTCTGGCGCAGTCATCGCGAAAATTGAGTCAGATTGAGTGTCGAGGAGATCTGAAATAGATCTGAGCCAGTGGACACCACTGATGAAGGAAGAAATCCGATGAAAAGTCACCGATAAAGAGATTTGGTGAAAGCTTGCCGATGAAGGAAGAGATCTGAAGTAGATCTTGTTGGTGCAAAGGAGTCAAGAGCTTGTCGCACAACGTGCAAAACAACATGTTCGATTGATCACAGATCAGGTAGATCTGTATCGTAACATTGCTTTATGTAAGGATCTGGGGTAGATCTATTTTTTTTTCCTGTCAATTAATTTTTTTGAATCGTCAAGATGAATAATCAAATAATCGAAGCATACTTGAACGATAGCAACAAGCTCGATGGTTCCAATTACTCTAATTGGAAATTCAAGATGTAGACTGTGCTAGAAGTGTAGAGTTCCTGGATGATTGCAAATGGGGATGGGCTAAAGCTAGCAGCGGGATCCCCAACGACTCAAGATTGGGAGAAGAGAGAGGGAAAAGAAAATACGTTGCTGAAGATGTCAGTGAAATACTGCATCATACCACATATCAGAGAATGCAAATCAGCAAATGAAATCTGGACAGTATTGAAGGATTTGTATGAGATCATAAATACAAGCCGTCTTTTGTTCTTGAAGAGCAATATTCTATCCATAAATATGGAGAAGAATGAAACATTTATTTCTTTCATATCGCCGATCAAGGATCTGAAGAAAAAATTGGTAGATATCAGTGAGATAGTAGCAGATGCATATTTGGTCACGATTACCATGAATGGTATGACTGATGATTACCAAATGTTTATCACTGGGATAAGTGCGAGAGATAAAATCCTGAAGTTTGAAGAACCAACAGGAATATTAATGCAAGAATAAGAAAGAAGATTGACTCTAAAATGCTAGAGTGCAGATCTTGAGTTAATGGCAAAGAAGAAATTCTTCAAAGCAAAAGGAAATCCATCACAACAAAACGAAGGAAATCCATAGAAAAAACCGAATCAAGCTCAAGGTATGTATCTGAATAGAAACGACTCTGTAATAAAAAAATTTTATTGTGGAAAACTCAGTCATATGACTAAGGAGTGCAGGAAGAAGAAATTGCATGAAGAACAACAGAGGCATAAAAGATATGCAGGTCATTTCGCAGATGATGACCATGTTTAGGATTTCAAATTGTTCATCACAGACTTCGATGAGAATGTCGAAGCAGGCATCTGGTATGTGGATTTAGGAGCATCCACACATATGACGGGAAACATATAATGGTTTGAAGACATTAAAGAAATCAACAACAGAGCACAAATCTACCTTGGTGATGATAGAAGTCATCAGATCAAAGGGTGTGGGAAAATTCCTGTTATTTTGCCTTATGGTAACATTAGACATATTCATAATGTAATGTATGTACCTGGAGTTACAAAGAATATGATTTATGTATCCATGATTACAGATCAGAATCTCAAGGTATATTTTTTAAAATCTAATTGTTATATTAAAGATTTGTTGGATGGCATGAAGATTATTGCTTCAGGAATTCGAATAGGAGGTCTGTACAAATTGGATGTGAGGACAACACCAGATAGAGCCTTGACAGCATTAAGTTTGACTACAGAAGAGCTATGGCACTAAAGACTTGGTCATGTTAACTAAAACGATTTGTTGTTACTTCAGAAAAAGGAAATGGTAAGAGGTATTACTACATTAAAACAAGTGCATAGTGATTGTGATGCTTGTGTGTTAGGAAAGATGCATAGAGAATAATTCCATGTTCGAGTAGAAAAGAAAAAGAGATATATACTTGAATTAGTGCATACCAACCTATATGGACCCATGCAAAAAAGGTCATTAGGAGGTGCACTGTATTTTATACTGTTTTTTGATGACTACCCAAAGTTTTCTTGGGTATATTTTATGAGTAAGAAAAGTCACACATTTGAATACTTTAAGCAGTTCAGATATATGATAGAGAAGCAAATAGGGAAGCACATAAAAATTCTCCGCTCTGATTAAGGGGGAGAATACAGGAAAGTTGAACTTACTAAGTATTGTAAAGACCATGGAATATTACAACAATTCACAGTACCCCATACTTCTCAGCAAAACAGAGTGGCAGAAAGAAAGAACAGAACATTGGTGGAGTGTGCTAGGAGCATGTTGAAAGGTAAGGATCTTTTGAATGGTTTTTGGGCCGAAGCATTGAATACTGCAGTTTATTTGAAAAATAGGAGTCCTATAAGAACTCTCGATTTTAAAACTCCTTTTGAAGCATTATGGATTCAAGCCTGCAGTAAAACATTTGAGAGTATTTGGGTCTAAAGCATTTGCCCACATTCCAAAGGAAGACAGAAGAAAACTAGATTCAAAAGCCATCAGATGTACCTTTGTAGGGTATTTTTCACAATTTAAAGCTTATAAATTGTTTAATCCCTCTACTCACAAGATTTTTGTTAGTAGAGATGTCATATTCCATGAGCACGTTTATGATGAATCTGACAAAAGCAATGAGGAATGGGATATTCTGTTTTTGGTGGAAGGAAGCAAAGAAGCACGAAACAACCATGAGAAGCAGCAAAAGGCAGAAGTAGAAAGTCCAGATACAACAATCGAGCTGAGTCCTTCAAAGGAAATACATAACAAGTTGGAAGCTACACCAACACTCAGAAAATCAGGTAGGCAGATTCAATTGCTTGCTAGATATAGAGAGAATGCCTTTATAACTAGTATGATGAATGTTCTTGAACCTTCTAGCTATAGAGAAGCAAATCAATTTAGTGAATGGAAAAATGCTATGGAACAGGAATAATGAATCTATTGTCAAAAACAACACTTGGGAGCTGGTTGAACTACCTGAAGGAAAAAAAACCATAGGTTGTAAATGGTTGTATAAACCCAAGACTAATGCAGATGGAACCATAGATAAATTAAAAAATAGATTGGTAGCAAAGGGGTATTCACAAAAACAAGGTATTGGCTATGAGGAAACCTTCGCCCCCGTAGCTAAATTAAACACTATCAGAATGATGATTGCTTTAGCTACTAAAAAGCATTGGATGATTCACCAACTACATGTAAAATCTGCATTTTTAAATGGGGAATTGAAAGAGGAACTTTATTTAGAGCAACCCAAGGGGTAAGTCCAGAAAGGGAAATAACATTTAGTCTGTAGATTAAAGAAAGCTCCATCTAGACTAAAACAAGCACCCAGGTCATGGTATGAAAAGATTGATTCCTTTTTTCCGCATCACGGTTACAACAGAAGTAAAAACGACCCTAATCTGTATACTGTGAAAGATGAAAAGGGGCGTATAGTGTTGATTTCTTTGTATTTAGATGATTTGATTATTATAGGTGATGTTGTCGATCTAATCAAAGAAATAAAGCAGCAAATGCCACAAATGTTCAAAATGAAAGACCTTGGTGAACTAAGATATTGTTTGGGTCTTGAGATCTGGAGAGATTCAAGACAAACTTTTTTGTCCCAGGGTAAGTATGTCAGAGATCTATTGGAAATATTTAGGATGGATCAATGCAACGCTGCATCAGTACCATTACAACAGAACATTAAACCTCAGAGTGAGGATGGCTCTAAAGAGGCAGATGTGACACATTATCGACAGTTGGTTGGGAGTCTAATCTACTTAACCACTACTAGACCATAGTTGGCTTATGCAGTTAGTGTGCATTTCAATACATGTCCAAGCCACTTAAGAGTCATTGGAATGAAACGAAAGGTGTTTTAAGGTATCTACAAGGAACTGTAGATTATGGTATTATTTATACTGATTCTTCTAATATTAGATTGACAGGGTTTACAGATTCCGACTGGGCTGGAAATGTAGACGAGTGAAGATCCATAACAGGTTATGCATTCAGCATTGGATCTGGGGTAATTACATGGAGCAATAAGAAACAAAACATAGTTTCCTTGTCTTCAGTGGAAGCAGAGTATCAAGCTATGTGCACAACAACATGTGAGGCAGTTTGGTTGCGGAGACTTCTCAAAGGTGTCGGGGAAGAACAAAAAGATGAAACAGTTATCAGATGCGACAACTAGAGCTCAATCAAACTTGCTAATAATCTGGTGTTTCACAAGAACACTAAACACATTAATACACAATTCCACTTTGTTAGGGTGAAAGTTAAATCTAAAGAAATCCATCTTGTATATTGTAAAAAATGTGATAATGTTGCTCACATTTTCACTAAGCCTCTTGGCAGAATTAAGTTTGAAATGTTTAGGGAGATGTTAGGCATATTTGTGAACCGATTCTCCATTAAGGGGCAGTGTTGAAAGACAATGGAGAATCCTTCATTAGTGAGAGTTGGTTCATGTCACCTTAGGATAGGAATTAGTTTCTATTTCTTAGGGTGTGGTTCTAACTTCCCTACATCTATGTATGCTATATAATGCTTGAGTTGTATTGAGAATGTAGAGCATTATGCAGAGCCAAACTCTCCTGATTCAGACTCTCTTTCGTAGAGCCGACCAGTGGGTTTTTTATTTATCAATTCAAACATCACATTTTATCAACTTCCAACCTCCATCCATACCACCTCTGTAGCGGAAAAGCCTTCTTATCCATTGGCCAACAGAAGAATTAATGAGAAGGTTTTGTCAAAATTAAATGCTGAATTTATGGTAATACACGTTATCTGTTCATACATGCTGATTGTTGTTGTCTTCGAATTCTAGATGGATTCCTCAACGTCGACACAAAAAATGCAATAATTTTCTTTGCAATTAATAGGGAACAAAAAAGCTTAGTTATATGAATAACACATCACAAATTATGTAATTAATTTTAAACATGGGGATGATGTGAAAGATCACAATAAAAAGTTAAATATATTAAATATATTGGCTATTGAGATTTTAGAAAAATAAAATTCACTCATTGTATTTTTGTATTAAGCATTACATTCAGTCCATAAATTTAAAGTGAAGAGTAAATCCATATGATAAAAAAGAAACAAATTTATTACCATAATCCTCAACGAACTAATAAAGAACAAAGAACGAAATCAGTTTCTCTCTAAAATACCATTGATGGTTAAATAAAAATAATAACCTCACGGATGAGTGAAAGTCGTGAAAAATGATATAAAAGTTGATGCAGCAGACAAATTTGAAAATGATCTACAATCTTGACAGAGCCTACCACACATTTGCCAAACGTGAAGGATGATAATTTAAAATCATGAAATTTAAAATTGATCCAGATTGATCTGCAATAATCTAATCTTAGGTGAGGGTAATAAGGTATTTATTCACATATCTTGTTTTCTACAATAAAGTGCACATTTTGGAGCCACCGTTTGATTTTTATTAAAAGTCAACTTCAAAGCATTTTTTTTTTGTAAAGTTTGGTAGGTCCTTACTATTTTCTATTATAAAAAGCAGATTACATCATACACATAGTTAGAGGCCTCAACCTGCCTGTAGGAAACCAGGTCTGTTGGCCACCTTAAAGCATTAAAAGCCAACTAAAATTGAAATTGTTTCCTTCTTCTACTTGCCGCTAAGGCCGGTTTACTATTTATAGCATTGACGAAAAGATAATGACCAATATAAACACTATCCACAAAAATCATTAAACAGAAGTTGGGTTACTACTCATTTGAAGAATCGATTGGTGCCGGATCCTTTGTAGTGGAACCAGGCATGTCTACTTGTTGTAGCTGCTAAAGTTGCTTCTCAACACGGTCTATTCGAGCTGACATTTGATATTGTGACACCTTGATTTGCTGGAGCTAAATGGTAATATCTTGAAAAGGTGCAGCGACTGACAGAATCTCATTCCCTTGTCCTGGATGGATACTTTGCATTGCCTTAGCCAAGACACACTTCATTATCCAATATGTATGCACAGTTTGATTGAATAGAGATAGACGCCCTCGTGTGTTCCTAGGATCATTAATGAAATTCATGATTTCCTCCTCCACCTCATTATCTTCTTCATTGTTGTGGCTCTCTCTTTCCCATCCCTGAATTGTATTTGTTATCTGAGGTGGGTTCCCCAGCAAATATCCTTGCGAGATATTCTGTAATGTCTCCTTCTTGGTCTTTCTACCTCTTTTACTAGTCTCAGCCTTAGGCTTGACCATATTCTGCTTGCCTTTATCCTGAGTACTGACCTTAATCTTCTTCTGCCTCTTCACCATTGTTTTACTTTTACTTTTGTGATTAAAACCTGTGTATTCAATCAAAGTGCCTGTATGATGGGAGCACAACATTAAAATAGTTAAGATTTGGAACTGCCAGAGTAAATTTTCCTGTGGCGTATATTTCGTAGCATGACTGGAGTAATTCCGCTGTCGACTGAGGGAATAGAAATTCTATAAACAATTAAGACATGTAGGTGGTCGGGGATAAATAGTCAAACTCTGACAATAGATATAGACAGAATTCCAATGGCAATACTCTCTCAATCTTTCCAAACAAGTTTCGTTTAGATTTCTTTCCCTACGATTACTATTCGGTTGTGGCCAAACCAGGTTAACAAGATATTCACAGAAACTGCTATGAATTTTCAATCTCAGACTTTGTAAACAGAGAAGGCTTTCATTTAAAGAATAGTGACGCCGATTTATCCCCTGTCTACATCTATCCAAGCTTGCAAACAGACTTAAGATACCGCAACAGACCCCAAGATCAATTAAATTATACAAACTGAGGCAATAATATAAATGAGAGAATTTTCCGAAACCCTCTGTCAATGTTACTTGACCGATAAACCTATAATCAAATCCATGCAACCAGAATTTGAGCTCATTTAAAACCAATTGCAATTGCCCCTCAGCAGAAAACTTGCATGCATTTATAAAATGGATGATTACTCTGAAATAGAATTCCATTACGGTACAGGGGTGTCGAAAACAAGGTTTAATAGATGGTTGTTGCACTAATAAATTATCATTCATAACCGTTCCACTGATGAGAACCTGATGCATTTCCCACATTTCCAAATCTTCCCTACTCTACCCAATTTGAGAATTAATTACAGGAGACATAAGGTTTGAGTGAAGAAAGGTTACATACCCCTGAATCCACACAGAAATCTTCTGAAGAAAGCCTGCACCAGTGCCTGGTTTGAATTCTCCGCTCCTCTTGCTATGAAATGGCGCATACAGTTTTCTTTGCTTCCACCTTAAACTTTTGTGAGCTCGCTTGTCCCAACATGCTTCTGACAAGCCAGCCTGGAATGCTAAATTCACCTTCATTACCTTAACTGCCGCATACAATTGTTGTGCATGCGAAATCACTGCCTTCTCACACCTGAACCTTTGTTCAGTGGGGGAGGTCACCTCCTTCCTGCCAAATGACTGTTGACATGACACACCCCGATCGGGGAAGTCAACTTCCAAGCATTATTAGAATAATAAAATTCGTTAGACAAGTGAATCAGCATAGTGAATCAGCATAAGAGAACTCAGAGCACGAAAACAAATAAACTACATTAAAATAATCAAATTACATATAAAATTGTAATAGAGAAAAGTGATTCACTTAATAATGAAAAACTGCAACTTGTAAGACGGCCCAGATCCACGCATGGTCGGAATTATAGGACGTGGTGTTATTTTGTTATAGGAAATGGTGTTAATTTGTTAGGGATATATAATAAATTAGCAAATTGTATCAAGAGGTGTAAAAGAAAGTTGAAAAAAGTTTTTTTAGTTTTTTTTAGGACAATTATATACTTCAAAAAATCTCAAGATCGTTTATCTTTTCAAGAGAAAACATAACATTCATCATGGTCAACTCTTGATAGAAACTATTGATTCGGCTGTTGAAAAGAACTGTAGACAAACGATTCAAATTAGAAGAAACATGGAGCCAGAATTTCTCCAAATTAGGAGAAACATGGAGAATAATTTCGTGGCATCGACTTACCCAACAAGTATATTCGGACCTATAAATTGTTCATATTTTCACAATTCAATTAAAAAGAAGACTATTTTGTTTGTATTTTAACAATTCAATTAAAAGGAAGATTGTTCGTTTTGAGAATAATGCTAATACAAAAATTCCATTAAAGAGTCTTAAAAATGCAATTTTAACAAATTGAGTATAATTAATTAGATAAATATAAAATTGTTGTGATTCTAACTATTTATATTTTTTTAATTATACATTTAAATAATTATAAGTATATATTTAATTTTATAATTTATTTTTTTACAAGAATTTAATAGTTTGGGTGATAAGTAATTGCTAGTAAACTTTTGAGAGTCTATAACATGTCTTTCTTTCCGTACAAATTTCACATTACTAGAGAAATCTAGCAGTTGCCCTGACACCTAACTACTAGAAAACCTTTATGGGTTACCTTCTCTCCTCATCTCCCTAAAACACGTCACAACGGGGAGATTTGAACCTTGGATCTCCTAGTTTTGACATATTTCACTTTGGTGTGATCACCAATTGAGATTGGGCATTGAACAAATTGTTTTAAAATTTTAATTCGAATTTTAAATTTATTTAAATCAATATTAAATTAAATAATTGCCAACAAAATATTTAAATTTTTTTTTTTTTCACACTTATTTTATATAATATAAGCATAGTTGACATTAAAATGTTTTATTTATGGTTTTTAATATATATATATATATATATATATATATATAATGTTTTATAAAATGTTACAGGTAAACTCCATATTAAACATTGAAATATTTACATATCTCTTTTGATCCTTGAATTAGAAAGAATGTATTATTGTAATAAGAATTTTCTCTCTCATTTCATGTTAAAATATTTTGATTAGTAACATATCGAAATATTTTGTTAATATTTTTTAAATGTTATATCTTAATTTATATTAAAAATAAAAAATTATATATCTCTTTTACAATGGAAAGTAAAAATATATATATATTTTTAATTTAAATTATTTTATTTTTCCATATATAAAGTTGATATAAAATTCTGTTATATATTATTTTCACATGTTATTTATAAACTTAATAGGGAAATGATTATATAGCTTCATCATATTAAAAATAAAAAAATAAAAAATTACTTTATCTTTTTATACAAATTTGAAATAAAATAAAAATAACATTATTTTATTTATGATCCACATTAATTGTATAATTTTTAATTTATATATAAATACTAAAAATAATGTAGCATTATAGAGTAACATCTCCCACTAAAGCACATGTAAACATATGTAAACATATATATATATATATATATATATATATATATATATATATATATATATATATATATATATATAAACTGGTAGAAATACACTATATAAAACATGTACTATGTAGTAGCTAGTACCTACAACTTAGTTTACATATAGCTAATCCTTCTAAAGCACATGTAAACATTTATATATATAAATAAACCATTTATGACCTCACTATATAAAACATGTACTATGTAGTGGTCAGTACCCGCAACTTAGTTTAAATATAGCTAATTGGACTATGAAATACTCATAGGATGTGAGATGATAAATTAAAGCCTTCTTAAAAAAATAGAAATGAAAGTGAAAATGTTGTGCTAAAATGTTGCTTTTTGGTGAGTGCCCTACCTCATTGGTTGTAATGAAATTTTATAACTTTATTTCTTTGTCAATGTTTGGTTGAAATTGATATAGAGAAGCTTAGTTTCAACTCAACCAAATGTCAATTTCAAGAAACTTGTTTTGCATAACCAATTGTCTCCTACAAAGTTCGTGGAATTGTACATGATTGATATAGAGTTGAATACAATAGTGTTTGTGGTAGTGAAGATATGAGAATATGGAACAAATTTTTTAATGTTATATCTCAAATGCCTTCATATTTTAAACATGCCTGCTTTATTTAGTAAAGATAAATGGAGTTGGGATTATCTATAATTTGTGGTTTAGTATTAAATTAATTTTTAAATTAAATATAAAGACAAGTTAACTAATATTTATGTTGTGAGGTGTTCCTCTTTGAAAAAAAATCCCCTAGATGCCATTTTGTACATCTATGCAACGTTAGATTGAATGTTAGACTATTGAAGATTTGTGTGCCGTCAGATTAGTAGTTAGAAAAGTTAATAGGCATTAACATTTAGGGAAAAAACTACATACACCCCTTCTTTTCAAATCTACAAACCCTCGAAACAGAATTTTCTCCTTGAATGGGTGAGGTGCTGCAACCCTTACTTCTGTTGTCATAGCTTTTTAGTTAATATTTTCAAAATTACATTCTATTTTGTTAATTTTTTTTATTTGATATTGGAGGCTGAATTGACAGGAGAATGCTTCGTTTCATATGTGTATTCAAGTAGAAAGAGAATAATTATTAACAGTACAAGAGGAGGAGTTGATATGACTGTGTTGTCATGTGCAACATGTAATCCCATATCGATGAATGTTGGCGATGCGACCCCAATTGGGAGCGCTATAGAAAACAGCTGGCAGATTGCGGCATTGGATTTGGCAAGGATGCTATCGGAGGAAAAAACAACAAGTTTTATGATGTTACAGATGCCGACGATGATGGCCATCCACCTCAAGGAAGGAATTCTTATGAGAAATTTCAAAACAATCAATGGACGAGGCGCCAACCTCACATTGGTAAAAAGCCATGTATCACCCTAAAAATGTGACAAACATCATCATTCATGGAATCCACATTCATGAGTGTAAGCATCTATGAAAATCTATAGTAAACACCTTTCCTCTGAATATAAAAATAAATCATGGTGATGGGATTTCCATCTCGATAGGGAGGACCATTGCTCTATGTCTAACTACGAAGATGGTCTCATTGATGCTGTCAAGTCATCCACCTATATCACCATTTCCAACAATCATTTCACTCACCGCAACAAGGTAAGCAAGCTCCCATATTCATTGCAGTTCAGTCTATTTTATTTGTTTTATTGTAACTTGACAATGATATAGGTGGGTTGCTCTGCATTTTTCCTATGGCAGGTCATGCTATTGGATCACAGTGATGACTACCATGATGACATAGTCATGCAGGTGACGATTGCACTCAACCATTTTGGTGAAGGTATTTTCGAATGCCAAGGTGAATAATTTAATTTAATTACTATTTCATTCCACCAATTTTCATATATTTTTGCATTATGTTATGAAGAAAGAGTATAAAATGGTTAGTATATTAGTTACAGATTAAATTATGAAAGAATCAAACTAATGTACATGTCTATATGGATACTTCCATGTATTTAACAATGATATTTAATATGCTTATTTATATATTTATATAGAAAAAATTAACCATAAAATGTACAATTTACACATTCCATTACGCTAAAGAACATTTTCATTTAAACATCTTGTTAATAACATTTTGATTAAAGTGTTGATTTTTAATTTAAAATGTATTTGTATTGAGACGCTAGTGTCAACTTGACATGACAACTTATACTAAAGGTAAGGTTGCGAATAGTCTTGAGAGCGAACAAAAATAGGATATGGATTGTGTTAAGTTTCTTATCTCAATCATGAAACTTGAAAATACTTGACCTCCGACATCAAAATATGATTACATGCATCCCCTAAGTCACAAGGTAAACATGTGCCATCATGTACAACCCTTAACCCACAATGAAACAATGTGCAAAAGAAAATCAATGTTTAGCCCACGGAGCATAAAATGTGTGGGGAACAAAAAAGGAACACAAATAAAAACAACCCAAAAGTTATTGCAAGGTTTATGTGTCCACCTACATTATCAAATTGAATAATCAGTGAGGAGATTATATATATGACCATAACATGGGAGTATATATTAAGCAAGAAGAAATGGGAACCTGAGATTCCTTATATGTAATATATGAGAACAAATATTATTCCTTCTAAAGACCAGGAAATTCTCAAGATGCCCACCCCACCACCCGAATTCCTCTTGTTTCTTTGCACGTTCCTGATGATAGTGACAACGATCACATACAGAAGCAGAACCATTGCTATGAATTTGGCCATGATGGCCATGTAAAATGACCAATCCTTGAATTCGATCAAGTCTAAAAGTTTGTAAGGGGAAGGCTTCGTAAACAAAAGCTTCTGTGATAACCCTTCCCTCTCCATGCTTCAAAAAACTCTAATCTATTATAATGGCCTTCTCACACAATACTTAACGAGTGCATGGAGAGACCATTGGAATGAACCGTATTTATATCACAAATTATCCCAACACTATAAGAAAAAAGGACATTGGTGAGGGGCGAAAATGGTCACCATAATCTCATTGGTGAGGGTCAAAAGAGCTTTCGTCACCAAAAAGTGAACGTCACCAAAGGTGGCGTCGCCGAAAGTATAGGTTTTGTGGTGACATTCAAGGTCCGTCACCAATAATTATTTATAGTGACGGATAGTGACCGTCACCATTTCATATGAGCAATGGTGACGGACAATAGCCTCTGTCACCAAAAAACTGAACGTCACCAAAGGTGGCATCGCCGAAAGTATGTGTTGTGGTGACATTCAAGGTCCGTCACGAATATTGATTATCATGACAGATAGTGATCGTCACCATTTCATATGAAAAACAATGATTTTTTGTGTTGGACCTTTCATGGTCGTCACTACTAATGCATATATATGGTGACGTTCATTGACCGTCACCATAAATTCATTGGTGACATCAAGGTCTGTCACAAATAATGACTATAATGACAAACAGTGACCCTCACCATTCCATATCAACAACAAAGATTTATGGTGACGGACCTTTAATGGTCGTCACTATTGATGTATATATATGGTGGCGTTCGTTGACCGTCACCATTTCATATTTTGGTGAGGGTTGAAAAATGTCACCATAAGCTCATTGGTGACGGTTAAAAGAGCATCCATCACCAAAAACTAATCGTCGTCATTCCCTATGAATATCAAGGCACGATGGAATCGAACCACCAACCTCCTGCTTGTAAAGCAAATGCTCTTCCATTGAGCTAGCACCCTTTAAAAAATTAGCATTTAAACTAGCAATTTCCCCTAAAGGTGCAAAAATACACCAAAGGAATAGAAAATCTAGGAAAATCAAAAGTTGTTAGAAATAATAAAAATACAATAAGAATAACTTTTGATATAATCTAACAAAGCATTTACTACGTAGGAGAATAATTGGAAAGCACAACTAGAAATTTGAATCACAACATAACAATATAAAAGAACATGCAACACGAAAGGAACAACTCCACAGTTTGAGAAATATGAACAATCCATGGGCATGTTCTTATATATTGATATAGATAACGAAATAGAAATCTAGATTTATGAAATTCAAGTATCACACAAGAATGTCTTGAACAAATATCAATGTGTAAAATAGTATTTTTTGCATTTGGATTTAGATTGCAGAACCTCAGGAAAAGGTTTCCATAGAAACAACCAATAAACATAACAACATGGACCTCATGAGCAATTGTGCGGGGGATAAAATATGAAGGTAAAGCACTAGAGAAGTATTCAAATCAAATGATGAAAAGCGTATCTAGAAAGAACTGAGAAACCTCTGAAGTAAACCACACATTTATCATCATAACTAATACACTTGCAAAAAAAAATCAGAATAAATTATGAACTATTCCACCAAAAAACAGTGAATTTTTCCACTAAAATACAATTTCAAATTAATCACTAGCATGACGCTAACTTCTCTGCAAAAATAGGGAAGTTTCAAGATAATTTATAATAGCTTGAATGGCAATCATGTTGATAAAACCCTTCGGATGCGGGTGTATGATCCAGGACGGGAGGTGGCGGCCCCATTGCGTGACAGATGATCTAGCCACATGGCCACACATGGGGCCTGTCCTACTGCCCATAACTGCTCCAGATGTTCACCTCAAGGTGCCTTAACTGCCTATGCCCTCCGCATTTACGCATGTTCGGTCCGCAGCCCTGAACTCCTCTTCATGGTGTCACGCCCTCCATTGATGCCATTGTCATCATGTTGTCTTCGTTTTTTTGTAGTCTCTGCTCCAAGCTCCCCCTCGCTCTCAGAGATGCATTGTGACATTCATCTCCTGTTAGCCTCATCGCCTCATTGCACCAGCTGCCATTCAGTCTCACAGACTCTGCACGCCAACACTCACTCGACCTATAAGCCTTTTCTAACTAGCTTCCCTCACGCTCAATCCTGCTACAGGATGCCAAGGAGGCATAGAATGAGGTGCTGCCGTGGAAAAGGAAGGGGACTGTCCTTACGTCTGCCAATCTCCATTCACTCTGACAGTTGCTCCCTGCCTCCTGAAGACAACTTGGCTCATTTCCACCATGACTGCTCCTTGGACAAACCACGAGTTACAACCACTATTACTGTCAGCTTCCAGGAGGTGCCTTCGAGCTCAGTTGGGTCAGGCTCCAGAAAAATCCCAGGAAATCTACAATCTCTCTAGCATCTCCTTAGTACTCACGGAAATTTGAAGCTCTGCTGGTCAAACCAGAAGGGCACTCCTCCAGTAGCGAAGGTAGAGGAAGCGGAAGTCCAAAACGCTCGATGCGTGAGAAGAGGTAAGGCAGCACCAGCCTTGTGTGCACTGCCACCACGCCGGAACCCACAACTCAGCACTCGAAGAAAGATGACCATTCCTCTGATTATTACAGGTGTCTTATCGTTGAGGAGCCACCACCACAGCCTCATGACAGTTAGCATGACAAGCAGCCACTGCAATGAGAGGTTTCCACTTTATGTTTTGATCAATTTCTCTATTAGCTTGTATTTCCTGAACAATTTGGCAAACTCTTGGTCTTTTCTGGTTAAAGTTGGTTTCCCTACCAAGGGCAGCGATTTTTGGACTAGTTTCCTCATCTGGGGTGGTCTCATTTTTGTCATTTTTGTCTTTTTAAACTATGCTCCCTCCAGAATTGGCTAGCATAGCAATTCTGGAAGCAAGCTTCGACCTGTAAACTATGTTCATAATTAATATAATAGTCTAATTTAGAAAGGAAAAAAACCTTGTTGATAAAACCTTCCAAGGAATAATACCACAACAGTAAACAAAAGTGCCATCATACTTAATACTATCAAAGAGTGGTCAATAGCAAAAGTGAATTAACGAACCTTCATAACTTGCGTTGGTTCCTTATCCTTCATCCAACCCTAAAATTTTAGACCAAGGTTAAAATTTTGAAGGGAAATTAAGAAAAGTCACATGATCTTGTGAAATAAGATTTTTATCACTACCATTAACTATAATGCAACAATTTTTCACAAGCAAAGAATCCTTGTCTAAAGTGAAGTAGTCACTGATGATTAAGACTAATTGTGGGCCTAGAATTGTTTTTCCATTTTTTTTTGAATTGTTAGAATTACCGTACTTAGTAGCAGAGGCATTTCCACCATGGATTGGGAAGTCCACAACAACCAGTTATGTAAGTGGGATTGTTGACTATAATCATTTTAACCTTCTCCTTCCTTTTGCTCAGCCACTGAAATATGTGTTGATATCTCTTTGCTTAAGACATCCCTCATTAGAATGGGAAGACCATTAGTGATAATAACAATATTCTCGTAACATTTCCACTATCAATACAATTGCTTTTGGGCTAAAATTTAGATTTATGGGTATCTTTGTCATTCCTTGTAAACAAATGAAGATGACAAGGGGAAGGAGCAGAAGAAGAGGGATTAGAAAACATCCACTGAGAGGATCTTGAATTATGGTCAATGATGCTCCATCTTTAGGGATCGCTTTTGTAACTTGCTTTCAATATTCAAGGCAAGCCAGAAAGCCTTGCTCCAATGAACTGAGTGCATGCAAAGTCCATCTTGTGTTGAATATGAAACAAGAGACACTTGATAAAATTGAAACATTAATCCCTGATGATGATTTTTTCAATATACTAATGAACAATCAATACCATCAATTGTCGGAGAGGCAGCCACTGCTAAGTAGCTTCTTCCTAAGAGGTTAGAAACATTGTCTAATAACTAGTTTGTAGAAGCCATCAAAATTACCCAACATGCACCACATTGCACACAACATGTTCAGTTGTGGGAGAAAGAATCTTAAACTAGAATGCACCCTTTTGCGAGAGTAACGACATTTTGGAGAAGCAAAAATACCTATGATAAGTGATATACCTGTTGGAGGTATAGAAATGTTGCCAATAGCTCAAGAGGTTGGTCCAGACCCCAAGAGATATATAGGTAACAACCCCAAACCCGAGTAGCTCTGAGGTTATGGCAGAAACATTGAGCAGGAATGTTAAGGAAAAAGTCTTGCAATCAAACTAAACTCATAGGATAACTACGAGCCAAGAGTGACAAAGTTCTGGACAGTTCATTAGTCTAATGAGGCTAGAAGCTCATGCAATGCTAGAAGGTTATTTTATTTGGAAAAGAGAATGCTATGTGCATCTTGAAGATGCAAACTGCTCTTGCACATGATGGGAAAAAGGGCTTGCAAAAAGATGCCCTGTGTGTAGCATCAACGCACACAACATTATATTTTTCCCAATGCACTAACCTTCTAGTTGTGGCCAAATAGCACTTGGGTCACAGTTGCAAGGCTTTCAATAGTAGGCACTTACCAAATCTTCCACAATTTTCACTATTTTACGATAACTAGATCTTGGACCTATGCTAAGATGTGAGGTGTTTCCACTGCAAGACATCAAGCAGCGTGTTTAGCGTTCAGAGCTGAAAAACTTGAGAAACACCTTGACCAGGGAAAAACATCCAGAAAGAAATGAACAAATAATAATAATAATAACTCTAGAAGATTATAAATATGAAACCCTACTATCACTACACTGGAGGTGCAGACCTTCACTTTTTTATTTTTCATTATAATTCGCACAAAATCTCTCCAATCCTAGCCTGTCACATTTTTGCATTTAGCAACAGTTAAATCCTTTTTCATTTGGTCACATATGAATCCAAATTGACAACTCGTATTATATATGCAATACATAACAATTAGGAAGCCAAAACAAGTAAAGGAAATGTTTCAACTGTAACTTCTTATCATGAAATGTTAGTTACAGTAACAACAATGGTATGCCAATTGCATAAGCCATATGTATCTCCTGTGGAAAGGCTGATTGTAATCCTCGTGTGAGCCAAAATCTCAATAAATAGTAACATAAAGAACTATTGTGCAACAAAATTGTTGTAGAAACTATTTTATAAATGGGAAAGGTAGTGAATTATGGAATAGCATATCATGCATACTAACTATATAGTTGCTTACCCTGCAATATCTACTATCATTTTCAGTTTCTTTATTATTTTGGTACACTGATCATTTTATCTAGAATTACAGTGAGATAGTTGTCTGATAGTTGGTCATATTACAGTAGGAACGTCATCAATATAGGAAATCTAGTTTTTGACTGAAAATGAGAGCAGGGCATAAGGAAAATAATCGCCACAAGGTAAAACTATGATTGAAAACTTCTTATTGGAATGTATATTATTTGGAGTTAAATACAAACTATGATTATTTGTGGTAATGCTATGGATGTTGGAGAATAGACATTCAAGAAAGTATTGTCACTGTAACACGTCTACAATGTAGTTGTAGATCCTTTTTCACCTTGGTTTCTATTTTCTACAATGGCTTGTAGTGGTAGCATGATGCATGCATTAGATATTTTCTTCCAATGTTCTAGTGAACCTGGTATTTTCAAGAGGGTCATAACCTATTAGGAAAGAAATTATTTTTTCATAAGAGGCATTCCTAGAAAAAATTGGTCAAGAGGCCAATCTGAAAGACAAAATTATAATATATATTGTGACTTCTCCAAAGCTTGAAACTTATTCAATGGTTGATACTTCACTAGTCAGTCAATAATGCAACAACGTTCAGAAACTAAAACACAGTGGTGACTTGCAGGTCATGTTTGCATTATGCTAGTACAAGCTTAGTCTATTCAGAGGCCTACCATATGCAACAAAAGAGATTTGCAGAGAAGCTTGCCATGTGCACTATTGGAATTGTAGGAAAAATGAAATAGTTAGTTTATATATCTTCAGCGATTTTGAATTAGGAAAGAAGCCCTTAAAATGTACATCCATCATAAGACTAGGCCGAGTTCAATCTAGTCAAGTGTGTTGCTGCTTGCACACACTTGTTATTTATTTTTCCCATTTTAGGCCTTAGCAAACTGACATAGTAAATGTATAAGAGTTCCCAAAATAAGTGTCTAAGTGAGATGGAAGACATGTGAGAAAATTCAAGCTGGCCTATCCATGTTCACCCATTATTGGGCTTCTTTAGGATTAATAGTTGAGGAAATTTTTTCAGCATTGTGGGACTAAGAAAGTATGCCAACTTGTAAGATTAAATAACATTGCAACACCATGAGAGTCATCTAGAATTTTTGAACTGATGCTGAACAATTTAGCATGATAATAGGAGACAACTTAGCAACTTCTTAGTATCATGTTGCATGAAGAATTGACTCGAACCTAAGTTTTTGAGGCAACTGATATACTGCCCAAATCATGTCCTTTAGGAGACAAAGTTTGCACATTGAGTGTGTGAGAGGGCGAATGGGTATCATGTTCACATGGATTGATACATTAGTCCAATTTATATTTTCTTATCTTTTCCTAAAGGCTAATATCAGTAAATGCGAACATGAGAGTGGGTGCCCTCACATTTGAAGAGACAAATCTAGAGGGATTGTGTTAAAGACCATTTAAGTTAATCATTCTACCCTCATGCTTAATGGAAATAAACATTTCATATGATTCATGTCATATATGCCCAAAGTTTGAAAACAATAAATTTTAAACTCCCAACATGTCCTTTATGAGAGTGGGTGCCCTCATATTTGAAGAGACAAATCTAGAGGGATTGTGTTAAAGACCATTTAAGTTAATAATTCTACCCTCATGCTTAATGGAAATAAAAATTTCATATGATTCATGTCATATGCTCCCAAGGTTTGAAAAAACTAAAGTTTAAACTCCTAGGATCTCATCACTTTCTTTATTTATGATTTTTACAAAAATTGGAGGTCATTGGTGAGAAAAAATCTCAAAAAACCTACAAAAATTATCAAAATGATTAGAAAAAGGGGTGTTTCTTGTACAATGCAATTTTTGTTATAAGCCCATGAGTTAGTGAATAAAACATCTAAAAATACCAACCACCACCAGGATTAGGAGTTGGAATAAGAGAGTCTTCTGGTAAGGAACAAAAAGGATCTTAGGAGAATCAGAAATGGCATTTTCACTTTCTGATTTAAGAAACAGATGTAGGAAAAAACACACAAGCACCACCAATTTCATCCCTTTGCAGCGTTTGATTTTCTTTCTTTTTTTTTTTTGCAGCTTCAATACGATATAAAATATATGCCTCTATAGGCACACTTGGGCATGGAAGTGTCTTTTGTTGGACAAATCTACAGTTGATGGGACAGCTCCGAGACACACCTCTCCGGCGACCCCGCAGCTTTCTGGGTAAGAAGTGGACCCCGCCCAACTTGGACTCGACCGCAAGTAAGCCCCAACAAACTCCGGTGCACCCTGCACCCTTGCCTCCGCCACCTCTCTCCCTTCGCGCCACTCCTCTCCCCTCCGCCACCCATGACGCCATGACCAGAGCCACCTACCACAATCAATGTCGAACAAAAGACACTTCCTTCTCCCGCTTCGATTCTTCCGCAGACGAATGTTTTTAGCTTCATTCCTTCCTGTATCAAGTGCTTAGTTCGTTCCACCTCCTTATTCGGTCCTTGGTCCTCTATCGAGGTACGCAGTGAAGTCGAAGTCGGAGAGGGTGTCCAGCGTCAAATAAAAGGAAAGAGAAATACGCCCTCGCTTTCGCTTTCTACAGGGCTAGTCTAGGTATTCTGCTCTGCTCTACCATGTGGACCTGAAATTTAAAGCTTGAAATTGTAATTATTTCTTTTATAATGCCTTTCCAACGTCACTTGTTCGAATCCCGACTTGCAAAGATAGTTGATACACCGGCCTTTCATATCCCAAAATAAAGGAAAGGAAAGGAATATTTCTTCTTTCAATTTCTTTATTAGGTGCAAGTGCAAATTACCCGGTAGACGCGTAAAGCTAAATACGGGACGAAGAATAAGGGCATCATGATTTTTAGATTTGTTTAAATTGAGGATGTGAATGATTTTGCATCATCCATACCTGTAGTGAGTGGTTTTGTGACCTGGCAGAGGCTTTGACACAGCCTATAAGAAATCAACTCCCTTCAAACCTGAGTCTCGTTGGTTTTGTGCGGGGGTCGTTTGCCTCGCATGCCTGAGTCCCGGCTCAGGGTTGGTCGCGGGTTTGAAGCTCGTGGACGTCATTTTAGAGGAGAGGGATCCTAGAATTTTTCTAGCATGAGACGAGGTAATGAATTTTGTACCAAGGTTCTAAATATGTACATTTCCAGCATTTTGTGTTGTATTTCATATTAGCAATATCTGGAAAGGTTTGACATAATTTTGAGGCAGTTGAGTAGAAACTGCATTTTCTTTGGTAGGGGATTTATGTGTGTATGGGAGAATGTTGTTGACAGTCTTGTTTTTCTTCAAAGAAATACTATTATTAGTGGCTTATGCTTTTCTCTTGTTGCAATGTATACTTTTTGTTTAATTTTCTCAGTGAGAAATTGGAATTCTGTGTGAATAACTAGGATTTGTCTTTTGTGAAGGACATAATGCAGCTTGAGAACTTCTGCAAAAATAAAGTTTAAAATTCGCATTGTAAGCATGGATCATTTTGGTGCCAATGATCGCTTTTCTTTGTTCAAGTAAATGGATACTGACTGCAGTCATTGGAATGAAAACAAGGCTCTTCCCACTAAATGTATTTGCAATTCATGCAACGAAGCAGACAGATCATGGCAGCGCTCTGTTAAGAGGAAATTCGAGGGATTAAGCTTAGAATGTAATCATTCTTTTGATGAGAATATGTTTTCTGCCCAAGAGGGCACATTGCGTACTACAGAGGATGTTGGCTCGGAAGATATTCAATGCAATCAATTCAATAAAAAATTTAGCGACACGTTGAGCAATGACTCCCCAACTCAGCCTACTGAAGGCTTTAACAATTTTGCACATGCCTGTACAGGTTTCTTATTAGGAACATCAAGTGAACGAACTCACAGTAGAAATTATGGTCCTTCTGGGCTGACCGAGGAAAAATAAGAGTTCAACTCCTTATGTAGCAATGCACAATGTTCTTCATTCAGTTCTGTTGTCAATGATATTTCCCCAAAGAAAACGTTCATGGAGAAAAAAGGAGCTACTCGAAACATGGCTGATAGAGAAACTGGAAGCCATTCTCGTATGAGAGAGGTTGAAAATGAAGTTCTTACTTTAAGAGAGGCTCTCTGTAGCCAACACCAGGCTTTACAGGACCTTTATACGGAATTAGAGGAGGAGAGAAATTATTCATCTACTGCGGCAAATGAAACATTGGCAATGATTTTGCGGCTTCAAGAAGAAAAAGTTGTTGTGCGTCTAGAGGCCAATCAGTACAAAATATTGGCTGAGGAAAAGCTTGCTCACGATTGGGAATCTTTGGCATATTTTGAAGATCTTATACATAGGAAAGACGAGGAAATTGCTGCTCTTGAGTGTGAAGTACAAGCATACAGACACAGGTTGCTGAGTATTGGTTTTCAAAGACAAGTACAAGCCTATCTGTAGAAATCAAAATCATTCAAAGACGTTTGAGGGAAATGAGAGTTTTAAATCTTTAGTAAGGTTGGTAAATAATCTGACATGACCCTGCAATTCTCAAACCTTTGGATTGAATACAATGATTATAATCATGTCCACAACACCCAAATATGTGTCTATGAGGTTTGCAGGATTGTATGGCTCAGACCTCTGGATTAAATCCAATGATTATAGCCATGTCCACAACACCCAAAGATGTGTCTATGAAGTTTGCAGGATAGTATGGTTCTCTTCCAAAAGAAGCTAGGCATAGTAGTTATTGAGGAAATATGTTATAATAGTTTCAGGAATGCATGAAAAATTGTTGGTGGATGAATGGACAAAAACCCCAGCAGATTCCACTAATTTTAGAATTCTAAACATGCTTTATATTTTAAAAAAGGGAACGTTCTCATAATGGTTCAACAAATTGTGAAGGTATTACATCTTAGTGGTAATATAATTTTTGCATTAAATCAAGTCAGCACCTCAAATTTTGCTAGTCGATCATGTCACTGATGCTGCCTTGTCATTCCATTTGCCACGTTCATATTAATGATGATACTATCAATTTGTCCCCTTGGTGTCTTTATGAGCTTTATCTTCATTGTTAAATGGTTTATATTCATTAATGAACCTTTTTTCTCTTTTCCCTGGGACAATATCTACAGAAATAAAGACAATGGACATAAAATATATTGTGGATACATAAGCATGTGATCATTACCATATTTGCTCAAAATTATTTCTCTAAGCAATATATTTACATAGTGCACTCCAGATTATGTTATCACGTCCATTAGTCATTCTCCTAGCAATACTCAAATCATGCATTGGCTTATTAACCATCTATCCACACCAATTGTATTGTGGCGACATATTTCCCTCGTTGTCAGAAAGCCGCCTGAGACCTTATGTTATAGTCTTGCAACCAGCATTAACTATTGCAATTTGCTTTCTTTTCTTTATTATGTTCTTCACTTTATAAAAAAAAATTAATATTGGGATTTTTGAACACCGTGATGCAAACTTTGGACTCTTGCACCATTTTGTGGTCACTACTATCCATAGAGGTCAGATCATCTTAATTTTGATACATACACGTAAATCTGTTGTGTTCCTCTCATATTTTAAGTTTCTGCTCCTTATTTTCAGTAATGAATTTGTCATATGCTTTCACATGATACTATGAAAGAGCAAACTTGAAGATCTATGATCCCGCAGGTCAAAAAATTTGGAGACACCTAACATTTCTCCATCCACCTGTGAGTTGGACTCTCAGGCACGTAAATTGCCCACAAGTTATTTAGGGGTCAGGGTTTGACCTATAAGTACTTGCAGAACTCACTTGCTACCAACAAGTATGGCATGCTGGAAGAGAGTTGGACTCACGACTTAGTTAAATCATCTCAGCAGTAAGGCCAAACAAAGTTTAATTCCACCATTGTCCTTAACAATTTATTGTTTCAAAATTTTGTGCTTTTTATATGACTTATCACATAAGTCTTGGGAAATAAACATTTTCTCTTTTGGATGAAGATTGTTGCAACATTATGGAAGAAAACAAACGATGAGAAATAAAGAAACAATAAAGAGATTGGACAGAGAACAATGAATAACAACACACATAAGAGGAAAACGAGACAATATTACAGAAGAGGGATACACAAACTTACATTTGGGAAAACTGGATTCATGCAACAGAAAAACCATAGCCTATTTCTCAAACCTGCAACTTCTTCCCTTCCGGGCTTCGGATCTACATCACAATAAATAAAAATTAAAACTTATTTCTCAAGTATATGATACATTAATGTGTTAGATTTTATCTGACAAAATTTCCTTTCGGTGAAGAAAGCCTCGGCTCTGTTCTGGTTTTTGCGAGGGAAAGGCATGGTAAGGCGACAATGGTTGCATCGGCCGTGGTGCTAAATCTTGGCCAAGGGTCCAACGGGAAAAATAGAGATGAGTATTCCTCCTCCCCATCCCCATTCCCATTCCGACATGGACGAAGAAAATCTATACAGCAGATTGAAATCGCTACAGAGACAGATGGAGTTCATCGACATTCAAGAAGAATACGTGAAGGATGAGCAAAAAAATCTAAAGAGAGAATTGTTGAGAGCCTAGGAGGACGTGAAGGGGATCTAGTCGGTGCCTCTGGCGATTGGGTAGTTCATGGAGATGTTTGACCAGAACAACGGAATAGTGGGTTCAACGACGGGATCGAACTAATATGTGAGGATTTTGAGCACAATCAACAGGGAGCTCCTGAAGCCCTCCGCTTCGGTAGTCCTCCATCGACATTCGAATGCCCTGGTGGACGTTCTCCCAAAGAATTTTGACCTATAGAGCAGATACATTGGATCCCGCACTTCTGCGTCCTGGAAGAATTGATAGGAAAATTGAGTTTCCTTTGCCTGATAGGAGGCAGAAATGTCTTGTTTTCCACGTTTGTACAGTGAAAATGAACCTTAGTGACGAGGTAGACGTTGAAGACTATATCTCGGCCTGATAAAATTAGTGCTGCAGAGATAACTGCAATTTTTGAAGAAGCTGGTATGCATGCAGTGCGGAAAAACCGCTATGTTATTCTCCCAAGGGATTTTGAAAAGGGTTACAGAGCCAATGTTAAAAAACTAGACACAGAATTTGAATTTTACCAGTAATCTAACCTTTTCAGGCAACATATATATATTTTTCAACTTCATCAATAGACATATCCTTTATTTTTAGTAGAAATGAATATGGACGATGCCAATTTGTATTTTCTGAATATATTGTTAAGGGATTAAAATTGAAATACCTTGCGGTTTATGTTTTATTCAAAGGCGATATCAGATACGTGAGGATGGAAATGCTATGTATTATAATAAATTTCATAGATTTTACTTGAGAAATGACGCCATGGCCAGTCCTGCTATCTTCGTCTATGGGGCGACCATGCAAATCCTCGCCATTAATGTTAATGCCAGCTCTTTACAATCATCAGTCAGTTTGTTTCGATTTATCAAATGAGAGTAACCAGTGGCAAGAGCTTCCACGATAAGTACACACAGGCCATGAAGGAGGAGATTTAAACGCACCCATAACGAATTGCAATAACGCAATTGCAAGAACAAAACCCATAACAAAAGCCATAATCACTAAGCCAGCTGGAGATGACAAAAAAAAGGTGATGTGTTTTGGGTGGGAGAAATGCTATTTTAACTCATGTCTAAAATTTAAACGAAAAATGAATACTCCCTCTTTCCATTTTTCCAAATGTCATTTTTAATATTATGCACTCCAAATATCATTCCAAACATCATTTTTAAACCTCATTTTTAATATTATGCTTTCCAAATATCATTTTTAATATCATACTCATTATTGTTTCATTCCAAACATCATTTTTAAACCTCATTTTTAATATTATGCTTTCCAAATATCATTTTTAATATCATACCCATTATTGTTTGATGGATGTTGAGCGCACTCGTGATTCCTTGTAATGTCAACAATTGATTTAAAAATAAGTTCCAAAATCAATTCAATTTCATTCTAATAAATTTATTTTAAAAACATTGATGATGAACCATACAATGAGTGGTTTGAAAGGCATTTGACCTTAAAAATATTATGTGATTTATCGAGAAGAGTTTTTAAAGAAATTAACTAATTAATTGTTAAAATAAAATTGAGATAAAATAGTAAATTTAGGAGAGGTTTTTACAACCCATGGTTTTGCTCATGGTATTTCACCTTTCCAACAAGGGGGAATTAACCAGATCATAGGTCCCAACTAGACCTGCTCTTGTTTGGAATGGCTAATCCCAAAGGGTTTTAAGGATTGTTATAAGGGTTAGGGGAATAATAAGTTAGTGGTTAAGGGATTAAGTATTAGGGGCTTAGGGGTTAGGGGAATAGGGGCTTAGGGGTTAGAGGTTTAGCGTTTAGGGGTTAGGGGAATAATGAGTTAGTGGTTAAGGGGTTAGGGATTGGGGGCTTAGGGGATTTAGGCGCATTTAGGGGTTAGGGGAATAATGAGTTAGTGGTTAAGGGATTAAGGATTGGGGTTAGGGGAATAATGAGTTAGTGGTTAAGGGGTTAGGGATTGGGGGGTTATGGGTTAAGGTATTTAGGCGCATTTAGGGTTAGGGGAATAATGAGTTGGCGGTTAAAGGATTAGGGATTAGGGGCTTAGGGGTTAGGGGATTTAGGTGCAGTTAGGGGTTAGGTGAATAATGAGTTAGTGGTTAAGGGATTAGGGATTAGGGGCTTAGGGGTTAGGGGATTTAGCAGTTAAGGATTTTAGGGGTTAATGGGTTATGGGTTAAGAATTAACAATTTAGGGGTTTAGGTGTTAGTGGTTTAGGGGTTTAAGGGTTTAGAGTTTTATGGTTTAGGGGGTTAAATGGGTTAGGGTTTTAGGGGTTTATGGGGTTAAATGGGTTAGGGGTTGGGAATTAGGTTTTAAGGGGTTAAGGGTTAAGGGTTTAGAGGTTTAGGGTTTAGGGGTTAAATGGATTAGGGGTTTAGTGGTATAGGGGGTTAAATGGGTTAGGGGTTAAGGGGTTAGACATTTAGGGTTTAGGGGGTTAAATGGGTTAGGGGTTTAGAGGTTAGGGGGTTAGGGGATTTAGCAGTTAAGGATTTCAGGGGTCAGGGGTCATTAAGGGTTAACAGGGTTAGGTTTTAGGGGGTTAAATGGGTTAGGGTTTTAGGGGTTTAGGGGTTAAACGAGTTAGTGGTTGGGAATTAGGGTTTAAGGGGTTACAGGTTAAGGGTTAGAGGTTTAGGGTTTAGGGGGTTAAATGGGTTAGGGGTTTAAAGGTTTAGGGGGTCATGGGATTTAGCAGTTAAGGATTTTGGGGGTTAGGGGTTAGGGGTTAAGGGGTTATAGGTTTAGGGTTTAGGGGGTTAAATGGGTTAGGGGTTTAGAGGTTTAGGGGGTTAGGGGATTTAGCAGTTAAGGATTTTAGGGGTTAGGGGTTAATGGGGTTAGGGTAGGGGGTTAAATGGGTTAGGGTTTTAAGGGGTTAAATGGGTTAGGGGTCGGGAATTAGGGTTTAAGGGTTAAGGGTTTAGAGTTTTAGGGTTTAGGGGGTTAAATGGGTTAGGGGTTTAGGGGTTTAGGGGGTTAAATGGGTTAGGGGTTAAGGGTTTAGAGGTTTAGGGGTTAAATGGGTTAAAGGTTTAGAGGTTTACGGTTTAAGGGGTTAAATGGGTTAGGGGTTTAGGGGTATAGGGGGTTAAATGGGTTAGGGGTTTGGAATTAGGGTTTAAGGGGTTAGAGGTTTAGGGTTTAGGGTGTTAAATGGGTTAGGGGTTTAGAGGTTTAGGGGGTTAGGGGATTTAACAGTTAAGGATTTTAGGGGTTAGGGGTTAGGGATTAATGGGGTTAGGGTTTAGGGGGTTAAATGGGTTAAGGTTTTAAGGGTTTAGGGGGTTAAATGGGTTAGGGGTCGAGAATTAAGGTTTAAGGGGTTAGGGGTTAAGGGTTTAGAGGTTTAAGGTTTAGGGGGTTAAATGGGTTAGGGGTTTAGGGGTTTAGGGGGTTAAATGGGTTAGTGCTTAAGGGTTTAGGGGTTAAAGGTTTAAAGGTTTAGGTTTTTGGGGTTAAATGGGTTAGGGGTTTAGAGGTTTAGGGGGTTAAATGTTGAGATTCAACAAGAAGATGAGCTTAGTGAAAAGAGTCGCCTTCACTAAGTGGGCCCGCAGGCTATTTTTGGCGCAAGTCTATTTTTAGACTATGTCTATTTTTAGACATGATGATCATATTTCAGAACTTGCAGGATGCTATTTGTGGATGGTTGATCAAGTTGGAAAAATAGATGAAATTCTGTTTTTAGAATATTGGGCGAAGTCTATTTATAGATTGTCAATCTAAATATAGATGCATGTCGATTATTATTAGCTCTTAATAATAATCAGACTCTAAACAACAACTTATTCTCTTGGAGCACTTCAGTTTAGTGCAATGATGTGGCACAACAGCTGACAGAAGGAATTACGCTATTCCTAAGGGTTTACTGGAGCTATTGCATGAAGGAATCAGTTAGAACTTAAGTGGCAGAGTTATGACACAGTTGGAAGAAGTAGTTATGGAGTTGTATTTAGTTTAACTTAGTTAGACTCAGTTGAGCTAGTTGTATCTAGTCTAACTGATTGATACACTAGTGAGAGTGGAGTGAATTAATTAGTTAATTAATTCACAAATAATAACTCATTAATCAATCGAACAATACAACAGTTTTAACTACAAGGTATGGAAGTTTCAAAGGAGACCAAATGGAGAGATAGGTGAAAGGGCAAGATAGACTATCTGTCAGGATCATAGTGATGCATTGATCGCATCAAACACTCAATTGCATCAAACACTCAGTGGAGATGCCAATGAAGATTGCGCAGTCAAGGATGGAGTAATTCGAATTCATTCAGAGCTATTCTTCAGCAGAGATTGCGCAGTGGAGGCAGCCTAGCAGGTGGCATAGATCGGTGCATGGATTTGCAATATTAGGCCTGTATAGTGTATGATGATTGTACTGTACTAAGAGCTTGTGATAAGCTTTGTATGTTTGTATGAGATTGTCATATGATCTCCATGTTACATAATATATAGTTGGGGTTTTCAGCTTTAGGCTTTCCCAGTTAAAAACTGTGTTATGTGTGATTGAATATTTTTGTTTATGCTTCACATGTGTGTGCAATTAATTTTTCCGTAAAAGATTAAAAAGTGGAATAGATTAAGTATCTTGCATACATTTAAATAGTGTGAGATCAGGTGGATTTTGGACATATGCATGCTTAGTGCATATAATTTCTACATTAAATGGGTTAGGGTTGGGAATTAGTCTTTAATGGGTTAGGGGTTAAGATGATAGTTTCGTTGGTCTCTGTTTGTGCACAATAGTTGCTTATTATTTGCGTCTCAATGTAACGATTTTGTAGGTACTGTTGCTTGTTGTCATGTCTTCTCTATTTATTAATTTCTAGTATTTTTTAGCCATTGCTTTACATTTATTGATGAAAATTTCTATTGAAATTAAACCAGATTTATTTTCAATCTCTAGTTTCAAACTCAGCCACAGTGTTGTCACACAATTTAAGTATAGATAATGGCCATGTGATGAAGTCTCAATAACCACAGTGCACCTCATGACTGCTACAAAAAAAGCTTAAGTTCGAGTGTCCCATATTCGTGAGAAAGTTGGCTCTTATACTCTTGCTCCACCTGACATTGGGGAAGAGAGAGGGATGTAGGAGAGAAAGGGACAGAGAAGAAGGACAATAGATAGGACTTAAGAGAGAGGAACCAGTATCATAGAAGAAAGAATATGTGACCAAATTAATCTATAAGGAGATGGGAGATAGGGGCACCCTACCTACCTAACTAAATGTCTAAACAAATTGTGGTGTAATCGTCTGTAATGGTGGTCGATTATACGAGGAGAGGATTTTACGAAGAGGCACTGGATTTTTAATGTGATATGCAAAAAACAAGTACCAAACCTAACCATTTCACATTCACCAATGTTCTCTCTGCATGTGATAATTTGGTAAATTTGGAACATGGCAAAGGAGTCTTTTTTTGTGATCACCTCCCATGAGGATTCTCCAATTGTGAGAACACAACGCTTGTGGTTGCATCTTCTAAATCATCATCACTTCCACCAGAACCTCATCCAATAACACTAGTATAAAAAGTCTCAGGCTCTCGGCAGCGAAAAGGAACATAATTTATGCACCCTCAATCTCTTCTACATACTTGTAGCTCTTCTCCCAAACCAAAGCCACTAGTGTTGTGTGTTCACTTTGCCATGAATCTTGTGCAAACATCCTGAGGTAAGAAACTCTTGCGCCAAAGTATGGATCCATTATGTGTCATATCCACTGAAGGAGAACATGTTCCAAACAATAGGTAAATTCTCACAACTATCCCTGTGTGGGATGTTGAGAACTCCAAAATTCCACATGCCCATTAATCAAATATATAAATTGAGAACTTTCGTAGAAGACTTGAAGTCACACTGAACTTGGACCAAAAGGCTGAGAATCTGGGTAGCACAAAGGAACATCTACAATATGATTTGTCCTATTCTCATCTAGATCATTATGCATGGATATCTCCTGGAGTTGAAATGCATATTTTAGGTTCCATAGAACATCTCCCATGGAAGGCCTTTCGAAGCCCATCTCTTCCAATAACTTTTCGATAGTCTCCCTAAACATTTTCAGAGAACCAGAGTTGATGGTCCCAACAAGGTGAGGGTCAATGTTTTTTTCAAGCTTGCCCTTTTTCTGCCAGTGCATTTCCCACTCTTCTATATTGAATTGTTCTCTAGGAAAAATAGGATTAAGTTTTTCCCTTGCACACAAGAACTCCAGTAACACTACTCCGAAAGAATACACATCAGATTTATTTGTCAGTTGCTGCCTTCTGAAGTATTTAAGATCAAGGCACCCAAGGTCCAAAACTACCTTTGGATCCAGTCTTTGAATGTCCAAAGTCCGCCACCTTTTCCCGTGATCTTTTTATTGTGGAGATCTTTGACATTTAGATAAGCGCATAGGATTCACGACAAGGGAGTTAGATGGAATTGACCATATATTGGAGTTTCATTGGTATCTTGCCAGTCAAATAGTTTTCCAACAAGTCGAGGGAGTCTAAATTGGTGCCGTTGAAAATGAAAGGAAAAATTGTTCTGTCGAGGCCAAATCCCACGATGCTAAGCTTAAAAACCCTCTCATTATTGCAAGTCATGCCTTCGAGCTCCGAGATTGTGATGTTGCAGGGTTTTTGATCTTGTCTCCAATCCACGGTCACACCTTCGAGCTCTAAAATGGTGACAGTGTAGGGGTTTTTATCTTGTCTCTGGTCCACTGCATGAGCTTGGGTACATAAACCTGGCACCATGTCTAGTTAAGGGACATTATGAATATTTGACGAATAAATCTTGATAGAGAAATGGAATTATGGAGACATTGGCTAATACATATTTGGTTTCCTCTATCAATGTACCAAAGTCGTCGGTCCTCCAAAAAGAGCCTTCTTCCCATTCTTTCCTCCAAAATTAGGGTTCATTAGTGCTGCCATATATGCTAATAAACCCCCTTCACCATCTCCCCCATCAGGAAATCTGACCTGTCAAACAAAAATGTGAAGGTCAAGCTCTTCATCATCGAGGGTTATATGGCATGTCTTGTAACTGTGCAAAGAATCTTCTTTTCAATACGTTGCTAGATGGTGGTATGATGCAAATATCCCATTTAATGTTTCTCTCTCACCTTATTACAAATCTATGAGGGACTCAATTATAGCTACATGAAAGGGCTTCAAAGTCCCTACTATGCATGACTTGAGGGGAGCTCTTTTGCAAAAAGAGATTTACTACTTCGATTATTAATCAAATATAAAGCCAATAATATTGTTTTATTTAAAGATTAATTTGATATAATCATGTAAATTATGTATTAAATGAAATAAATGTATTCATTGGTACAATTCTCATAGAAATTGATAAAACTAAACACATTTATCCATTATTACACAATAAACCATACTTAAATATTTTGAATAACATATTTATAACCATTAATAAAGGTTTATATATTATTAAAAAATTAAATAAAGTTCATACCTAAACAATTAACAAAAGTTCATAATACCATTAAAAATTAACCAAATTTTGTATCAAACAATTAATAAAAGTTCATACACCATTAAATAACTAATTAAGGTTCATAACTAAATTAACAAGGGTTCATATAATACTCCCCGATGGGGGTGAGGTTTGAGAAACACGTGGAAGGCATCTCGCATGAGTAAATATAAGTGGAGCGAGGGTGAGGGATGATACCCCTGGTCCCTTCACCATAACGCATGCAGCGAGAGAGTTATTGGCTTCACATTGGAAATTTGTGTGAAAAATAACTACACATTGGAGTTCATAGGTGGTGAAAGGATAAGGCGAGGGAAGATGAGGGAGCCCAACATTAGACTCATAAATATGGTTTGGTGTTGGTCTTGATGGTGGCCTCTGAAGAGGAAGCGTAAACGTCACAGGAAGGTTTACCGAGGGAGTGGCTTGTGTGTGCTTGTCGTGGGCATTTGTTGGTGAGGTGTGTTCAACCGGTCCCTGCTGCTCAGTTTCTTAGCCATTGACTGTGTCTGGGTTAAGGATAGGAAGTTGAAGGGAAGTGAGCTCATTGGTTTTCATTTTTCTTGGCTCTCGGTGAGCCTGTTTTTTCGTGATAAGAGAGGAAGCTAGAATTTGCAGTCTAGGAAACCTTGAGGGTGGTGGCGAAAAACTAGTTTCTTTTCCAAATTTCATGCCCTCTAGCGTGGGTGTAACGATGTTTGGTGGATTGGTGTGTGGTCTCTATGTGGAGAATTTGGAGGCTGGTCACTGCCCTGGGGGATGTTACGCTCAGGTGTCGGCTAATTTGTCATCGTTTTTTGTTCAATTTCCTGTGTTGGTTTGGTGGGTGATGGTATTTGGTTTTGCTGGTGGTGGAAGTCTTTATCTGGCAGTGGGAGGTGTCTTTATGCTTCCCTGTTGTGGTGGAAGACGAAATTTGGCTCCTTCGTTGGTGGTATTTTTTTTCTATAGTGGGGGGCCTGGTCTCTGGACTCTCCACACGCCGGGGTTCCTTGACCTTGGTGAATTATGAAGCCCTCGGTGTGGTGTGGGTCTTCTCCCTCCCTTGTCGTCCATGGCCCTGTGGGGGTGGTAGACTGAGAAATAATCATGGCAGCTCCACGATAGGGTGTAAAGACTACGGGGCATGCGTGCCTCGCTATTGTGGGTGCACATGGGGGTTGTGGAGGAGGTAAGCGGGGGGATAGAAGAGGTAGGGGTTTGAGGGTTCAAAATCAGAGTCGTCGGGGCAGAGGAGGTCGTGGTGGCAAGGGAAATCATGGGTTTTATTGATTTGAGGTAAATGAGGGGCAGGTTATCCAACATTGCTTCCTAGAGAAATATCGTGCACTTATCAACAGCCTAATGGAAAGAGTGGACACAACTGAGAGATTATGTCATGAGGAGCATGCAGAGCAGATGGAAACATTAGACTGAATGCACTATTTACAGTGCCAATTCTGGGAGAGACTGGTAGTGGTTTGGCAGGGCCAAAATCAACTCACTGGGAAAGTAGAAAAGCTGGAGACTTGGTTGGCACACTTTGAAGGGCACAGTCAGTGTGACTTCTATCCTCCACCGCATCTAGGAACAACCCCAGACAACCCTGCATCCATCACGTTGGACGACTAGTATGCTATTTGGTGTTCTTTAATTATGTTTTATATGTGTTTTTGTGCCTCTGGGCCAACCATTTATGGGCAATGTCCCTAGCCCCTCTTTTGTATTTTTTTTCATTTGGTGCAAATTTTTGTCAACTAACCGAGTCAAGGTGATACCACCTGTTTTGTAACCAGCTATATGTGCTCCTTTTTTCCTACATGAATATAACATTGGCTTACAAAAAAACAAAGGTTCATACATCATTAAAAATTTAATTAAGTTTCATACTTAAATTAATAAATTTCCATACCTATTTACTAAATAGGTCCATAAATATATATTTTAGGTTTATCTATTTGGTATTTATCTAATGTAAATATGATGATTTATACTAGGTTTAAATGAACTCACATGTTTAACATAAGAAACGTTATATTTATCTATTTATTAAATGTAAATATGAAGATTTAACCTTATCTTTAAAACAACTCTCACTTTTAACATAAATCAATGAAGTTTAAAAATTAAACTTTATGGCCAAATATTAAATATAAATATAAATATTAATTTGGCTATCTAATTAATATAATTATAACCTTTACTAAAATTATAATGAAGGCATTAGTGTAAATTTTATAGATGATACGTCCAATTATGTTAATTGTAGATGAATCCATCTGCACTATTAAACTTTAGAGAAAAGAGGGAATTCATAATTTTAACACTGTAAATTCAGAGACCCCTTTGTCTCTAAATTTTAACACTGTAAATGGATTCAGAGACACCTATAGTGCAATGTAACACTTCGGTACCAAAATTGCATTTTTCCATATATGGAGTGACACAATTAAAAATTACTAACGTAAATGACTAATTCATATACTTGTTGTACTTGTTATTTGGCCATATTTTTATTCTTGGATTATAATATTCATTTACAATAATCATTATTAATTTTGTCACTTATTATCTAGTAATATATTTTAATCCTAGACTAAATTAGTCATTTTAGTTAGTTTCTTTTACTTTAGTCACTTATTATCTAGTCATATATTTTATCCCTAGACTAAATTAGTCGTTTAAGTTAGTCGCTTTTAATTTAGTCACTTATTATCTAGTCATATAGTTTATCCCTAGACTAAATTAGTCGTTTAAGTTAGTCGCTTTTAGTTTAGTCACTTATTATCTAGTCGTATATTTTATTCCAAGACTAAATTAGTCATTTAAGGTAGTTGTTTTTATTTTAGTCACTTATTATCTAGTCATATTTTTTATTCCAAGTCTAAATTAGTCATTTATGTTAGTCAATTTTAGTTCGTTCACATAAAATTCCTCAAATTTAGTAGTAATTCACTTGAAATAATTGTGGCGACTAACATTTTTAGTCACCTAGTCATTAATTTCATCATTTTTTACTAGTGAAACAACCCCCATCACTGTAACTAGCCTAATATCAGTACGCATAACCAACAAGTTAAATTGATTTAAATCATAAAACAGAGAGAGCCCTCTCTAAGTCTAGGAAGGCTAGGTCCTGGACTCCAAAGCGATTTGATGTTGTGCTTTATAATTTAATTTTGCCAATATTCTAAATTATAGAGTGAAAACAGGCTCAACTAAGCAATTTTAAACAAAGGGAGAATTTGTGTTAGGCACAACACTATTTTGCCTTTATCTATTATTTTTATATGACATGTGGCACACTTTGGCTGAATGCTCATGTTTTAAACTATTTTAGACAATTCAATATTGTACATTGTTATGTATAAGTTTTGGGGAACTTGACTTGGTCTTCGAAACCAGAGATTATGGGTTCGATCCCCAATAGAGTTGCCAATTTGTTATGCAGGTAAATCCTCTCTGTAGACAGAGACGATCCCTCTAGCCCTAGAGTGGGTCTAGAAACAAAGGGACACGCTAAAGTGTTGCTTCCTAATTATTGAATGAACAAGGGACATAGTAGATTGACCTACCTGGAATCCAACGCTGTCGTTGTTGTTGTAGTGGTGGTGGCCTCTCGCTCCTGCCTCGGCAAGTCACAATCCTTTTGCCATTACGCTTGGATACCTACACATAGAACAAGAAACAAGAACATCATACAAGCTAAAAACATTTCATTCATAACTATTAACTAGTCAAAGAGGACTAAACATATTGCGTTAAACAAACATCATAACATAATAGTGGAACCAAACAGTAGTCATGTATATAAATGAATAGAAGGAAGAGTTACAACTGATGCTTTGACGTCGCAGTCTCCTCTAGCGGGGTTCAGGTGAAGCACATCTCAGATGCTCGTCAGGGAATTTGGACAGGATGAAGGCATGGACTCAAGCTCTCTCAGAAGTCATGGACTCAAGATTCCTCAACGTAATTCCTTCTTATTCCATATTCTCTAGTCATTCAGCTATAATATGTCTACTTCTTCGAGTTCAACTAGCTTGTACTAAGAGAGATAGCTTCTTTTATAGAGGGAAAGGAGGAGGTTAGGATCCATAAAAAGGTGGGAGGGAGGCCTATCCTTTAGGGAGTTTCCATAAAAGGTGGAAACCATAAACCTAAATGGGGTAGTCCATGGTTTATCAGTTCAACCACTCCCAATGACTCATCCTTGAGGTGGTTGGAGTGGAATATCCGCCTCTATTTTTAAAAAACATTCCATAAACAACTTGTCACGGGTGGCAAACTAGGATAGAGCGCCAGCTGGCGCGGGGTCCAGTGTTAATCTTCCTCTTCGGCGCGCGGGCATAACTGATTACTCGTGCCAAGGTAAAAAAAAGGGTTTTTGAGTCTCTGCTAAGGGAATTGTCAACATGAGGAATGTTACTCTCATGTAAAGGGACACAATGATGGTTTTTTCAAGGCATGGCACTGCTTATTGGTCACAGAAATGACCCTCCATGGGCGAGATGGGGATTGCAGGGACAGTGACAAAATGTTGTGTAACACCTATATCTTGTGTGTCCTGTGTATCCTGTGGTTCTTGCAAACTCTCAGTTAATGCTCTATTGTTTATATGAACTAGACATACATGTGAAATATTGCCTATGTAAGCTATGTTTCTTAGTTGTTTTATGGCCATGGCTAGATGTGATCCTTGTCTTGGTAAGTTCTTAAGTGGGAAAATTTCAGCTTGGACATGACTAACCTAAGATGAGGTATAGGAAGTTCTTAGGTGAACAAGGCACAATTTACTTGTACTAGGTGCAATTGAACAAGTTGTTACGGCTAAAGCAGACCAATGTCACATGAACTGGAGTAGCTAAGGACTTGATTGGGTTCCCAAGTCATGAAAAAATGTAAGGATATTTGTGAGGGCATGAGTGCCAAGGCATGATAGGGAATGCTAACATGTGCTAGATAGTTTGAAGGCATGTAAAATATGCTAAGATGTGTCAAGTGCTAAGGCATGCCAATATCTGCAATGGTGTGACAATACATGCCAGGGACTATCAAGGAAACAAAAAGGAGAAACAAGTTAAAATACAAATAAATGAACACATCATAGGGTTAATAATTTATCAATTTACATTTTCCAAGAGGGGCATGCTATGCACATCAACACTAGGTGGAAATGAGTGTCAAGTGCCAAGTGTTAGTGCATTCTAAGTGCCAAATCATCCTCTGTTTTTTCTCTTCTACTTTCCAATAACTGATCTCAAATAACTTTAATATTAAACCATGCCAAAGCATATTGAGGCATCATAATGAATGCTATACATGATAATGATCATGGCCTCTTTAGGACTACATGTCTCTTCGCTCCCTTATCAAATGAGATCCTTCTCACTTGATGTTATTTCCTTCATCCTAAGGACTCCTTAAATAGTTTTTCCTAGACCTCTTAGGAACCCTCTAGAACTTACGGGTTTTATCCACTTAGACCTTAGGAAATATTAATTTTCTTTTAGATTTTAAACCCCGTATTGGGTCCAAAATCCCTTTTCTTTGCTTTTATTCCCACAAAGCCTTTTGTGACCAAACTCACACAAAGCCATCTCAATAGGCTTTTGGAGTACCTCCCAAGCTACATAATTCAACAATATAGTCTAGTTGTAGTAACTATAACTTGGTCAAGCTCTTGTAGTCAAGTGAGGGCTTAATTGGGTTCCCAAGTCGAAAATTAAGGGTAGTTGTGAGGGCATGATAGCTAGGGAGGGTCAGGGCATGCAAAGGAATGAAAATTCATACTAACACATGTTGGACAATGTCAATGCATGCTGAACTAGAGTGTTAGGGAGTGTTGGGGCATATCAAGGGATAACTAGGTCAAAATGGATGGAAATGAGAAAATAAGAGTGTGTGCAAGGGAGTGTTAGCAAATTCAAATGTGCTAATGACGAAGTGTGTTAGGAGAAGTTTAGAATAGGATTTACAGGAGGCAAGCCTACAGTTGTTATAAGGGGCTTGACATATCAGTTTTAGACAAAGGGAGATCACTTTGTGCTAGGCACAACATTGTTTTTCCTTTAGTTATTTTTTTATATGAGATGTGGCACACTTTGGCTACATGCTCATGTTTTAAACTCTTCTAGATAATTGCATATTGTACATTGTTGTGTATAAGTTTTGGGGCACACAGCTTTTGTTAGCTTATATCTTGTGTGCCTTGTGAATCTTGTGGTTCTTGCAAACTCTCAGTTAATGTTCTATTGTTTATATGAACTGCACATACATGTGAAATATTGCCTGTGTAATCTATGTTGCTTAGTTGTTTTATGGCCATGGCTAGATCATGTGATCCTTGTCTTAGTAAATAGTTAAGTGGGACAAGTTGAGATTGGACATGAGTGGCATAAGATGAGTTATAGGCAGTTCTTAGGTGAACAAGGCACAATCTACTTGTAGTAGGTTCAATTGGTCAAGTTGTTGGGGTTGAAGTAGGCCAATGTTTTCACATGAACTACAATAGCCAAGGACTTGATTGGGTTCCCAAGTCGAGAAAAATTATAAAGTCTAGTTGTGAGAACATGAGTGCGAAGGCATGCTAGGGAATGCTAAGATGTGCCAGATAGTGTGAAGGCATGTCAAACATGATAATATGTGCCAAGTGATAAGGCAGGCTGAGATGTGCAAGGGTGTGTCAAATATGCGTGCCAGGACTGTCAAGGCAACAAAAGGGAGAAACAAGTTAAAATACAAGTAAATGAACACATAAGAGGGTTAATTAGTCATCAATTTACCTTTTCTAAGAGGGGCATGCTAGGCACACCAACACTAGGCTGCCAATAGGTGCCAAGTGCAAAGTCTTAGTGCATTCTACGTGCCAAGTCTTCATTTTTTTCTTCTCATCTAATTTCAAAAAATTGATCTAAAATAAATTTAATATTAAACCATGAAAAATCATACCAAGGCATCTCAACGTGTTCCATACATGCTAATACTTTCCAAGCACCAACACGTGCCAAGCACCAATATGTGTCTAACACGTGCCAAGTGGAACTTTATCTAAAGGGAATTTGATAGATAATACACTTAATAGATATGAATCATGTGTTGACTCATAGGAAAACTCTATTCGATTAGTGATTACTTGAGGGAAATGATACACTGTAATTACTTCTTAAAAAATTGACTGATTATAACCACTGTGGCCTTGGAAATATCATAAAAAATACTCCACAATAATGGCCTTAAATCATTATATTTTGAAAAAAATATATATTAATAGGCATATAGGGTCATCAAAAAATCATTGGAATGATCAATGGTGACAAACATTTTTTGACCGTTAATAAAAGTAACAAAAAGAGCATTGATGAGGGTCATTAAAAGTGCGTCACTAGAAGTGTCACCAAAGAGAGAATTAGTTATGGGCCTTTAACGACCCTCACCAAAAGTGTCATTGAAAATGGCTTTGGTGACGAACCTTAAAGGACCATCACTATATAGACTTACAGTGACGCTTTTTTAAGGATCGTCACCATATGTGACATTGGTGACGGACCTTAAAGGTCCGTCACAGGCATGACCCTCACCAATGTCCTTTGTTCTTGTAGTGAGCGTTGAAGCTCCTATGTGCATCGTATCCACGAAGGCTATGTAGCTGTGAAGGCTCTATAGGTGCGAGGGCTCTGTAGCCACTAAGACTTCTAAAGAAAATCAGGCTCACTTGTTCTGAGCTTTGATACCATGATAAAAACTGAATTGAATAGAAACGACAGCTCTTAGGTGAGTACTGCACCTCGAGACTGCACAGAAAATGGAGAGTACAATCTACATTCATTAATCAAATGATACAACTATAAGTACATCACAAAGGAGTAGAAAGTTGTAAACAAACTCCTATATCATAGGAATTAATCCTAACTTAAGGAGCTATGTTACAACAGTGTAACCATTTCTCCATTAATACAAACTAATATTAATTATTTTCAACTATTTTCTCCAAAAGGTAAACCTTTGTTAGAATTATAAGTATGAATTATTTACATGGTATATTAATAATGGTGATAGAAAGTATTTTCTTGATGTCCTAGTTTATTTTTTTATGTATTGTTCTTTCAGATTTTTTGGTAGGTCAAATTTCTCTAAAAATCAGATAAATTTTTTTTGGAATTATAAGTATGAGTTGTTTAATTTGTATAATAATTAGAATGTATTATAAATTGATTAATTTTTTTTAAAGTCTAATAAATTTATATTAGAATTTTTAATAACACTATATTAGAATTATATTAAAATTATGAGTAATTTAATTTATATAATTTGAATATTAAAAAAAATCCATGTATTTAAAAATATACAATAATTTCAATTAAAAGAAAAAAAACCTTAAAAGGGTTAAATTGCACATTTATAAATCATTTATTCTCTCCTGTTGTCTTAAATGTGATTAGTGTAAATAGAAGGTGTGTTTTTCTGAATATACTGTTACATGGTTTACCTAAAATAGTTATTTAATAACTGTTATCTAAATTGTAAAATACATTTATATGAAATTTAATAATTTTCATGAAATTTTATAAAAGAAAGTTCAAAATGGAGCAGATTATAAAGATAAAAACCATTCCAAAAACTATACAAGCATGATGATGTTTCCATTTAGCATTGATCATTTTCTTCCCATTTAACATTAATATTGTCTCTAACCTGCTCGACCTAAACCTGAAAAAGAAAAAAGAGAAAAGGATTACTAACTTACAAATTAGAAGGAACGCCGAAGAAACTTAAATCTCCACTGGTCACTCACTCCTCAGCACAGCCTTGGCCCTACCGGATGAAGGAAAGGTAATTCATATTACAGTTATTAAGTTTGAAATCGAAATTAAAGTAAATACAATAAAAATTTAGCTCATTTCTATAGTAAAAGATAAAATTAAGGTCCGTTTCAAGGTGGAAAGGCGGTTATAGAAAATTTTTAAACTCTTTCCTTATAAATAAATATTCAAGATTTATTTATTTAAAATTCTATATCATATTTAAAAAATATACATTTTAAATGGTTTTTTTTTCCAATTTCACCATTATTTTCCTTTTGATTACTATCTTTTTTTTTTCAAAAGGAAAAAAACTGTTGTTATATTAATCATTAATAACAGTACATCATTCTTTCGTTACATTCTCAACCGTATACAGTGAGAAATTCTACATAAAAATGCCATAGTCCGAGAAGTTTTCTAGGATGAAAAGATTCGAGAAGAACTATGACCAATTAACTAATACATATGGAGGCATTAAACCTACCATCCCTTTCCAAATTTAATCCATCACTATATCACCCTTCCGACTATGCTTGATAATAGCCGGGGCAGAACATTGACAAATCACAAACAATCTGTTACATCTAATTAGGCCGTGACTTATACTTGGGTCATTCACCAGTCATGAAAACCCAGGCGTTTGTCAAATTAAGATAGAAGTAAAATGAGGCAGCTTGCAATCTATGTAAAGTATCCAAACCAGAACAGGCTCCCTTGCTCGCTGCGCTTATGAATAATTTTCATTACCTCAGACAGCTCACATGATTAGGCTCTCTTGTTTTACTATCACAGTTATGGTCCTCACCCATTTCATCAGACAATGAGAAGTATCATCTTCAGGCTCGGCTCTCTTATTGTGAGGAGTCAGTCAACCATAGATCGCATGCATAGTGGAGATATAAAACACAGGGTTAATCATTGAGCAGGCTCACTTGATCAGGCTCGCTTGTTCAGGCTCGCTTGAGGTAACTGAAGTGGGAAATACAAAATTGTGGTCCAATTACTTGCTCGCTTGATTTTGCAATTAGTTAGAGAATATTGCACTGGAGCACTGGGCTGTGGGGCTTGGATTAAAACTACAAACTCTGAAAGATATCATATATACTGGAATCCGGGATGTGGAACCAACACTGTTGCCGAGCTACTGGCCCTATGGAGTGGTTTATATATAGCGTATAATCTTCAGATTGAGATATCTGCCATATATGGGGATTCTAACATAATTATTCGGGCAATAAATGGCAACTATTCTCTATCAGTACCGACTATCTGTGATTGGATAGCAAGGACTAAAGACTTATGGAACAAATTGAAATGCCCTCCCCTGCAACGCATTTACAGGGAGTTAAACTCCAGAGCAGATCTGCTATCAAAGAAGGCACTCAGTATGAAGGAAGGCATTATAAGGATGGTATACTTTCGAGATAATATCTGTGTCTGGTCCAGAGACATGGACATTCCATGATGGTTTCACTTCATCATTTTGTTTTTGGTATCAGTTTTGTTTAAAACTTTGTAGATGATACAATATTATCCTTTTGATTACTATCTATTGATGTAAAATAACACATCCATCTCAATAAACTACGACTAATGAATTTTCAAACAAACCTCATCGAACTTTATCAAACTATTCGGGTATTAGAATCGAATCCTGAATTTCGCCCGCCTTACCTGAATCTACCTTATCTGAGTCTGCCTAGGGTCCTTGCCTCACCTGTCTCACTTTCATTTACCTCACCTAAGTCTGCCTTAGGCTCCTCCGTACCTGAGGCTACCTAGAGTCTCCTGACTTACCGAAGTCTGCCTGAAAAGATACTGCCTTACTGATAGATATTGATAGAGCAACTTATGAGATGGGGAGACCTATCACGAGCATGTTGGAGTTTCTAGTTATTCCGAACAAAAATTGAGAGGAGAGAAAATCCTCTCCTAATACAGAGAAATCAAAAGAAAGATGTGGACAGAGATGGAGAAGAAACTCTTTATCATTTAAACAAAACACACTGTTACAAAATGAAGCTTCTTCAAAACTATAGTGTTCTGGATTTACAATGCAAGTTTTATGTTTGACTGCTACAAACGCAATGAAACTTCTTTACTGTCTCACTCACAGTAGAATACTCTCTCTGTCTTTTCTGCCTTTGGGTAAATTACACAGTCAACACTATTTTCTGTATTGCATTCTCCCTTTTTATGCTCTATCGCTATGTATTTTTATATAAAAAACTATCACATTATATATATTATAAATGTTTATAATATATATATATATATATATATATGTATATATATACCCTAAGTCTAAAACATGAACTCGTCGCGGTGAATAAAACAACAAAAACATAAAAACATTTAAACCACGGTTAAAAACCTTATAAACATTAATTTGCGGATTTCAAAATTCAAAACAAAACCTTGTTAATAAAGCATCGCATCCATTTACGCTCCTGGCTTACTGTACTTCAAACGATGCGATAGTGCTCCGATTGGTCGATGGTTGACACGCTGGAAGATTCCAAAACTTTATGCAAAACGTTTCAAAATTTTATCGCGTCCATTTTGAGGGGTGCTGACATAGGCACAGTTTCGTGCGATACGCCTCCCATTGGTCAACGGATTGTTGACCTGGCATGTGGTGGGGATCGCTTATCACGCGGTTGTAGAGATGGTGACGAGGCTTCGGAGATGCGCAATAGCATTTTGATTGGCCAACGAATATGGTGATTTGGAGTCGTGGGCTCCACACATATGACGTGGGGTAATTTAAATTCAAAACCAATAGCGCGATAAAGATAATGTATGGTTGGAGGAGTTTTAATGGCGGGTAGGTGTGGTTTTAAGTGGAAGGATGGCGTGGTTTAAACTATGGTTCTTTAGTGGAGAAAGAGGATACGACCTTTAAACAAAAATTTGAACTTTTAGGGTTTAAACACAGGGTTTTAATGCACGATGGAGTGCAAACAAAAGCTTAGAAAATTGTTGCTGCCTCTTTTCTTTTGAATTCCCATCAGAATTGATCTTTCCCCCTCCTTCTACTTATATTGTAGTTGGAATTAATTTCCAACACTCCCCCTTAATTAAAACTGCTATTTTCTTTCATACCGAGACATTTTCTTAGGTAATTAAAACTTTTCTACCCCAATGGTTTTGTTAATATATCAACAAAATACTCTTCTATTCTGCAATGTTGCAAAACAATTTCTCTATTGCTCACTAACTCTCTGATGTAGTGATACTTGGCATCAATGTGTTTCGTTCTCTTATGAAACACTGAATTCTTGGATAAAGCTATAGCTGAGCTATTATCACAATAAATTGTTGTGCCTTTTACCTGTTCATGACACAAACTTCTTAACATTCTCCTTGCCCATATTGCTTGACATGTTATTGTTCTAGTTGCTACATACTCTTCCTCTAGTGTTGATAAAGCTATAATTGTTTGTTTCTTAGAAGCCCATGAGATGGCTCCTGATCCCATATGGAAAAAATATCCAGAGGTGCTTTTCCTTTTATCTATACTTCCAACCCAATCACTGTCTATCCAATCAATTCAAAATTTTCTGAAGTGGTGTATAATATACCATACCTCTTTATTCCTTTCACATACCTCAGAATTCTTTTCGCTGATTGCCAATGTGTCTCCTATGGCCTTTCCATAAATCTGGAAATTAAATTCACAGCATGCATAATATTAGGCCTAAGTGCAGTCAAATACATAAGGCTGCCAACTATGCTCTTATACAAACTTGGACCAAAATCCTTGCTGTTATCTTCTTTTCTCAATTTCAATCCCATCACTATATGATTAATTGTTGCCATGCAATCCTGCATGTTAAATCTTTCCAAAACTTCTTTAATATACTTTGCTTCAGAAATAAAAATATTATTTTCATTTTTCTCTATTTCTATTCCTAAGAAGTATCTTAGCAATCCCATATCAGTCATCTCAAATTCTTCTTTCATGACTGTTTTGAAATTTTCAATGAGATAAGCATCATCACCTGTAAATATAACATCATCAACATACAAAACAACAATGAGCATCTTACTATCCTTTTCTTTGATGTATAGTGTGGTTTCTCATTCACATTTCTCAAACCCATTTTCCAGTAGATAGGCATCTATCCTACTGTACCATGCTCTTTGTGCTTGTTTCAGCCCATATAGAGCTTTCTTCAATCTGCATACCTTGTGCTCTTGGCCTTCTTTCTCATAGCCCAGAGGTTGTTCAACATAAACCTCTTCCATCAATACTCCATTCAAGAATTCTAATTTCACAACCATTTGGTAAACTTTCCACTTGTGTTGTTCTGCTATGGACATCACTGCTCTTACTGTTTCCATTCTTGCAACTGGTTGAAAAGTTTCCTCATAATCTCTTCCGTGTTGCTGTTTATAGCCTTTGACAAAAAATATGGACTTGTGCTTTTAAATCTTACCTTCAGCATTGCTTTTGGTTTTTTAAACCCATTTCACTCTAATTACTTCTTTTCCTTTTGGGAGATAAACTAATTCCCATGTCTTATTTTTCTCTAAGGCATTTATCTCTTCATCCATAGCATATATCCATTTATTATCTTTTACTGCTTCTTCAAAATCAATACGATCTTCTACATGACAGTGTAATGCAAAAAAATAGTTCATACCTTCTTCTTGCTCATAAATTTTATTCAGACTTATGAATATGGTTCCTCTTTCACTAGCTGAACTTGTGCTTGTAGAAGCACTCAAATTTTCTCCTTGTGATGTGCTTGGAGAAGCACTGTCATCACTTCTCAAGGGTGTTCTCATACCAGCTTATGGTGTCCCTTGCTATCCTTGTGTTGGTGGAGGTGGTGCTACTAATGAGGGATGCCTTTTAGCCATTTCTTCCTCATCTTCATCTTGAGACAAACAGCTTTTTACATTCATTGTTTTCACAATGCTTCCATCGCAAGCTTCTTCTTCAATAACTTGTACATCTCTACTTATCATAAGCTTCTTGGTGGATGGGTTATACAATTTGTATGCTTTGGATTCTTCATTGTATCTAGAAAATAGGCACTTCTCCCACTTATTATTCATCTTATTCCTTAGCTGATTTGGAGTGTGTGCATAAGCCATACAACCAAAAACTCTCATGTGGGTGGCAAACTTTTTTATGCCACTCCATGCTTCTTCCAGAACTCTGTCCATAACACTCTTTGTTGGGAATTTATTCAAAACATATGATGCAAAATGTACAGCTTTAGCACAATATTCATTTGGAAAATGTTTTCCCTTCAGCATACTTCTTACCATGTTCATGATGTTCAATTTTTCATTTCAGCAACTCTATTTTGTTGTGGTGTATGCCTCGCTGTAAATTGTTTGTGTATCCCATTTTCTTTGCAAAAATGCAGAAAATATTTTGAGATATATTATCCTCCTCTATCTATTCTTAAGACATTAATATGCTTCCCACTTTGATTCTCTACAAGAGCTTTAAAGTGGCAGAATTTCTCAAACACTTCACTCTTCAACTTTAAGAAATAAACCCATGTTCCTCTTGTGTAACCATCAATAAAGGTCAGCATATAGTGGCCGCCTGCTAATGATGGTGTTTGCATTGGTCCACACAAATCAGAATGGACTATTTCTAAGGGTTCCTTTGCCCTTATGCTCTTTTGTAATATTCTAAAATTAGCATATAGCTAATTCGAATATTGATTTTTGTTGTTTACACTTAGAAGATGAATAAATGGGTAAGGAGGCCCATACATTTTAGAAATACAAATAAAATCACTCATAATGTGAAAAGGGATCATGATTCTAGCTAGATTTTACACTCTCATGTGTGAAAAGGGACAAATGCATGTGGACAAGGTCAATTTTGACCAAGTCAACAATGTTGGTATGAGAGGAGGAGATCATCCATAAAGACAACACAGTGTAAGTAGGAGGAATATTCTTTGGTGGAGGAAACCCTAAGGAGTGGGGCCCAAGGCAAGAAGGCTCACATTTGTTTAAGAGGAGGGCAAGGCAGCCATATGAGGACATGATTGAATATTGGATTTTTGTTCTACATGACTATTCTGCTTTCTACAACTGTTTAGTTGAGATTTTTGTGTTTCTTAGCACAAGGAATTCATGTTTAGGAAGTCCTTCTCCTTTCTTAAGAGGCCTCTTAAGGGAGCTTGTACTGAATTTCTTGACATCCAAGCTTGAGGCCAAGCATTATCCTTCAGCTACAACGTTATTTCTGCAGCATTGTAGCATTGTGTTGTAAGGTGTTGCAGTGGGAATTCTCAACACTACTTCCAGAGCTTGTGTTTCAGAGGAGGAAGCCTTCCTTCGTTTGGGAGACCAGTGAGGAGAACTTTGAGCTGATTTTTAGATCTTGGCATATGGCCAATGTATTTTCCATCACCTACAGTGCTGTCCCCTGTGGGAACTGCATCATTTCTTGCAGTGTTGCATTGTGAGGGTTAAGACTCTTGATTTTGAGCTAGATTCATAGGGAAAGGGCCAACCCTTCTCCTGGAAAGCTTGTAAGAAGGATCCTCTTTCATCTATTGTATTATTCATATATATATATGAAGAGATTCAGCTAAACTATGGTATTTTAGATTCATATCTGCATATCCACTCTTTTGCACTCATTCCTTCAAGAAACCCTTCCCGGGTAATCTTCATACTGTGTAAAAGGGGCTAGATCTCTATTTTTCTCTGTGCTTTGAGTAATAAAACTCCAGATCTGTGGTTTCCATTCATTTTGTATCGGAAACCCTCATATAATTATGTTGTGCTGGCTTCAGAAAATTATTTTTATTCTAAGTCATGGGATTTGAGTGTTTTTAAGCCATTTTGAGACTGGGAGACCTGTTTAACACATCAAAAGGGATTTTATTTTGATCCCCTTCTGGAAAAGAGTCCCATAATACATAATATAAGGAATCCAAGTGCTATTTCTCAAAGTTATAGCTTAATGTTCTAGGAATAATGTTTTTATGGTCCATATTGTTGCATTTCCCCACTTTGGGATAAAATAGTGGAACATATTTTGTTGTTGTAACATTAATTGATGGCTATGAGTTCCTTACACATTTTATAAGTTTATATATCACTGAAAACTCTAGTTTTGTGTTCATGTATTGCTGCATTCCCATTTTGGGATATCACAATGGTATCAGAGCATAGTCTTGGCTCAGCCTGTGAGTTTTAGCCATATTCTATCAGAAGAATAAGAACACAAAGAGCATAAGAAAGATCAGAATGATGGAGAGAATGAGATTTTTCTGATCACTTTTCAGATCTAGAAAGAACCTCTCCAAGGAGGTTAATCAGATGAAGGAGAAGAGATGCAATGAAACTCCTAAAGGGTTTCAGGAAAAGGAAGGACCATTTGCTTCCTATTCTCAAAGAGGAGAATACAAGAGGCATAAAGAACACCAGGAACTTGAAATCCTAAGTGGGCACCTTGCAGAATACAAATCACAACATAGAGCTTTCAAGGAGACTCTAGCTCTTCCTCAGTTTATCCAACTAGAAGAAGAAATGAGGCCCTATAACAAATATGGGATGATGAGAGGCAATAGATTTCTATTGTCCACTTTTTATGGATCACCCACATGTGTAGAAAAGGCTTGGGTGATGAAGCTAGAGGCATTCTTCCTACTACACCTTGTGGTAGAGAGAGAGGCTGTAGAAATTGCAGCACTGCACCTTGAAGGTGAAGCAAGCACTTGGTGATTTAGCCATGTGAGTCATGCAAGAGTATCTACTTTTATATATTTCACTCAAAAGGTGATCAAGATATTTGATAAAGATAAATAAAAGGAATAGAATCCCTCACCACCATTGGAAGAGGCATGTACCAGCGCTATTACAACCATGGAGGAGCAGCCTTCATCTTCAGCAGTTTGGGAAGCCAACACATTGGAAGAAGGAACTCTTGCAGCCATACAGGATACTTCTACATTTCACCAAGGTATGCCTAAGTTTCCATCTCTTATCATTTCAAAAAATATTATGGAGGGATATACACCATTGCATACATGGATACAATACATGTATCCCCTTGCAGACCTACAGTGTTTTACATGAGCAGCAGTGAAGAGAAGAGGACCCATTCCTTATGGGACCATTCAAATGGTAGATTCATTCATGAAGCAATGGAGGATAAAATGATAGATGGTAGACATATTGAGATGAGAAATATTTCTCTTTTCTAGATGACACTTTCTCAATGAGCATCTCACAGCTCAAAGAGAAACTTCTACCTGTAGCAGATCCAGAACCTTATTGGTTTTGGAGGGCCACTGATGAGAAGAAGGTCTTATGGAGAGATCTCATTGGAGGTGCACTTCAACATATCATGGAGTGAAAAGTTTTTCAAAAGTTTGAGGAGGTTTTTCCCTCATCACACTTGGATCCTTATGGATTCAAGCTGGTCAATGGTGTGAGATATTATCTAGGAGATCTCCGAGAAGTTGCATTTCAACATCCCATGAAATGCAAGAAGAAAAATCTGATATAGGAGGATGGTAGCCTTCATTGGAGGAGTACCAAGATGGAGAATGGTAGAAGACATCCACATATAGACGAATGGGTGTGGATGATGGGCAAGAGGTTGGTGAGCCACTTGCATATCTATGACACAGGGCAACAGGAGGCATGGCTACGCTGGCTACTCTTGAAATATTTTGGCCATCATGTGACGTACCCTCTTTCTAAGGGTATGTGGGTGGAGAAAGTGTGGCAGGACACTTGCATCATATGGCAGCAAAGAATTTGGGTGCATTATGTTCATATGATATCCTTCATGTCAATCCACATATTTTCACCACATGATTTGTATGATGGAGGTGTGAAGGGGCAGCAAGAATTACTATTGCCGTGGCTTCTCTTGGGTGAGTATGGGCAGATTTTTTTTCCATACTCACCATGATATTTCCGGAGAAAGGGATGGCACATTCAAGGTGAAAAGAGGCTACCATTCAACATTGAAGGATAAGGAGGGGCTTCCATATAGGAATAAAATTTCCCCACATAGCAGCATGATGGTGGATGACTTTGGCAGTGGAATGTCAAGGAAGGGAGTCATGGAGTGACAAGAGTCTTATCACTAATGCCAACAACACTATCACTTGGGAGTATGTTTCTATTGATGGAGTCTTCCAAGGGGAGTCTGCATCCTTTCTTGTTGCAGATTTTTATGAGAAGATTCTCATGGGAAGACTCATCCATGGACCTCACTTTCAGCTTACTCATTATGCATGGTAAGAAATGTATTTCTATACTTATTGATTATTTCATTGAATATTTACATCTTCTCACCATATATGTACAGTGCATTGCTCCACAAGAGGGAAATATTGTTTATGGGTTCCATGGTCATTTTAGAACCAACATTTATGATGGAGATAACCCTTATCTACATGACTTTGGACAAGTGTGTTGTCATTCTTATTGTACTCACCTAATATATAATGTTATTTACCACCTCATGGTAGATGAGAAAGCATACACAATTGTTATCTTGTTGAAAGACCACTTGCCACATGATGATCTAACATAGCAGTTAGAAATGCTGCGCTATATCCACTCGAGAAATCATTGGTATCATCCAAAATTGCACATAACCTTCAGCATTTTCCTGTTTTGGATGCCATATGGTGATGATGTGCCATTAATTTTGTATGAGATGGTTTGGGCCAACATGATTCTTGACATGGGAGAGAGGATCTTTGGAGATCTAGTCTTCTTCTTGCCACTTGAGGGAAACTCTATTGCAGCCCAAGATCAGAAACTACTCTACACTTATCATAAGTGGAGAGAGGGACAACGTGGGGTAGGAAAATTTTTCTACCACGTTCAGTTATTCAACCCACCTTCTTTGTAGGAGACTAAGGTGGAGGAGATCTTTCATGAGTTACCATGTTGGAGGGTGACTCATTTTGTATGGATGATAGCTTGGGGATGGAGATTTCACATGTGAATGATATTTCCCAATGAATTTTAGACTCCATACCTTGAGAAGACCTCTGGACAGTGCCTTATTGCCTCCTTGAGTAGTCTACTTCTTGATGATGATAGCTATTTAGCTAGTCTGCATGCTTGGGAGGGGCAATATGAAGACTTATTGATGAAACATCATCTCATTCTTTGGAGCAGCATATCATATGTAGATGCTACAGTAGGAGGAGGGGAGATTTCTTAGTTCTATCCTTGCAATTGCTTGAGGACAAGAAAAATTTGGGAGGGGAGGACTATAATATTCGAAAATTAGCATACAGCTAATTGGAATATTAATTTTTGTTGTTTATACTTAGGAGATGAATAAATGGGTAAGGAGGCCCATACACTTTAGAAATAAAAATAAAATCCCTCATAATGTGAAAAGGGATAATGATTCTAGCTGGATTTTACACTCTCATGTGTGAACAGGGACAAATGCATGTGGACAAGGTCAAGTTTGACCAAGTCAACAATGCTGGTATGAGAGGAGGAGATCATCCATAGAGACAACACACTGCAAGTAGGAGGAAGATTCCTTGGTGGAGGAAACCCTAAGGAATGGGGCCCAAGGCAAGAAGGCTCACATTTTTTTAAAAGGAGGGCAAGGCAGCCATATGAGGACATGATTGAATATTGGATTTTTGGTCTACATAACTATTCGGCTTTCTCCAACTGTTTAGTTGAGATTGATGTGCTGCTTAGCACAAGGCATTCTTGTTCAGGAATTCCTTCTCCTTTCTTGAGAGGCCTCTTGAGGGAGCTTGTACTAAATTGCCCCACATCCAGGCTTGAGGCCAATCATGCTCCTTCAACTACACCATTATTTCTGCAGTAGTATAACGTTGTGTTGTAGGATGTTGTAGTGGGAATTCCCAACACCACTTCTAGAGCTTGTGTTTCAGAGGAGGAAGCCTTCCTTCCTTTGGGAGACCAGTGAGGAGGACTTTGAGCTGATTTCCAGATCTTGGCATGTGGAAAATGTATTTTCCATCACCTATAGCATAGTCCCTTGCAGGAACTGCGTCATTTCTTGCAGTGTTGCAGTCTGAGGGTTAAGACCCTTCATTTTGAGCTAGCTTCTTAGGGAAAGGGCCAACCCTTCTCTCGGAAATATTGTAAGAATAATAATACAGAATATATTGTATTATTCAGCTATATATATGCATAGCTTCAGCTAAATTTTATTATTTCAGATTCAGATCTTTGTACTCATTCTTTCAAGAAACTCGTCCCGGGTTATCTTCATATTGTGTAAAAGGGGATAGATCTCTATTTTTATCTGTGCTTTGAGTCATAAAACTCCATATCTGTGGTTTCCTCTCATATTGTATCATAAAACCTCATATAATTACGTTTTGCTTGCTTCAGAAAATTCTGTTTAGTCTAAGTCATGGGATTTGAGTGTTTTTAAGCCATATTAAGACCAGGAGACTTGTTTAACACATCAAAAGGGATTTATTTCAGATCCCCTTCTGGATGAGATTCCCATAATACATAATCCAAAGAATCCAAGTGCTATTTATCAAATTTATAGCGTAATTTTCTGGGAATAATGTTTTTATGGTCTAGATTGCTGCATTTCCCCACTTTGGGGTAAAATAGTGGGACATATTTTGTTGTTGTAACATTAATTGATGGCTATGAGTTCCTCACACATTTTATAATTTGATCTATCACAAAAATCTCCAATTTTTTTTCATGTATTTCTACATTCCCATTTTGGGATATTACATCTTTCGTGATGGAAATCTTTCTCTATGTTTTTTGCCCAAAATGCATCATTCACATAGGATGTCTGCCTTTTAAATCAATGGTAATCACTTTACCATTCCTTTCCTGTGAAACAAATTTAGAACTCCAAAGTTGAGAAGTCCAAATCTCAAGTGTCATAACCAGTTTTCATCCTTTTCTTCTCTTTGGAATGTCTCTTGTGTTGCTGCAGCCATTGTAGCTCCATTCTTCAAATATGATTTCATGTTGAGAGGAAACATTATGTTTCTTGTCATATTTACTTGTGTAATCCTTTTCTTGCTTAGTGGTATGTCCATGATGGTACATATACCATACTCAAAGAAAACATTGTAGCCTTTCTGAATGAGTTGTCCAATGCTCAAAAGGTTACACTTCATACCAGGCACATAGCATACATCTGATATGGATCTCCTTTCTCCTTGTCAAAACACTTACTCTTCCTTTTCCCATGAAAAAACATTGACTATCTGTCCCCAATGTTACTTGAGACTTCACATTTTCATCTGTTGAGATTCAACAAGATGACGAGTCGCCTTCACTAAGTGGGCCCACAGGCTATTTTTTGCGCCAGTCTATTTTTAGACATGATGATCATATTTCAGAAGTTGCAGGATGCTATTTGTGGATGGTTGGTCAAGTTGGAAAAATAGATGAAATTCTATTTTTAGAATATTGGGTGAAGTCTATTTATTGATCGTCAATCTAAAAATAGATGCATGTCGATTATTATTAGCTCTTAATAATAATCTGACTCTAAACAGCAACTTATTCTCTTGGATCACTTCAGTTCAGTGCACAGATGTGGCACATCAGCTGACAGAAGGAATTACACTATTCCTAAGGGTTTACTTGAGCTAATGCATGAAGGACTCAGTTAGAACTCAAGTGGCAGAGTTATGGAACAGTTGGAAGAAGTAGTTATGAAGTTGTATTTAGTTTAACTCAGTTAGACTCAGTTGAGCTAGTTGTATCTAATCTAACTGAATGATACACTAGTGAGAGTGGAGTGAATTAATTAGTTAATTAATTCACAAATAATAACTCATTGATCAACTGAACAATACAATATTTAACTACAGTGCATGTCAGTTCTAGTGGAGACCCAGTGGAGAGATAGGTGAAAGGGCAAGATAGATTATCTGTTGTGACTATAGTGATGCATTGATTGCATCACACACTCAGTGGAGATGCCAATGAGGATTGCACAGTCAAGGATGGATTAATTCAAATTCATTTAGAGCTATTCTTCAGTAGAGATTGCGTTGTGGAGGCAGACTAGTAGGTGGCAAAGATCGGTGCATGGATTTGCAAGATTAGGCTTGATTAGTGTGTGACGATTGTATTGTACTGAGGGCTTGTGATAAGCTTTGTATGCTTGTATGATATTTTCATATGATCTCCATGTTACATAATATATAGTTGGGGTTTTCAGCTTTAGGATTTCCCAGTTAAAAACTGTTTTATGTGCGATTGAATATTTTTAATTATGCTTCACATGTGTGTGCAATTAATTTTTCCGCAAAATATTAAAAAGTGGAATAGATTCAGTACCTTGCATAAAGTTAAATAGTGTGAGATCAGGTGGATCTTGGACATATGCAGGCTTAGTGCATATAATTTTGTTAGGTTCCTATATTACTAGTATAGTCCCTTATTGTTGTTAGTGTAACCCCCTTATTGTTATTATTGTACCCTTGTAACCCCCATTTTATTATTATTGTGCCCTAAATTATTATTGTTAGGTCAGCTAGGATTACATTGTGGCCCACTAGGATTACATTATGGCCCCATGGACTCCTATATATAGAAAGGAGGTTTTGTAAATTGGATCATCCAAGAATTTTTCATTTATGTAACATATTGGAGGTTGCCCCCTCGAAGTGGCTTATTTTTAAGGCATTGATATCTCTTTTCTTCTATTTTTGGAGCTGGTTACACAACATTTGGTATCAGATCTTTGGATTCTAGGGTTTCGCTGCTCCAAATAGGTCATCGTGGCATTTTCTCTATAAAATTTTTTCTACAAAGTTTCAAAAACTGAAATGTTTAGGGTGCGAAGCCAAAATCCTGAGGAATATTTTCTAAAAATTTCAAAGCTTGGTTCGCAATATTTTCGGAGATATGATCTGTGGAAGTTAGGTCTTTTTTCAGGCTCCTAAACAGGTCATCGTGGAATTTGTGCTATAACTTTCTTTCTACGAAGGTTCAGAATCTAAAATTCGTATGGTGCGAAGCTAAAATCCTGAGGAAATTCGTCAAGAAATTTGAGAGCTTGGTTCGCAATATTTTTGGAGATATGATCTGTGGAAGGTAGTGCTTTTTCAGGCTCCTGAATTTCATCTCAAAGAAGTGATCGTGGGAAAAGTTCAATAACTCTCTCTCTGGGCATCGGATTGGAGTGCCGTAAAAATTGGTCGCAAGTACAAAACATTTGTTTTCTTGGCTATCAATTTCAGAGACAAAAGACAAAACAGTGACACGTGGCAAGTCGTACAAGTTCACTCTACTGAACCAGTCCATAATTAGGTCATTGTGGGAGATTGGACACAAATTTGTCTTGGAGAATCCAAATCAGGTCAGACCTGCGGGATTTGAAATATAATTTAGAGGGCTACTTTGGTACCAAAATTCAGATATTGAAGTGCTGCAATCACAGAGATAATCCAATTTCAATATAGAGCTCCTCAAAAGCAAGAAAAAGGTGTGTATTGTTTTTCCAAATTGCATAATTCTTCTTTGAAGCATCAATTTGAATAGATTCCAAGGGCATATTGTAGAATAGATATCAGTATTGGGTTCTAAAATATGCCCCATAAAAATAATTCAACACCCATTAAGCCTTCAGAAGGGTCTACTATGACTCATGAAGATGAAGAATTGCGGCATGATCTATCAAAATTACAAGAGCAAGTGCAACAAATTTCACTCTCGCAAAGAGAAACAAAAAATGAAATGGAAGTTTTGAAGAAAGGCATGGAAGAGAAGATGGATGGTTTGAATAAAGGCGTGGAAGCTAAGATGGATGGCATGGAAGCTGGCATGGAAGCTAAGATGGATGACATGAAGGACAACATGGAAAACAACATGAAAAACATGAAGAAAGATCTAAAAGTAGACATCGAAGGGTTGACCAAGTTGATACAAGAAATGTTTCCTAATGGTGAAAAGATATTAGAAGAACCTCATGATGAGAACAAAATAAATGTTAATTGCGATTTCATAAACTCTAATGTTGGTGGGAAGAACCACCATATTCCAAAAATGGATATGAGGAAGTTTGATGGGAAGGATCCTGTAACATGGATACTATAGATGGAGCAATGTTTTGATCTCCATAATGTGCAAAACACACAAAAGGTATGCATTGCAACTTTACATTTAGAAAAAAATAAATTTGTATGGTATCGATGGCTTTTCTCTCGTAAAAAAATTGTCACTTGGTCAATTTTTACGGAAGAAATGATAGCACATTATGAGGATACAAAGATCAACACCTTCTTTAGCCAATTGATAAATCTCAAACAAAAGGGTTTAGTGGGGCGGCACATTGAGGACTTCCAAAAATTGAATATAAGGGTAACTGATATACCAGAGGAACATAGGATTGATCTCTTCATAGGCACTTTAAAGGATAACATCCAACATCAAGTTCGCGTTCTGGAACCTGATTCATTGGAGAAGGCATTCAAGTTGGCAAGAAAATTTGAATGTAAAATTATGGCGACAAGGAAGCCTACCACTCAATTCTATAAAGAAGGAAGTGTTGCTACGTCTAGATTTCCACAACCTACAAGGTTGACACCACAACAATTTGAAGAAAAAAGAGCAAAAGGGCTTCGCTACAGTTGTGATAGCAAATACACTAAAGGTCATAAGTGTGCTGAGAAGAAATTATTTTACATAGATTGTGAAGAGGAAGAAGAAAATGAACAAGAAGATGATATACACCAGAAACCAACCCTAGAAAAGGAAGAAATGAATCCGACCATATTGTGTAATGCACTGGCAGGAATTACGACTCCTCAAACTCTCAAGATAGAAGGACAAATCAAGAAGAAAAAGGTAATAGTGTTGATTGATTCAGGTAGCACCCATAATTTTATTCATTGTAAGGTAGCCAAGGAATTAAATTGTTTCCTATACCCAACACCAGAATGTCAAGTGATGGTTGCAAATGGAGGAACTATAAATTGCTCTGGAAAATGCCATAATATTAAGCTAACCATGGGAGAATATGTATTGACTAGTCCAATGCTTTCCATTCCTATGGGAGGTGCTGATGTTGTACTAGGAGTACAATGGTTACAATCTTTGGGGACGGTAGCTTTTAATTTTCAAGAACTTTTCTTGAAATTTTTTTCAGAAGGAAAGGAAGTCGAATTACTGGGTATTGCGGGGAAGCCAGGAAGGATAATAAGCTCTAATGTCATGACAAAGCTTCTAAAGAAAGAACAACGAGGCGTAATTGCACAATTATGCTCACTAGAAGTTTCGACATCAAAATCATCTATTTCTGCAGATCTCCAACAAGTCTTGGACAATCATTCCAAGGTGTTTGAAACTCCAAAAGGACTCCCACCTATTCGTGATCATGATCATGCTATTCATTTGATTCCAGGAAGTGTTCCTCCAAACATCAGGCCTTATAGATATCCTTATGTCCAAAAGAGCGAAATTGAACGTATGATTGCAGAAATGTTAGAGGCGGGTATAATTCAACCTAGTCAAAGTTCTTTCTCCGCTCCTATAGTATTGGTACACAAGAAGGATGGATCATGGCGAATGTGTCCGGATTATAGGGAGCTCAATAAGCTCACCATTAAAGATAAATTTCCCATTCCTTTGATTGATGAATTATTGGATGAATTACATGGAGCAATTTATTTTACCAAGTTGGATCTTCGTTCAGGATATCATCAAATTAGAATGAAGACTGAAGATATTCCAAAACAACATTTCGAACTCATGAGGGTCATTATGAATTTTTGGTCATGCCTTTTGGCCTTACCAATGCACCTTCTACATTTCAAGGGTTGATGAATTCCATTTTCAAACCCTTCCTTAGAAAATTTGTGCTAGTATTTTTTGATGATATACTAATCTATAGCAGGTCTTGGAAGGATCATGTTGAACATGTTGACAGTGTGCTCAAACTATTGCAGGAGAAACAATTATATGCAAAAAAATCCAAATGTTTCTTTGGAGTACAAGAGGTGGAATATCTGGGTCATATTGTATCTCACGAGGGTGTTAAAGTAGACCCTAACAAAATTAAAGCCATTAAGGAATAGAAAGTTCCCACAACCATAAAGCAGTTGCGAGGATTTCTTGGGTTAACAGGGTATTATCGCAAGTTTGTTAAGAATTATGGGAGAATAGCAGCACCTCTAACAACATTATTGAAGAAAGATGCATTTTCATGGACTCCTGAAGCAACTAAGGCCTTTGAACGTCTTAAAGAAGCAATGTGCCTAGCACCGGTCTTAGCTACGCCAGACTTCACGAAAACCTTTATTGTGGAATGTGATGCCTCAGGAAATGGAATTGGTGCGGTTTTAATGCAAGAAGGAAGACCCATTGCTTTTGAAAGTCGTCCAATCAAAGGAAAGTATTTACAGAAACCTATTTATGACAAGGAAATGTTAGCAATACTGCATGCACTAAAGAAATGGCGAACTTACCTAATGGGAAGACACTTCAAGGCAAAAACTGATCATGATAGTCTTAAACACTTTTTGGAACAAAGACTTTCGTCAGAAGAGCAGCAAAAATGGATCACAAAGATGTTGGGTTATGAATTTTAAATAATCTACAAAAAAGGAAAGCTTAATGTTGTTGCAGATGCACTCTCAAGAAAAAATGAAGAGGTGGAAGCATTGCTTTGTGCCATTTCTATTATACAACCAGATTGGATAACCGAAGCAAGAGATGAATGGAAGAAGGAAAAAGATGTATGGACACTCATTCAAAAGTTGCGGCAAGATCCTAGTACATCTGATACATTTAGTTGGAAAAATGATTCCTTATGGTACAAAGATCGCTTATATCTTTGTAAGAATTCCCAACTAAAACAAAAGATTCTTCCGGAATTGCACACTTCTCCTTTAGGAGGACACTCAGGATTTTTAAAAACTTACCACAAGGTGAAGAAAGAATTTTTTTGGGATGGCCTTAAATCTGATATTCAAAAGTTTGTGGCGGAATGTTTGGTTTGCCAGCAGAATAAAGTGGAAACAATTAAGACCCCGTGACTTCTACAACCTTTATCCATTCCAAGTCAACGTTGGGAGGAGATTTCAATGGATTTTATCACAGGTTTACCTAAGTCCGAAGGAAAGAGTGTCATCATGGTGGTAGTTGATAGACTTACCAAGTATGCAAATTTTTGTGCATTATCTCATCCATTTAAAGCAAGTACAGTTGCTACTACATTTATGGACAGAATTCAAAAGCTACATGGAAGCCCAAGGGTTATTGTGAGTGACAAAGATCCCATTTTTATTGGAAATTTTTGGACGGAGTTATTTTCTTGTTTGGGTAGTCAATTAGCTCATAGCTCATCTTATCATCCTCAATCTGATGGTCAAACAGAGATAGTAAATAAATGTTTGGAAGGATATCTTCGTTGTTTTGTATCCGATAAACAAACACAATGGGTCAAGTGGTTACCTCTCGCTGAATGGTGGTATAACACTTCCTTCCATACTGCAGCAAAAATGACCCCATTTATGGCACTTTATGGATATCATCCACCATCCATCAAATCATCTTTAAGAGAAAATTCGAAGGTTCAAGCAGTGGAAGATCACATCGAGCATCAACAAGAAGTTCTCCAACTCTTAAAGGATAACCTGAATTTGGCACAAAATCGAATGAAACAACATGCAGATCAACATCGTAGCGAGAGAAGTTTTGATGTAGGAGATTGGGTATTTTTATGGCTACAACCATACAAACAAATGTCCCTCAAGCAAGAAAAGAAGGATAACAAATTATCGCCAAAGTACTATGGTCCTTACAAGGTGTTGCAAAAGATTGGTACTATGGCATACAAATTGGAGCTTCCTGCTTCTTCGCGAGTACATCCAATTTTCCATGTTTCATGCTTAAATAAGGTTATCGGTGAAAATATTCCAATTCAAACAATATTACCAGAACTTGATAAGGAAGGAAAAATCATATTGGAACCTAAAGTGGTCATGGAAACAAGAACTCGACAACTATGGAATAAATCAATTTTAGAGTATCTCATCAAGTGGAAGAACTTACCCACTGAAGATTCTACATGGGAGGATGAGAATTTTATACAGAAGAATGCAGAGCTACTCAAGTGCTGAGGACAACACTTTTTTGAAGGAGAGGGGCATGTTAGGTCCCTATATTACTAGTATAGTCCCTTATTGTTGTTAGTGTAACCCCTTATTGTTATTATTGTACCCTTGTAACCCCCATTTTATTATTATTGTGCCCTTAAATTATTATTGTTAGGTTGGCTAGGATTACATTGTGGCCCACTAGGATTACATTATGGCCCCATGGACTGCTATATATAGAAAGGAGGTTTTGTAAATTGGATCATCCAAGAATTGTTCATTTATGTAACATATTGGAGGTTTCCCCCTCGAAGTGGCTTATTTCTAAGGCGTTGATATCTCTTTTCTTATATTTTTGGAACTGGTTACACAACAAATTTCTACATGGCATCAGAGCGTTGTTAATTGAAGATTGCAATTCTGAAGTGATTTTGTGTTGGTGGACAATTCGAATTTGCTACAGAAGATTCTTGGTGCAGAAATCGAGTATACATTGAAATGTATTTCAACGGGTTGAGATTGGAGTATGCCCTTGATGGGAGCTTGAATTAAATAGCCTAGAAGGACATGATGGAGGTGGTGTTGGAGGATAATGGGTTGAAGGAGTTCATCGATAGCGATGTTCCTAAGCCGGGATCTAGCGATGCTGCATTACTTGATGCATGGCAAAAGAAGACTGCAAAGACATGGAGGATTATGTTGGAAGGTGTGAAGGACCATATTGTATCTAGCCTTGACAAGAAATCCACTCCATTCTTAATGTGGAAGGCTTTGACAGAAGTGACCAGAGGAAGTTGGCACTTAAAGACAAGCTTAGAAAAATAAAAATGGAGAAAGGCGACAGTATTCCAAAATACCTCACGAAGTTTGTCCACTGCAAGGTTGAGCTGGGAAGTGTGGGGGTTACTATTGATGAAGAAGACTTGGTGAGCTTGGCTCTCCTTAGGCTTCCGAAGAGTTGGCATAGCTACAAAGACTCTATCAATGGACGGGAGAAACCGCCAGGATGGGATCGACTTTGGTCGGATCTTGTGCAGGAGGAGATAAGGCAGGGTACCAGGGATGGATCTTCATCGAAGAATGAAGATGAAGAGAATTGTGCTTTGGCTGCCAAAGCAAGGAAAGGGAACGGGAAGAAAAATCTTTCAAATCTGGTGCTAAAGGAAAGAAGCATGATTTTTCCAAAGTGAAGTGTTTTCATTGTCACGAGCATGGACATTTCACCACTAACTATCCACAGAAGAGGAAGAATAATCAGGCTGTTGGATCTACAGCTAGAGAGACCTTAGCGTTGCAATTTGAGCTATATTTTTCCTTTATCACATGCTTGGTTTCAAGCTACATGGGTTCAATGTGGTATCTTGATAGAGGTGCATCTTTCCATATGACGGGAAACAAAGAGTTGTTTAGTGACTTGGAAGAGAAGGACCTCCAGATGCATATAGAGATGGGAAACGATGGCCGGTACAGTGCGACTAGCATTGGGACCATTACCTTTGAGAGGGAGTCTGGGAATCCATTATTGTTGAAGAATGTCATGCATGTTCCAGGTCTGAAGAAGAACTTGGTCTCAGTCGCAATGCTGGAAGACAAGGGTTTTGATGTTGTTTTTAGTGAGGGAAAAGCCTTCCTTTGACATAAAACAACAGTTCAAACCAAGAATATGGGGGTTTGAATTAAGAATCTCTACAAGTTGGAGGTAGATGGCTACGCTGCAATGGTGGGAAAAGCAGAAAAAGTGGTGAGCCGGGACGAGGGCGAGTTATGGCACAGGAGATTGGGCCATCTTCACCATGGCGCTTTAAAGATTTTGTAGTAAATTTCTAGTGGACTTCCCAAGGGTACTCTTCCACAGTCAGATCAGTGAAAGGGATGTACCATGGGTAAGTTTGTGAAGACCACATTTAATGAGAAGGAGAATTGTGCTTCGTTGATCCTGGAGAGAATTCACACAGACGTGTGTGGACCATTCTCGGTTGCTTCAACAACAAAAAATGGGTATTATGTGATGTGTGTCGATGATTATTCTCGTAGATTTTGGATCTTCTCAAAGTTCTCAAAGTTCTGTGAGTTCAAGGCATTGGTGGAGAACGAGTTAGGGAAGCAGGTGAAATCTCTAAGGAGCGATAATGGTGGTGAATACATCTCTGGTGAATTCAAAGACTTATGTAGCAAAGAATTAATTCGAAGAGAACTCATAGTGCCTCATAACCCATAGAAGAATGGGGTCATGGAGAGAAAGAATAGAATGATCATGGGTGCTGCATGAGCTATGCTGCATGACCAGGGCCTACCGATGCACTTGTGGGTGGAAGGATGCAACACTGTAGTTTATGTGAAAAACCGTTGTCCTCGTAGAGTACTTGGCATGAGTACACCCAAAGAAGCATTTTCTGGTAAGAAGCCTGATATTTCTCATTTGAAGATTTTTGGTTCACCTCTTTACATTCATGTGACAAAGGATGCCAGGAAGAAGCTGGAGCTGACTGCAGAAGTTGGGATATTTTTGGGGTACACATAAACACCCCATAACTATCGTGTGTATTTTCCAAATAGTTGGATGATTTTTGTGTGACAGGATATAAAATTCAATGAGGTGAAAGCCATGAAGTTGTCACTTGAGAGGGAGCTACACTTGCATGCGGAAGAGGAACTTCTTGTTCCCAAATATGAGCCTCTGGATGTGGATCAGCCACAGGAGGAGATTCATGGAGTGGAGGAGTCCACTCATGCAGAACCAAACATCATACAAGGCAGAAAGCATACCACAGAAGCTGAGAGACAGAATCTTGATGCAGCACAGAATGTAGGAGTCCCTACATCACAGTGCAGATAGAGACAGTCACCTGACCGATATACTGGATACATGGCTCTTATGAGCAAGTTTATTGTGAAAGATACATCTTCTTTTGAAGAAGCAGTGCTGGAGCCCACATGGTTATATGCCATGGTGGAGGAGTATGACTCCATTGTCAGAAACAGTGCTTGGGAGATTGTTCCAAGGTCGGTGGGAAAATCAGTTGTAGGATCAAGGTGGATCTACAAGGTAAAGCAAGTTGTTGATGGGAGTGTCGAGAAGTATAAGGTAAGATTTGTTGCCTAGGGCTTCTCACAGATTTAGGGGATTGACTATGAAGAAACCTTTGCACCTGTCGCACAGTATTCTTCCATAGAGACCATCCTTGCTCTCTCAGTGTAGATGGGTTGGCACATTCATCAGATGGATTTGAAGACTACATTCCTTAATGGGATCATTGAGGAAGAGGTGTACATTGAGCAGCCTAAAGGATTTGAGATCTTTAGCAATGAGTCGTATCTATACATGCTCAAAAGAGCACTGTATGGGCTGAAACAAGCACCCCATGCTTGGTACACTCAGATCGACAGCTATTTCACTAGAATTGGCTTCACCAAGAGTGAGGCGGATGCAAAATTGTAACAGATTGTGGTTGAGGGTAAGATTTTAATCATTGTAATTTATTTTGATGATTTAATACTAACAGGTGATGAGCAGTTGATACACTCATGCAAGGCAGATCTTGCAAAGGATTTTGAGATGAAGGATTTGGGCCTCCTTCATTATTTCCTTGGATTGGAAATATGGTAGCGGGAAGGTGAACTGTTTTTGTCTCAAGGAAATTATCCCTGGGAGATACTGGAGAAGTTTCACATGCAAGGCTGCAAGCATATCGACACTCCTCTTCAAGGAAATTGGAAGAAAGAGGATGCTACATCGGCAGAGGTAGTGGATTCCACTGTTTATCGACAGTTGGTGGGTTCGCTCATGTATTTAGTCAATACAAGATCGAACATATGCTATGCGGTGAACCAGCTTTCACAAGTGATAGTTAAGCCTACCAAGCTCTTTTGGAAGGCAGGAAATCATGTTTTGAGATATCTTAGGGGCACATCTGAGTATGGTTTATGGTACAGATAGACGGATGAGGTGAGGTTGCATGGATTCACTGATGCAGATTGTGCAGGAAGCCCAACAGACAGAAAGAGCACATCAGGAGGGATTTTCTGTATCGGATCTATGGTAGTTTCTTGGTACAGCAGGAAATAAAGATCTGTGACACTCAGTTCAGTGCAAGCAGAATACATGGCAGCAATTTTAGCTGCATGTGAGGCTATCTAGATGAGGAAGATTCTGGTTTGTTTGTTCGGTTCATATTTAGATCCCGCGGTGATTCATTGTGATAATAAGAGTTGCATTAAACTCTCGGTTAATCCTGTGTTTCATGATAGATCTAAACATATTGATATCAGGTATCATCATATCAGAGATTGTGTGCAGAGGATGATCATGTTGCTTCAGTACATTCCTACGGAGGATCAGAATGCAGATATTCTGATGAAGGTGCTCACTAGGAGAAAATTTGAATACCATAGAGGCAGGATCGGGGTGAAGGATAATCCCTATCTTGTTGAGAGGGAGTGTTGAGATTCAACAAGATGATGAGCATAGTGAAAAGAGTCGCCTTCACTAAGTGGGCCCGCAAGCTATTTTTGGCGCGAGTCTATTTTTAGAATATGTCTATTTTTAGACATGATGATCATATTTCAGAAGTTGCAGGATGCTATTTGTGGATGGTGGGTCAAGTTGGAAAAATATATGAAATTCTATTTTTAGAATATTGGGCAAATTTTATTTATAGATCGTCAATCTAAAAATAGATGCATGTCGATTATTATTAGCTCTTAATAATAATCAGACTCTAAACAACAACTTATTCTCTTGGAGCACTTCAGTTCAGTGCACAGATGCGGCACATCAGCTGACAGAAGGAATTACGCTATTCCTAAGGGTTTACTGGAGCTAATGCATGAAGGACTCAGTTAGAACTCAAGTGGCAGAGTTATGACACAGTTGGAAGAAGTAGTTATGGAGTTGTATTTAGTTTAACTCAGTTAGACTCAATTAAGCTAGTTGTATCTAATCTAACTGAATGATACACTAGTGAGAGTGGGGGGAATTAACTAGTTAATTAATTCAAAAATAATAACTCATTAATCAACTGAACAATACAACATTTAACTACAGTGCATGTCAGTTCCAGTGGAGACCCAGTGGAGAGATAGGTGAAAGGGCAAGATAGACTATTTGTTGTGACTATAGTGATGCATTGATTGCATCACAGACTCAGTGGAGATGCCAATGAGGATTGCGCAGTCAAGGATGGAGTAATTCGAATTCATTCAGAGCTATTCTTCAACATAGATTGTGCAGTGGAGGCAGGCTAGCAGGTGGCAAAGATCAGTGCATGGATTTGCAAGATTAGGCCTGATTAGTGTATGACGATTGTACTGTATTGAGGGCTTGTGATAAGCTTTGTATTCTTGTATGAGATTTTCATATGATCTCCATGTTACATAATATATAGTTAGGGTTTTCAGCTTCAGGCTTTCCCGGTTAAAAATTGTGTTATGTGCGATTGAATATTTTTGTTTATGCTTCACATGTGTGTGCAATTAATTTTTCTGCAAGAGATTAACAAGTGGAATAGATTCAGTATCTTGCATAAATTTAAATAGTGTGAGATCAGGTGGATCTTGGACATATGCATGCTTAGTGCATATAATTTCTACATCATCTAACATGGAAAACATAGAAATGTTTCCAGTCACATGGTTGCTACATCCTAAATCTAGAAACCATATATCTTCATTCTTTTCTTCACCCATATTACATGATAAAAACAAATTCTCTTGATTGATATTTTCCTTAGTAAAATTAGCAATGGGTCTATTACCCACGTCACTCTGTTTCTTCCTAGATTCATTGGCACAATGGCCATACTTCTTACAGTAATGAAATTTGACTTGGGATTTGTCATGCCATTGTCCATGTGCTTGATTTTTTCCACCTTATTGGTTGATGCCTTGGCTTTGATTCTAAATTTGATTGCTGCCCCTTCCACTAGTATTTGCAGGGCTGTATCTTCCTCTGTTTTGGCTTTTGCCTCTTCCTTTTCCTCTGTATTTTGATTTGCCTTGACCTCTTCCTCTTCCAAAGTAAATTTGGGTCTTGAGGGCATGTTCAAAAGATGGGTTTGGTGTTCTACTCAGTCTTTTTTCATGTTTCATAAATGATGCATGAATCTCATCAATAGTAAACAACGAGAGATTCTTTGTCTCTTCAATGGTTGTTACTATCATATCAAATATTGGCGGTAACCTCCTCAAAACTTTCTCCACTATTCTTCTTTCTTCTATGGTCTCTCCATGAGATCTCATTTGGGTAACCAACCCAATCAACAATGTGAAGAATGAGTCTATTATATCGGACTGTTTCATGAAAATGACTTCAAAATCTCCTCATTAATTGAAGCTTTTTTTTCTTTTCCTTCTCCATACCTTCGTAGGTTGTCTGGAGGGTATCCCATGCATCCTTAGACCTCTTTGCTTCTTCAATTCTTGGAAATATTCTTTCATGCACTGCCTGATAGAGATAGAAGAGGGATTTTGAGTCCTTCTTCCTATTATTCTTCAACAAATCCTTATCTGCCTGTGTTAAGGCATTAAATGCTTGTTCATCTCCTCGTTCTTCTAGACCATCTTCAACTAGCTCCCATAAATCTTGAGAGGAAAGCAGGGCTCTTATTGTGATTTCCCAATAGTCATAGTTCTTCCCATTGAACTGCGACAGTTGAGTATTTCCCATACTCGTGCTTGTGCTGGCTCCTGCCATAGCTAGCTTACTAAACTATGCTTAAAACTGGATTGTGTTTCTTAGACAAACTGTCTCTATGTTTAAGAGATAAACTTTGTCTCTTAAAATGCTTCTTCTTATATTTCTATGGAATATAATCTTCAAGCAAACACAAAACTCTGTTTTGGTAAATACCTAGCTTGGTTGAACTTTCGCTCTGCTGGTAAAAAGCTCCAAAAACTCCTTCTTCCTTCGACTTATTTAGCAAATGTAAAGAGCCTGGACTATCTCCGGTACCATCTTGGAATTTCTGGTTATTCTTAAACAACAACAGAGAGGAGACAAAATCCTCTCCTAATGCAAAGAAATCAGAAGAAAAACGTGGATAGAGATGGAGAAGAAACTCTTTTTCATTTAAACAAAACACATTGTTACAAAATGAAGCTTCTTTAGAACTATAATGTTTTGGATTTACAATGCAAGTTTTCTGTTTGACGGCTACAAATGCAGTGCAACTTCTTTCCTGTCTCACTCATAGTATAATACTCTCTCTGTCTTTTTTGCCTTTGGGAAAGTTACACAGTCAGCACTATTTTCTATATTGCCTTCTCCCTTCTTATGCTATGTCGTTGTGTATTTTTATATAAAAAACTATCAAATTATATATATTATGAATATTATAAACATTTCATGTTTATAATATATATATATCAAAAAGACACACACACACACACATATACCCTAAGTTTAAAACATAAACTCGTCATGGCGAATAAAACAAAAAAAACATAAAATCATTTAAACCAAGGTTAAAAACCTTATAAACATTAATTCACAGATTTCAAACTTCAAAACAAAACCTTATTAATAAAACATCACATCCATTTATGCTTCTGGCTGACTGGACTTCAAACGGTGCGATAGTGCTCCGATTGGTCGATGCTTGACACGATGGCGGATTCCAAAACTTTATGAAAAGCATTTCAAAAGTTTATCACATCCATTTTGAGGGCTGGTGACGTAAGCACAGTTTCATGCGATATGTCTCCCATTGGTTGACGGATTTTTGACTTGGAATGTGGTGGGGACTTCTTATCGCACGGTTGTGGAGATGGTGACGAGGCTTTGGAGATGCGTGATAACACGTTCATTGGCCAGGGGATATGGTGATGTTTAGTCGTGGGCTCCACACATATGATGTGGGGTCATTTAAATTCAAAATGAATGGCCTGGTAAGGATAATGTATGGTTGGCGGAGTTTTAATGGCGGGTAGCTGTGGTTTTAAGTGGAGGGATGGCATGGTTTAAACCACGATTCTTTAGTGTAGAAATAGGCTATGGACTTTAAACAAAAATTTTAACTTGCAAGGTTTAAACATGGGGTTTTAATGCATGGTGAAGTGCAAAAAAAAATTAGAAAATTGTTGTTGCCTCCTGTCCTTTGAATTCCCATCAAAATTGATCTTCCATCCTCCTTTTGCTCAGAATGCAGTTAGAATTAATTTCCAACAGAGCGGCTAATAATCTAGTGAATATTGGGGGAGTGATTGCCTACGAAAATACTTTGTAGAGAGGAATCGTCGCGGCTCCCCCAGAGGATTCCATGAACGAAAGGCTTAGAAAAGTGAGAGTTTTCACATTGGAAGTTAACAAGGTGCTTGTCGCTGATCCCCACGTCGAGATTTCCCAAATCCCAGTCGTCAATGGAATCACATTGTGCAGGTGTCTCTCATGAATTTTATTCAATAACCAGTAGTGAAGGAAATATGGGGTTAATCTAAAATTCATTATTGTCAAAGAAATGACAAGCAGAAATTTTTTGTTCATGAAATTGTGTTTGTGATGTGTTTATTGATCAGTATTTGTTGTAATAATAATTATTTCAAAGAGCGTCTTCCACTGTCGACACCTCACCAAACACCCCTGCACGGCCGCACCACCTTGCCGTATCCAGTATCGAAGAGTCACTACCATTTGCACAAATGAAAGGGCAAGCACATCTTTACCAAAATAATATTCTAATAACTATAACCAACATGAATTTTTTGTATAAATACAGAACCTTAGCAGGAAGATGATTCACTCGGCATATTCATTTATGTGTAATGTTGGAGCTTTAGCTGCGTCTTTGATGTGATTTTATCTCTGTTTATGGTTTTCATCTAGTATCAGAGCCAGATTAAAGCCAAATTAACTTTTGATTATCATTGATGAGCTTGAGCCAGATTAACTTATGATTACCATTGATGTGCATATTATGTTGTTGAAAGCCATATACGTTGAGTTTTTAGCTGAGGCTCTGAAATCCATTTGTGTGGAAGGTTGTTGCCAATAATTGTGGAGTTGTTAACTCCTTGGGGTTGGGCAGATTTGCAAGTAGTATTTTTAATTTTTATTGAAGTCGAGAAGTTGTGAACGCAGAGTATCCTGCAGCCATATTTAGTGTGAGTAGGAAAAATATTGTATCATGGAGTGTTGAATAAGCTAGATATTGAATAACACAACCCTGTAGCCTAAAGTGCAACTTGGACGTGTTAAGATTGTACGAGCTTGCAGTGAGTTATTGTTGGGGGAATTCTTTTTACAAAATCAATTTTTTTTTAAGCTATCAGTTCCTCTGTTGTCTTTAAAACTTTATATGCCTTCCCTTGAGTATTATGAGTCCACTTTATCTTCATATATAAATCTCTTCTCCCTAAAGTTTAGTCAAATTATTATTTTAACTTACTATCGATGACTATCTTGGTTTCATGTTTTTATGGAAAAGAGTGTTTTTTGTCTAAACTATTTTTCTATAGGGTAGAGAAGCATCTATATCATATTAACTAGTGTTTCATTTTTTCTTGTACATTTTTATAACAAACTCATCCATATTTCCAAAGTATTTTAAATTCACTTATGATTGCTAGTGAATAAGCCTAAGCTACCATCCTCTTTTTAAATGTCATCTCAAGAGCTATAGCCATATTGTGAGAAGTACTCTTACATTGCATTTTAAGAATTTGGTCTTCTATTAATGATGGCGAAAACTACCAATATTAGTCAATCATCAGTTCCTATTTTGAATGAAAGAAGTTATGATTCCTGGTTTATTCGAATGAGAGCACTATTGTGTTCTCATGATCTTTGGGTATTTTTTACTAATGGGTATCCAACGCCTCCAAATGAGGTAGCAGAGATGGCTCTTACAAATGCTAAAGGAATGTTGTTGAAAAACATAAAGAAATACAATAAAGCTCGTTGCCTTATTCAATAAGGCTTAGATGACTTGATGCTTTCAAAAGTGTCAAATGAAAAATCTTTGAAATAGGCATGGGAGACCCTTGAATCCTATTATTAGGGTGTAGCAAAAGTAAAGAGTGTCAAGTTGGAGAATTTGAGGAGAGATTTCAAGAATCTAAAAATGGAAGATAGTGAAACTATGGATGATTTTATGACCCAAGTCATGAGTATTGTTAATCAATTGAGATAGTATGGAAAATACCTCTCAAACAAGAGAGTGATCGAGAAATTTCTTCCAAGTTTGCCAAAGAAATTTGAAGCAATTGTTGTATCCATGGAAGAGTTCAAGGACACAAGTCAAAATAAAATTGAAGAGTTGACTGGTTTTTTGATTGCGCATAAATCGAGGATGTCAAGATATGATGATAGCACATTGGAGAATTCCTTCAAAACTCAACTGCAATTTAATAGAGGAAGAGGGAGCGGAAGATCGAGTAATAGAGGAAGAGGCAGTAGAATAGTTGATCAAATACGTTTGCAAGATTATTATGAGCATGAAAATAAATCTTAGCAATGTCCTCCTAATTTAAGGGGGGGTAACAATAGAACGTGGCATCGAGGAAATCAAAGGTATGATATGTCTAAAGTTCAATGTTATTATTGAAAGATATATGGTCATTTTTCTACTAAGTGTTTGAAGAGGCATGCAGATGTTGGTAAGCAATCTGCACACATCTCAGAACAATTTGAAGATAATAATAAGTTAGTGTTTTTGACTTGTAATGTAACTCAAGACTGTTCAAATAATATTTGGTTTTTAGATAGTGGCTGCAACAATCACATGACAGGAAACAAATATTTGTTTTCCAATCTTGACATCAATATTCAGTTTGAAGTCAAGATGGGTAACGATAATAAGGTATGCATTAAAGGTAAGGGAGAAATTGGTGTTTATACTAGAAATGGTGAGAGAAGAACAATTGATGATGTGTATTATGTGCTTAAATTAAAATACAATTTGTTGAGCGTTGGAAAACTCATAGAGAAAAAGTATAGACTGTTCTTCAAGAATAATGTGTGTACTATAGTTGACAAATATCCAAGCAATCAGTTGATATAAAGTGTTGAACTGACAAGGAATATGATGTTTCCGCTTGTAATGACAAATGAGTTGTCTCCCTCCTTGAATACTTATAAAACTAAGAATTTTGATGAATCGTGGTTATGGCATTTAAGATATGGTCATTTATATTTTGGTGGTCTAGATTTGTTACAGAAGAAACAAATGATGAAAGGGTTACCCAGTATTCAACATCCAACAAGCGCGTCTGAAAGTTGTATACTTGCAAATCATCATAGACATAAATTTGTTTCTGAAGTTTCGTATATGGCGAAAGCTCCATTGGAGATTATTCCCATAGATTTGTGTGGACTAATGCAAACACCTTGTTTGGCTAGTAATGTTTAATTTTTAACATTTATTGATGACTACAGTCGAAATACATGGGTTTATCTTCTGAAACAGAAATCAGAAGCATTTCTGTATTTAAAAGAGTTAAAGCTATGGTTGAAAAGGAAAGTGGAAACAATATCAAAATGTTGAGATCAGATAGAGGTGGTGAATATATGCTAATGAATTTCATTGAATTCTGTCAATCACATGGAATCAAGAGGTAGTTTACTACACATTATACACCTTAGCAAAATGGGATAGCTGAAAGGAAAAATCAAACTATTATGGATATGGCTCTAAGTATGTTGAAGGAAAAGCATCTACCAAATGAATATTGGGGAGAAGAAGTAGCTTATGCTCTTTAGATCCTTACCAGAAGTCTGACGAAGAGCATGAATGACTAAGTTCTCGAAGAAGCATGGAATGGTAAGAGTTGTCATATATCTCATTTAAGAATTTTTGGTTTTGTTTCTTATGCACATGTTCCTAAAGAATTGAGAAAGAAGTTAGATGATATAAGTGATAAATGTATCTTTATTGGATATCGTGAAGAATATAAAGCATATAAACTCTACAATCCCATCTCCAAGAAATATATGATTAGTATAGATTTTGAATTCATGGAAGAAGAAGCTTGGGATGGAAGCATAGATAAATCTGTTGCAGAGGGAGTTGTATTATCTCATGGAGATGCTAATGAATATGAGCAAGAGGTACAAGGTGTACAATCGATTCCATATACACCTACTACAAGCACTTCAACAATCCAATCACCAATATTTATTCCATTACAATGCAGAACACCAAGAAATCAGGAACATGGTGAACCATCAAGTTATGGTAGACAAGAAAGAATAGGGATGGAGGTGAGTAATCAATCTAATCCTACAATGGCTACATTAAAGGATAGAATTAAAGGTCATAAAACTATAAGTTTAAAAGAATTGTATGAGCGGAATAATGAAATAGATCAAGTTTCAAAATTTTCATTACTTGCATATGATCTAGTAAATTTTGATGAAGTCATGAAAGAAAAAGTTTGGGTAAACACTATGGATGAAGAAATTGATGCTATAGAAAGAAATAATACTTGTGAACTTGTAGATTTGCGTGAAGGTAAGAATATTCTAAGCGTTAAATGGATTTACAAAACTAAAATGAATGTTGAAGGTGAAATTGAAAAGCATAAAGCAAGACTTGTAGCTCAAGGGTTCAGTCAACAACCTGGTATTGATTATAATGAAAATTTTGCACCTGTAGCTAGACTTAACACAGTGAGAATGGTATTAGCTATTTCTGCACAAAACAAATGGAAAATATATCAAATGGATGTTAAGTCTTCATTTTTAAATGGTTTTGTAGAAGAAGAGGTTTATGTGAAACAACCTATTGGATATGAAATTGATAGTAAAGAAGATAAAGTTTACAAATTAAAGAAATCATTATATGGATTGACGAAGCACAACGAGTGTGGTATAGTAAAATTGATGAATATCTTTGTATACAAAAGTAAACAAGGAAGGTAAAATTTTGATTGTGTGCCAATATGTTGATGATTTTATTTTCACTAGAGATCTCTTAGTATATGATTTTAAGACAAACATGAAAACATAATTTGATATGACTGATTTAGGCCCAATGAAATATTTTCTTGGTATTGAAGTAACTCAATCTGAAAATGGTATTTTCATTTGTCAATCTAATTATGCAAATGATATACTAAAAGGGTTCATGATGGAAAATTGTAAGCCAGTTGTAACCCCAATTACAATTGGTACAAAACTCAGTAAGGATGATCAAGGTTCAAATATTGATCCAACCGTGTATAAGAAATTGGTTGGAAGTCTTATGTACTTGACTGCAACAAGGCCTAATATAATTTTTGTTGTAAGTTTCATTTCTAGATTCATGGAGTCTCCGAAGAGTACCCACTGGTTAGCTGGAAAAATGATTTTATGATATGTTTCTGGAATAAGAAACTATGGTATCTTATATACATCTAATTCATATTTTAAACTAACTGGATATACAGATAGTGACTTTGTAGGTAATATTGATGATAGGAAAAGTGCATCTGGATATGTGTTCAGTTTTTGTTCAGGTACAATTTCAAGGGCATTAGTGAAGCAATCCGTGAGCTCTATCATCAGCTGAAGTAGAGTATGTTGCAGCGACAACAACAACATATCAAACTATGTGGATGAGAATATTTTTGACTGAGTTGCTGCATGAATAGAAAGAACCAATTCAGATGTTCTGTGATAACAAATATGCTATCTCATTATCAAGAAATCATGTTTTCCATAATAAGAGTAAACATATTGATACGAGGTATCATTTCATTCGAGAATTAGTAAGTCGTAATGAAATATGTATGCAATTCTGCAGATCAGAAGACTAGTTTGCAAACATATTTGCAAAACCCTTGGGAAAAGAATTGCTTGAAAATCACAAGGAAAACATAGCAGTATGTATGATGTAATGACATCAAAGAAAAGTTTTGTTCTTTTTATTTTTGTGAAATAATCGAGGGAGAGAATGTAAGAATAATTATTTCAAGGAGCATCTTCCATCATCAACACCTCACAGAACATCCCTTATAAATATCTTAGAATTTGATATTAAGAATAATCACAAGTATATTTTTAAATATTCTCAAAATATACAATCCAGATTAACAAATCTCGATAAAATATCCACTCTCATCATTCATGATAACTTAATGCTTGCACGAGAATATTTCCTCAACATAAACAAAATTAATGTTTAATTGGGGGAGAATTAATTCATGAAAACTGGCCTGACAGATAATAGCAATAGTTACTGATAGAGCGACTTATGAGTGTTGAGATTCAACAAGATGATGAGCTTAGTGAAAAGAGTTTCCTTCACTAAGTGGGCCCGCAGGCTATTTTTGGTGCAAGTCTATTTTTAGACTATGTCTATTTTTAGACATGATGATCATATTTCAGAAGTTGCAGGATGCTATTTGTGGATGGTTGATCAAGTTGGAAAAATAGATGAAATTCTATTTTTAGAATATTGGGCGAATTCTATTTATAGATCGTCAATCTAAAAATAGATGCATGTCGATTATTATTAGCTCTTAATAATAATCAGACTCTAAACAACAACTTATTCTCTTGGAGCACTTTAGTTAAGTGCACAAATGTGGCACAGGAGCTGACAGAAGGAATTATGCTATTCCTGAGGGTTTAGTGGAGCTATTGCATGGAGGACTTAGTTAGAACTCAAGTGGAAGAGTTATGACACAGTTGGAAGAAGTAGTTATGGAGTTGTATTCAGTTTAACTCAGTTAGACTCAGTTGAGCTAGTTGTATCTAGTCTAAATGATTGATACACTAGTGAGAGTGGAGTGTAATTATTAAATAATAACTCATTAATTCCTCCTAAAGAGATACATCGATTACGCTACGGTGCATGACGGAGTTTCAGTGGAGACCGGTGGAGAGATAGGTGAAAGGGCAAGATAGACTATATGTTATGACTATAGTGATGCATTGATTGCATCCAACACTCAGTGGAGATGCCAATGAGGATTTCTCAGTCAAATATGGAGTAATTCGAATTCATTCAGAGCTATTCTTCAGCAGATACTGCGCGGTGGAGGCAGGCTAGCAGGTAGCATAGATCGGTGCATGGATTTGCAAGATTAGGCCTAGGCCTGATTAGTGTATGAATATTGTATTGTACTGAGGGCTTATGATAAGCTTTGTATGTTTGTATGTGATTGTCATATGATCTCCATGTTACATAATATATAGTTCGGGTTTTCCGCTTCAGGTGTTCCTGGTTAAAACCTGTGTTATGTGCGTTTGATAATTTTTGTTTATGCTTCACATGTGTGTGCAATTAATTTTTCTGCAAAATATTAACAAGTGGAATACATTCAGTATCTTGCATCAAGTTAAATGGTGTGAGATCAAGTGGATCTTGGACATATGCATGCTTAGTGCATATAATTTCTACATGGTATCAGAGCATTGTTTATTGAAGATTGCAATTGTGAAGTGAGTTTGTGCTAGTGGACAATTCGAATTTGCTACAGAAGATTCTCGGTGTAGAAATCGAGTATACATTGAAATGTCTTTCAATGGGTTGAGATTGGAGTATTCACTTGATGGGAGCTCGAATTATATAGCCTGGAAGGATAGGATGGAGGCAGTGCTATAGGATAATAGGTTGAATGAGTTCATCGATAGCGATGTTCCTAAGCCAAGATCTAGCGATGTTGCATTACTTGATGCATGGCAAAAGAAGACTACAAAGATGAGGAGGATTCTGTTGGAAGGTTTGAAGGACCACATTATTTCTAGCCTTCATGGGAAAGCCACTCCATTCTTAATGTGGAAGGCTTTGACAGACTTGTTCCAAAGCAGAAGTGACCAGAGGAAGTTGGTGCTTAAAGACAAGCTCAAAAAAATAAAAATCGAGAAAGGCGACAGTATTCCAAAATACCTCACAAAGTTTGTCCACTGCAAGGATGAGCTGGGAAGTGTGGGGGTTGTTGTTGATGAAGAAGAATTGGTGAGAATGGCTCTCCTTGGGCTTCCTAAGAGTTGGCATAGCTACGAAGACTCTGTCAATGGACGGGAGAAACTGTCGGGATGGGATTGACTTTGGTCGGATCTTGTGCAGGAGGAGATAAGGCGAGGTACTAGGGATGGATCTTCATCGAATAATGAAGATGAAGAGAATTGTGCTTTGGCTGCCAAAGAAAGGAAAGGGAAGGGGAAGAAAAATCCTTCTAAATATGGTGCGAAAGGCAATAAGCAGGACCTGTCCAAAGTGAAGTGTTTTCACTATCACGAGCATGGACATTTCGCCACTAACTGTCCACAGAAGAATAAGAATAAGTAGGTTGTTGGATCTGCAGCTGGAGAGGCCTTAGCCTCGCAATTTGAGATGGATTTTTATTTCATCGCATGCTTGGTTTCAAGCTGCATGGGATCGGTGTGGTATCTTGACAGTGGTGCATCTTTCCATATGATGGGAGACAAAGAGTTGTTTAGTGACTTGGAGGAGAAGGACCTCCAGATGCATATATAGATGGGCGATGAAGTTCGGTATAGTGCGACTAGAATTGGGACCATTACCTTTAAGAGGGAGTTTGGTAATCCATTCTTGTTGAAGAATGTCATGCATGTTCCAGGTCTGAAGAAGAACTTGGTCTGAGTCACAATGCTAGAAGACAAAGGTTATGATGTTGTTTTCAGTGAGGGAAAAGCCTTCCTTCGACATAAAACAACAGGTCAAACCAAGAAGATAGGGGTTCGAATTAAGAATCTCTACAAGTTGGAGGTAGATTGTTGCGCTGCAATGGTGGGCAAAGCAGAAGAAGTGGTGAGCCAGGATGAGGGTGAGTTATGGCATAGGAGATTGGGCCATCTTCACCATGGCGCTTTGAATATTTTGCAGAAAATTTCTACTAGACTTCCCAAGGGTACTCTTGTGCAGTCAGATTAGTGCAAATAATGTACCATGGGTAAGTTTGTGAAGACCACCTTTCATGAGAAGGAGAATCGTGCTTCGGTGATCCTGGATATAATTCACATAGATGTGTGTGGACCATTCTCAGTTGCTTCAATAGAAAAACAGAGGTACTATGTGATATTTGTTGATGAATTTTCTCATAGATGTTGGATCTTCTTCATGCAGAATAAGAGTGAAACATTCTCAAAGTTTGATGAGTTCAAGGCATTGGTGGAGAAGGAGTTGGGGAAGTACGTGAAAGCTCTAAGGAGCGATAATGGTGGTGAATACATCTTGGGTGAATTCAAAGATTTCAGTAGCAAAGAAGGAATTCGAAGATAACTCATAACACCTCATAACCCACAGTAGAATGGGGTCATGGAGAGAAATAACAGAACGATCATGGGTGCTGCACGAGCGATGTTGCATGACCAGGGCCTACCGATACACTTGTGGGCGGAAGCATGCAACACTGCGGTCTATGTGAAAAACCGTTTTCCTCATAGATTACTTGGCATGAGTACACCCGAGGAAGATTTTACTGGTAAGAAGCCTGATATTTCTCATTTGAAGTTTTTTGGCTCACCTATTTACATTCATGTGACGAAGGATGCCAGGAAGAAGTTGGAGCTGACTGCAGCAGTTGGCATATTTGTGGGGTACACGGAAACACCCCACAACTATCGCGTGTATTTTCCAAACAGTCGGATGACAGTTATGCGACGAGATATAAAATTCAATGAGGTGAAAGCCATGAAGTTGTCGCTTGAGAGGGAGCTACACTTGCATGCAGAAGAGGAACTTCTTGTTCCTAAAGATGAGCCTCTGGATGTGGATCAGCCACAAGAGAAGATACATGGAGTCGAGGAGTCCACTCATGCAGAACTAAACATCAGAAAAGGCAAGAAGTGTACCACAGAATCTGAGAGACTGAAAGTGGATGCGGCACAGAATGTAAGAGTTCCTACATCACAGCGCAGATAGAGACAGTCACCTGACCGATATACTGGATACATGGCTCTTATGAGCAAGTGTATTGTGACAGAGCCATCTTCTTTTGAAGAAGTAGTGCAGGAGCCCACATGAGTAGATGCCATGGTGGAGGAGTATGACTCCATTGTCAGAAATAGTTCTTAGGAGATTGTTCCAAGGCCAGTGGGAAAATTAGTTGTAGGATGAAGATGGATCTACAAGGCAAAGCAAGCTGTTGATGGGAGCGTCGAGAAGTATAAGGAAATATTTTTTGCTCGGGGCTTCTCACAGGTTGAGGGGATTGACTATGATGAAACTTTTGCACATGTCGCACGGTATTCTTCCATACGGACCATCCTTGTTCTCTCAACACAGATGGGTTGGCACATTCATCAGATGGATGTGAAGACTGTGTTCCTTAAAGGGATCATTGAGGAAGAGGTGTACATTGAGCAGCGTGAAGGATTTGAGATCTTCAACAGCGAGTCGCATGTGTGTAGGCTCAAAAGAGTGCTGTATGGGCTGAAACAAGCACCCCATTCTTGGTACACTCGAATCGACAGCTATTTCACTGGACTTGGCTTCACCAAGAGTGAGGCAGATGCAAACCTGTACCAGATTGTGGTTGAGGGTAAGCTTTTGATCATTATACTTTATGTTGATGATTTAATACTAATAAGTCATGAGCAGTTGATACACTCATGCAAGGCAGATCTTACAAAGGAGTTTGAGATGAAGGATTTGGGACTCCTTCATTATTTCCTTGGATTGGAAATATGGCAGTGGGAAGGTGAATTGTTTGTGTCTCAAGGCAAGTATGCCCGGGAGATATTGGAGAAGTTTCACATGAAAGGCTGCAAGCCTATCAACACTCCTCTTCCAGGAAATTGGAAGAAAGAGGATGCTACATTGGCAGAGGTAGTGGATGCCACTGTTTATCGACAGTTGGTGGGTTCACTCATGTATTTAGTCAATACAAGACTAGAAATATGTTATGCGGTGAACCAGCTTTCACAAGTGATGGTTAAGCCTACCAAGTTCTTTTGGAAGGCGGGCAAGCATGTTTTGAGATATCTTAGGGGCACATCTAAGTATCGTTTATGGTATAGATAGATGGATGAGGTGAAGTTGCATGGCTTCATAGATGGAGATTGGGCAAGAAGCCCAACAGACAGAAAGAGCACATCAGGAGCGATTTTCAGTATCGTGTCTACAGCAGTTTCTTGGTACAGTAGGAAACAAAGATCTATGGCAGTCACTTCAGCAGAAGCGGAATACATGGCAGCAGTTTTAGCTACATGTGAGGCTATCTAGATGAGGACGATCCTCGCTAGTTTGTTCGATTCACATTTAGATCCCACAGTGATGCATTGTGATAATCAGAGTTGCATTAAACTCTCGGTTAATCCTTTGTTTCATGATAGATCTAAACATATTGATATCCAGTATCATCATATCAGAGATTGTGTGCGGTGGAAGATCATGTTGCTTCAGTACATTCCCATGAAGGATCAGGATGCAGATATTCTGACGAAAGCGCTCACTAGGAGCAAATTTGAATACCATAGAGGCAGGATCGGGGTGAAGGATAATCCATATATTGTTGAGAGGGAGTGTTGAGATTCAACAAGATGATGAGCTTAGTGAAAAAAGTCGCCTTCACTAAGTGGGCCCGCGGGCTATTTTTGGCGCAAGTCTATTTTTAGAATATGTCTATTTTTAGACATGATGATCATATTTCAGAAGTTGCAGGATGCTATTTGTGGATGGTGGGTCAAGTTGGAAAAATAGATGAAATTCTATTTTTAGAATATTGGAAGAATTCTATTTAGAGATCATTAATCTAAAAATAGATGCATGTCGATCATTATTAGCTCTTAATAATAATCAGACTCTAAACATCAACATATTCTCTTAGAGCACTTCAGTTCGGTGCATAGATGTGGCACAACAACTGATAGAAGGAATTACGCTATTCTTGAGGGTTTACTGGAGCTAATGCATGGAGGACTCAGTTAGAACTCAAGTGGCAGAGTTATGACACATTTGGAAGAAGTAGTTATGGATTTGTATTCAGTTTAACTTAGTTAGACTTAGTTGAGCTACTTGTATCTAGTCTAACTAATTGATACACTAGTGAGAGTGGATTGAATTAATTAGTTAATTAATTCATAAATAATAACTCATTATTCAACTGAAGAATACATCAGTTAACTACACTGCATGGCAGTTTTAGTGGAGACCAGTGGAGAGATAGGTGAAAGGGAAAGATAGACTATCTGTTGTGACTATAGTGATGCATTGATTGCATCCAACACTCAATGGAGATGCCAATGAGGATTTCGCTCTCAAAGATGGAGTAATTCAAATTCATTTAGAGCTATTCTTCAGCAAATATTGTGCAGTGGAGGGAGGCTAGCAGGTGGCATAGATCGGTGCATGGATTTGCAAGATTAGGCCTGATTAGTGTATGATGATTGTACTGTATTGAGGGCTTGTGATAAGCTTTGTATGTTTGTATGAAATTGTCATATGATCTCCATGTTACATTATATATAGTTAGGGTTTTCAGATTCAAGCTTTCCCTGTTAAAAACTGTGTTATGTGCAATTGATAATTTTTGTTTATGCTTCACATGTGTGTGCAATTAATTTTTCCTCGAAAGATTAACTAGTGGAATAGATTTAGTATATTGCATAAAGTTAAATAGTGTGAGATCAGGTGAATCTTGGACATATGCATGCTTAGAACATTTAATTTCTATAATGAGATGGGGAGACCTATCATTGAGAAAGTTGGAGTTTCCCATAAAATTGACTTCAGAGAAGGCCCTGCTTTGCCACTTCTTGATAAAATGATTCAAAATGTATGCAATATAAAGGAAAATTTTATTGTTTGGGAATGAAAAATTTAACTCTAGGAAATTGAAATTGAGTGAGTGTGTGTAGTTGTGAATGTTGGGATGCACGGATTGTTTGATTTTGCGTTCATGGACATGGAAAAAGAGAACTATTTGAACTATCACAAGTGGCTAATCGATCTGGTGAACATCGTGGGAGTGATTGCCTACAAAAATAATCTATGCAAAGGAACTATCGCGGCTCCCCCTGAGGATTCCATGAACGAAGGGTTCAAAAAAGTGAGATTTTTCACATTGGAAGTGAACAAGGTGCTTGCCGCTGATCCCCATTTCAAGATCGCCCAAATCCTAGTCGCTGATGGAATCATGTTTTGTAGGCATCGCTCCTGAACTTTATTCAACAACCAAGACTGAAGGCAATATCAGGTTAACCTAAAATTCATTATTGTGAGACAAATGACAAGTAGAAATTGTTTGTTCTTGAAAGATGTTTGTCATGTGTTATTGATCAATATTTGTTGTAAGAATAATTATTGCAAAGAACGTCTTCAATCGTCGACACCTCACTGAACACCCCTGCACCGCCTCACCGCCTTACCGTAGCCAGCATCGAAGGGTCACTACCATTTGCAGAAATGAAAGGGAAAGCACCGTCTCACCAAAATAATATTGTAATCACTATAACCGACATGAAATTTTTGTATAAATATAGAGGCTTAGCCAGAGGCAGATGATTCACTCGGCAAATTCATTTTTGTGTAATGTTGCAGTTGTAGTTGCGTCTTTGATGTGCGTTTCTCTCTGTTCATTGTTTTTATTTGTGTTGGGATTCTAATTACTTATGCATAACTAATTGATATGTCGTAGCATTAAACATGTTGTATCGAGTGATCAAATTGATATGTTTATTGTTTCCAGATTTTTAATGGACTTACATTATTAATACTTTTGAACTGCTCGTGTCATCTTCATGTTACAATATATCTATCTTAAATTATGCTAGGGTTTGGTTGCTTAAATAACATTGCTAGTTTTGCAATGTCCATGTACTCGTAAATATTTCCTTGTGAATAGAGAATTCATTTCTATTGTATTCCAAAGACTAATCATGTAAATTATGCAAAAGTATGGGAATCAGAAGACTATAATTGTTAGTCTCATGAAGTCATTAACATTGTCTATACGAAAGGTTTTCTCTACAGAGGCAGAAGAAGAATTCTCGGGAGGTTTAAAAGTCATGGAATCAGGCCAAAAAAATTTCAAGAAATCTAGAAATAGTAGTGTTTGCAAAAATATTAGGACCAAAAGCCACAAAATACGATTGCCAAAAATGTAAACAAAGAGAATTGAGTGTTTATGTAGAACTAAAACCTATAAAAAAAAACACATTCAATTTGATAAACAATGCAAAAAATACTAAGAAATTCTTTAGGAAATCAAAATCTAACTTGATTCCCACCACTTTGAAGTCTTGTTCTCAAAACTTCTTTATATGTACTTTTTCATTAAATTTTTTGTTCATTGATAAGTGGGCCAATAAAATAAAAATGAGTCAAGTTTTAAAACAATAAGTTCAAAGACCCACCTATAATGTGAAACAATAGTACTAAAATTTCTTGCTTTTGGAGGTTAGATCATTTGAACAATCACTAGTTTGTAAGGGTTCTAAGAATTTTAGAAATTGTTGCTAGAGTCTATTTACGCATTGTAATATTGGGTCTGAATTGTGATGATCTCAACTTTGAAATGCTTCAACATTTCTTTGCGACTATCAATGAGAAACATGTTAAAATAGTATCTAATTTGATGCTGATGATTAAGACCCTGATTTTCAATGAAAGTGAAGATGTATGGAAACAATTGACTTAAGAAGAGAAAAACAAGGTGTTTTACTAGCTTCTCATGCATTTGTTGTAAATATTGTTCATCAAAGTGTAGAAACATTGAGGTAATATTTTACCATAGAATTTGTATATATACAATAGTCCTTAAACAAGACCAAACTTTATTAGATAAATAAATTCACATATGAAAGAAGGTATTAAAGAATGCATCCATGACAAGGAAAAATGTCAAGAAGATGATAAAATTGGAGTTCAAATCATTAAATTTGAAGATAAACCACAAAAAACCACATACTTGATGAAGCTTGGGTCACTACTCAAACTTATGATCATTAACAAAGGATTGAAGTGACTTTCATTGAAAATATTGTTTTTCCTAATGAATTCCATTATTGACACTCGTGTTGCATCATTTTAGTTGCAACATAATCTAATCATTATTACTTGCATCCTTGTCATATGTACAATATTCCTTTGATAGCTTGATGGATCAAATCACTAGTTTAATTTATAAGTGAAAGCCTTCGCGTGTTAAATGAAGAGTAAAATATCTTGTTGATTTGTACCACTAGTTGAATTCTAAGATCTTTTCTTATTACAGCATCGAGGAAAAAGCATATCAAGGGGACATGACTTGTAAAATACCTAAGCATATCTTAAATCTATAGTTTTTACCTGGTAAATGTGTTATATACATGTGTGTGTGTGCGCGCGTGTGCATTGAAAAGGGATTCGAAACACGCCCTTGTAAGTTTCTATGATGGGAGCTCTTAATTCCCCAAAATATAGTACGAGGGGGTTCTTAAGGCCACCAATAGTTAGTAGTAGGGGATTCTAAACACCCCTTATAAGTTGGTATGAGAGGGACTCCTAACACCCCCAAAAAATGCTACAAGCGGGGCTCGTAATGCCCAAAACATTTCCTATTGGGGTGGGGGGCTGGGGGGGTTCATAGATCCTCCAAAACCATACCTAAAGGGCTTGAATTTAGAGGAAATACTTTCAGGGGTGGGGTTTGAAAATTTCCCCCCAAGCTCACTTTTTAAGGGGGGTTCCAAACCACCTCCAAAAGAGTTTTTTTTCTGGGGTATCAGAGCGGGAAAAGATTTCCTGCGGAAAGGGTTTTGTGTGTGAAGTAAGGAGGAGTTTGTGAACAAAGAGGTACAGTTTTATGAAGTTTTGTGAACTTGTGATTTTTATGTTTTGTGAAGATAGCAGCAGAGAAAGCTGAGAAGATGCAGCAACCTAGAGCATGAGTGCTCAATTGGTTCGAGAGGAGCGAACCAGAGAGATGCCAAAAGACTAAGCTCAGAGAAGGAAGCTTGGTGAGGTATCTAGTAGCAGGGAGGACTGCTATTGCAGAGGTTTCGTTGCAGCTCACAGAGAACAATTCCACAGAGGGCGTGGGCAGAATTGTTCAGAAGTGTTATTACATGAAGATCACAATGAGGGCAGAATTGTTCAGGAGTGTTGCTACATGAAGATCACAAGGAGCAGTTCCATAGACAATTTGCTGACAACTGTAGAAGACATATGACCAGGAGGTCATAAATTTTTGTGCCTCGTGAGTCTGATGCAGGGGCATCCGAACAGTTTTAATTTGAGACAAAATTTGTTGAAACCAAATTAGTTTTCCATAACTGAAATCTACCAGGTGGGCGGTTGAGAAAATGTAGGGTAGTTTTGGATCTTAACTGATTCATGTTTTTTTTGTAAGTCTTTATAAAACGAGCGTGTACTGTGTAAGAGGAGGGGAGCGCATGCAATGTAGTCACAGGAAAAATGATTACTGAGGCTGAAATGCCTCAGATGTAATCTTGCATTTTGTATTATAATAGAATATGGTGTTTTGTGGATTTTCTGTGAGTTGAATTGGGTATTTATTACTTAGTTTTATGAATTAAAAAGTTGAGTTGTGTTTTTCAACCACCGATCTAATGAAACAGAAGATTGCTGGTTAATTTTGTTGTGCGGCAAAAGTAAATCTGCAAACCAGTAAAATATTGTTCCACCATGAGTTTGTTGCAGATGTGGCCAAATTAAACCCTGCAATGGTTCATGTAAGATGAAACCATGAGATTGGGGCGATATAACATGTGGAAACCTGAGGTGAGCACGAGTGAATTCCCAGCCAACAGAGTTTTAAGTGAACGGTTTTAAGAGCCCAAAACCAGAGGTTTCACATTGGTTAAAAATGGTGCGTATTGTGGCCCGAATGTTATTCTATGTGGGTGCTGGCCTTTTTTAATTAATGCTGTGGGAAATTCATGTAAGATATGACGGTCTTGGGATTGTTACGTGAATTATTGTTCGGCCTGTGGTGATTATTGGTATGTTTTGTTTGAAGTTTAGGTGTGAATGAATGTGATTGTTTCGGTAAACTTTGCTTGGACTGTGATCGTTTATATGTTGTTAAGACTACTTAAGGGAAATATATGTAATATTTGTTGATTGGTACTAATTAACCGAAGTTCGAGCCTTTAATTTTAAATTTACATGTGGTTCAAAAGTTATGATAAGCTAGAGGTATGGCTAACGTTTGATAGTTATGTATTATCTAATTGAGGCATGGCTTATATTAGGCGCACTACCTTATGATCAAGGGTCCAAGGAGATTCGAAGGTTTAAACTCTTGTTTTAAAATGTAGTTAATATTACATTGTCAAAGATTTAAACGTTGGGTGATTAAAGTGCAGTTGCGGATTGAATGTGGGCACCAGTTGGCGCAGCGCAAGCAGAGTGGACCTTGACCACAGGTCTCAGGATCGAAATATTGGGTATTAGGAATCTGCAATTTGACACAAATTTGGGGTTGCAGGTTCAGTTTTGTAAATAGAAAGGTGAATTTTCTCTGTGGCAGATTCGCTTTTCATCAAATGGTATCAGAGCGGGAAAAGATTTCCTGCGGAAAGGGGTTTTGTGTGTGAAGTAAGGAGGAGTTTGCGAACGAAGAGCTACAGTTTTATGAAGTTTTGTGAACTTGTGATTTTTATGTTTTGTGAAGATAGCAGCAGAGAAAGGTGAGAAGATGCAGCAACCTAGAGCAGGAGTGCTCAATTGGTTCGAGAGGAGCGAACCAGAGAGATGCCAAAAGACTAAGCTCATAGAAGGAAGCTTGGTGAGGTATCTAGTAGCAGGGAGGACTGCTATTGCAGAGGTTTCGTTGCAGCTCACAGAGAACAATTCCACAGAGGACGTGGGCATAATTGTTCAGAAGTGTTGCTACATGAAGATCACAATGAGGGCAGAATTGTTCAGGAGTGTTGCTACATGAAGATCACAAGGAGCAGTTCCATAGACAATTTGCTGACAACTTTAGAAGACATATGACCAGGAGGTCATAAATTTTTGTGCCTCGTGAGGCTGATGCAGGGGCATCCGAACAGTTTTAATTTCAGACAAAATTTGTTGAAACCAAATTAGTTTTCCATAACTGAAATCTACCAGGTGGGCAGTTGAGAAAATGTAGGGTAGTTTTGGATCTTAACTAATTCATGTTTTTTTTGTAAGTCTTTATAAAACGAGCATGTACTGTGTGAGAGGAGGGGAGCGCATGCAATGTAGTCGCAGGAGAAATGATTACTGAGGCTGAAATGCCTCAGATGTAATCTTGCATTTTGTATTATAATAGAATATGGTGTTTTGTGGATTTTCTGTGAGTTGAATTGGGTATTTATTACTTATTTTTATGAATTAAAAAGTTGAGTTGTGTTTTCCAACCACCGATCTAATGAAACAGAAGATTGCTAGTTAATTTTGTTGTGTGGCAGAAGTAAATCTGCGAACCAGTAAAATATTGTTCCACCGTGAGTTTGTTGCAGATGTTGCGAAATTAAACCCTGCAATGGTTCATGTAATATGAAACCATGCGATTGGGGCGATATAACATGTGGAAACCTGAGGTGAGCGCGAGTGAATTCCCAGCCAACAGAGTTTTAAGTGAACGGTTTTAAGAGCCCAAAACCAGAGGTTTCACATTGGTTAAAAATGGTGCGTATTGTGGCCCGAATGTTATTCTATGTGGGTGCTGGCCTTTTTTAATTAATGCTGTGGGAAATTCATGTAAGATATGACAAATATCGTGATTGGTCCGCTGAATTATTGTTCGGCCCTGTGGTGATTATTGGTATGTTTTGTTTCGAAGTTTCAGGGTGGATGAATGTGATTGTTTCTGGTAAACATTGCTTGGACCTGTGATCGTTTCTGCATATGTTGTTCTGTAATTTCTTAAGGGAAATATATGTAATATTTGTTGATGTTGGTACTGATTAACCAAGTTCGAGCCTTTAATTGTAAATTTACATGTGGTTCAAAAGTTACGATAAGCCGAGGTATGGCCAGCGTTTGATAATTATGTACTATCTAATTGAGGCATGACTATGTGGGCCGCATAAAATGATCAAGGGTCCAAGGAGATTCGAAGGTTTAAACTCTTGTTTTAAAATGTAGTTAATATTACATTGTCAAAGATTTAAACGTTGGGTGATTAAAGTGCAGTTGCGGATTGAATGTGGGCACCAGTTGGTGCAGCGCAAGCAGAGTGGACCTTGACCACAGGTCTCAGGATCAAAATATTGGGTATTAGGAATCTGCAATTTGACACAAATTTGGGGTTGCAGGTTCAGTTTTGTAAATAGAAAGGTGAATTTGCCCTGTGGCAGATTCGCTTTTCATCAAGTGGTATCAGAGCGGGAAAAGATTTCCTGCGGAAAGGGGTTTTGTGTGTGAAGTAAGGAGGAGTTTGCGAATGAAGAGGTACAGTTTTATGAAGTTTTGTGAACTTGTGATTTTTATGTTTTGTGAAGATAGCAGCAGAGAAAGGTGAGAAGATGCAGCAACCTAGAGCAGGAGTGCTCAATTGGTTCGAGAGGAGCGAACCAGAGAGATGCCAAAAGACTAAGCTCAGAGAAGGAAGCTTGGTGAGGTATCTAGTAGCAGGGAGGACTGCTATTGCAGAGGTTTCGTTGTAGCTCATAGAGAACAATTCCACAGAGGACGTGGGCAGAATTGTTCAGAAGTGTTGCTACATGAAGATCACAATGAGGGCAGAATTGTTTAGGAGTGTTGCTACATGAAGATCACAAGGAGCAGTTCCACAAATGATTTGCTGACAACTGTAGAAGACATATGACCAGGAGGTCATAAATTTTTGTGCCTCGTGAGTCTGATGCAGGGGCATCCGAACAGTTTTAATTTGAGACAAAATTTGTTGAAACCAAATTAGTTTTCCATAACTGAAATCTACCAGGTGGGCGGTTGAGAAAATGTAGGGTAGTTTTGGATCTTAACTGATTCATGTTTTTTTTGTAATTCTTCATAAAACGAGCGTGTATTGTGTGAGAGGAGGGGAGCACATGCAATGTAGTCGCAGGAGAAATGATTACTGAGGCTGAAATGCCTCAGATGTAATCTTGCATTTTGTATTATAATAGAATATGGTGTTTTGTGGATTTTCTGTGAGTTGAATTGGGTATTTATTACTTAGTTTTATGAATTAAAAAGTTGAGTTTTGTTTTTCAACCATCGATCTAATGAAACAGAAGATCGCTGGTTAATTTTGTTGTGCGGCAAAAGTAAATCTGCGAACCAGTAAAATATTGTTCCACCGTGAGTTTGTTGCAGATGTGGCGGAATTAAACCCTGCAATGGTTCATGTAAGATGAAACCATGCGATTGGGGCGATATAACATGTGGAAACCTGAGGTGAGCGTGAGTGAATTCCCAGCCAACAGAGTTTTAAGTGAACGGTTTTAAGAGCCCAAAACCAGAGGTTTCACATTGGTTAAAAATTGTGCGTATTGTGGCCCGAATGTTATTCTATGTGGGTGTTGGCCTTTTTTAATTAATGCTGTGGGAAATTCATGTAAGATATGACAGATAGCGTGATTGGTCCACTGAATTATTGTTCGGCCCTGTGGTGATTATTGGTATGTTTTGTTTCGAAGTTTCAGGGTGAACGAATGTGATTGTTTCTTGTAAACATTGCTTGGACCTGTGATCGTTTCTGCATATGTTGTTCTGTAATTTATTAAGGGAAATATATGTAATATTTGTTGACGTTGGTACTGATTAACCAAGTTCGAGCCTTTAATTTTAAATTTACATGTGGTTCAAAAGTTACGATAAGCCGAGGTATGGCCAGCGTTTGATAATTATGTATTATCTAATGGAGGCATGACTATGTGGGCCGCATAAACTGATCAAGGGTCCAAGGAGATTCGAAGGTTTAAACTCTTGTTTTAAAATTTAGTTAATATTACATTGTCAAAGATTTAAATGTTGGGTGATTAAAGTGCAGTTGCGGATTGAATGTGGGCACCAGTTGGCGCAGCGCAAGTGGAGTGGACCTTGACCACAGGTCTCAGGATCGAAATATTGGGTATTAGGAATCTGCAATTTGACACAAATTTGGGGTTGCAGGTTCAGTTTTGTAAATAGAAAGGTGAATTTTCCCTATGGCAGATTCGCTTTTCATCATTTTGTATCTCTTAAAAACCCACACCTAAAAGGGTTGACTTTTAGAGGTGACACTTTTTGTGTGGGTTTCAAAAACCATCCCTAATGCTAACAGCGTTGCCCCCTACCCAATTCCACTTTTGGTGGTGGATAGTGACCCCCCCTAAGAGTCTTTTATGTAGTAGTGATTACCATAAACATAATAGAACTATGCCTCTCTAACTTGAATTCATTCAATTACTTAAGGATAAATGATTAAATAAACCCATAGAAAAATCATGGACAATCCTCTAGAAATATCATTGGATAATCCTCTAAAAAAATCATTGGAGAATCCTTTAGAAAATATTTTGAAACATAATTATGGCCATGCTAGTTGTATTTAACAAATGCATGATTAATTGATCTCAAATTTAGACTTTGTTAGAAATTTCAAGTTAGCTAAAAGTAGTTGAGAGTAATTAGTAGACTCCAACATATAGTTCTTCCATCCAACATTAGCACTATCATCAAACTAGACTCGATCTATATATTTGAAAAAAAATATTAAAAAAAAGTAATATACCGATAAGATTTGAACACAAAAGACCAATAAATTTAAATCTCCACACATGTGAACTAGCCCACAATTTTAGGCTACACAAATATAAGAACAAGAAGAATTCACAACTCCATACATTAAAGACACATTTTTGAATTCACATTGGTATGTTGATATCATTTATATCATTTAGCCTACAAACATAAAAGCTTAATAAAAGTTGAATACACATGCAAACCCCCTACCTATACCAGGGTAGGGGTTGGTGCCTGTTTTCAATTCCAATACACCATTGCTACGGAGGTTTGGTTTTCATAACTTGTTTTCCGCCAAACACAAGATAAGATAGGAAATTAGTATATATCCAAAAAAATATCAAAATATCTTGAAAGAAAAACATCATAATAAACCCTGAAATCAAGGTTCGCAATAATAATATTATCTAATAAGGTTCTTAGATACAAATTAGATGTTAAATTGAAGCCGTAGGTGGATGAGAAGAAAGAAATACTCATGCAAATAATCAAATTACATAACATGTTGGGAACATCTAGAAAGTTGAGAGTCAAAGACAAGTTTTTATAATACAATATCATATAATAATTTTTTTTCTTCGCTAATATGGCACTATCTATAATATCATCATTCACTACATCTGCACTTATCCCATTCATCATCAAAGCGAGGGTTCAAACTTAGAAATTTGATAATTTGTCTTGAACCAATTCGCTAACAAGTCTTCTAAAAGAGTATTAGCTCTCTCCTTATTTGTTTTTTCTGGTTTTGTTAACAATTATTTGTGTTTTCATGGGGTGGGAACATTGGATAGAAAGGTAACTATGGTTTGTATAGAAAATGCAACGTCTCATTCCATTGTTTATAAACACACCTTGTTGATTTAGAAGATTTGGAAATCAATATTTAAAGGTAGAAAAAATTGATATTTTAAATTATATTTAAAATATTTAAAGGAGTTGTTTTTAGTGTGATTTTTTGGATTTTTTTGGTGTTGGAATTTGGTAAAAAAAAATGATGTGAAATTTTTATGTGTTAGAAAAATCTCTAGAAAACTTCTATTGTGCACATATTACCCATTAAATTTATGATTTTAATAAATTTCTATCAAATTTAAAAAAAAATATACAGAAAAAATACACAAAAATACTTAAAAAAAATTGCCATAAAACAATTCAATATTTAAAAAAAAAACTGTCTCTGTTCATCATGTCATGCATCAGGACATAGAGACATCATGTCATCCAGGCCTCTGGGTCAAACCCACGCCTACGACTCTAATGCATCAGGCCACATGTCATCCACGCCTCTGGGTCGAACCCACGCCTACGACTCTAATGATAAAATCGGTCAGCAGCGCTCATATTTATAAATTAGGTGTTAAGATTGGATTTATATCGTTATTGCATTTTTTTAATTCAATAAAGTAATCTATATTTGCGATGAATTGGGATGGTTTTAAAGAAATTAATAGTTAAGCTTTGTAAATGTAGTTGTAAAATGTATCTTTGAGACATACTTGATTTCAATCTATTTCAAAATCTTGAAATTATCTTCTAATATATATCTTAAAAAATTAAGAAAAAAATTAATAAATAATACAATGTATTATTTATGAATAGCTATTTATACTATATTATAGTTTGTTTTTGATGTTTTTTGAAATATTAAATAATTTTTGAAATATTAAATGTTATAACTATATTAAGTAAATACAAAATGACAAAACATATTTAGTGATGATAAACATATACATTTAAAAATTTAAAGAAAAAAATTTTAAAAATTTTATTTATTATGGAGATTACAAAATTATTAGACACTTTTCTTGTTAATCTTTTTAATTAATATAAAGTTATTTTACCACTTTTTAATAGAGAAATTTATCAATTACCTAATTATGTATGTCTCACTCAATTATGGAGTGCAATAAAAACAAAAACAAAATTTGATGTGACTCCTGTACTTTTGGTTCAAATAATTATGAAATGCAATAACATGTTTAAATTGACAACCAATCTCATGGTAGAAAAATGCCAATAAAATAAATTGCAAAAAATAGACTTTTTTTTAAATTGAACTTTGTTAAATTATAAATTATTTATTATATTTGACTAAGTTAATAGTCAGTCAACAAATACCCAATACCTAAAGTCAAAGATAATAAAGTAATTGGTAATTGAAATGTAGATCGACCACTCAAACTCAAAAGCCCCATTGCCTACAATCAAAGATAATAATTCTTAAAGTAAATTGAAAATAAAGTGATCCTTAAAGGGATCATTGAGGAAGAGGTGTACATTGAGCAGCGTGAAGGATTTGAGATCTTCAACAGCGAGTCGCATGTGTGTAGGCTCAAAAGAGCGTTGTATGGGCTAAAACAAGCACCCCATTGTTGGTACACTCGAATCGACAGCTATTTCACTGGACTTGGCTTCACCAAGAGTGAGGCAGATGCAAACCTGTACCAGATTGTGGTTGACGGTAAGCTTTTGATCATTATACTTTATGTTGATGATTTAATACTAATAGGTCATGAGCAGTTGATACACTCATGCAAGGCAGATCTTACAAAGGAGTTTGAGATGAAGGATTTGGGCCTCCTTCATTATTTCCTTGGATTGGAAATATGGCAGTGGGAAGGTGAATTGTTTGTGTCTCAAGGAAAGTATGCCCAGGAGATATTGGAGAAGTTTCACATGAAAGGCTGCAAGCCTATCAACACTCCTCTTCTAGGAAATTGATAGAAAGAGGATGCTACATTGGTAGAGGTAGTGGATGCCACTGTTTATCGATAGTTAGTGGGTTCACTCATGTATTTAGTCAATACAAGACTAGACATATGCTATGCGGTGAACCAGCTTTCACAAGTGATGGTTAAGCCTACCAAGCTCTTTTGGAAGGCAGGCAAGCATGTTTTGAGATATCTTAGGGGCACATATAAGTATCGTTTATGGTATAGACAGATGGATGAGGTGAAGTTGCATGGCTTCACAGATGCAGATTGGGAAAGAAGCCCAATAGACAGAAAGAGCACATCAGGAGGGATTTTCAGTATCGTGTCTACAGCAGTTTCTTGGTACAGTAGGAAACAAAGATCTGTGGCACTCAGTTTAGCAGAAGCGGAATACATGGCAGCAAGTTTAGCTACATGTGAGGCTATCTAGATGAGGAAGATCTTGGCTAGTTTGTTCGATTCACATTTAGATCCCACAGTGATTCATTGTGATAATCAGAGTTGCATTAAACTCTCGGTTAATCCTGTGTTTTATGATAGATCTAAACATATAGATATCCAGTATCATCATATCAAAGATTGTGTGGGGTGGAAGATCATGTTGCTTCAATACATTCCCACGGAGGATAGGATGCAGATATTCTGATGAAAGCACTCACTAGGAGCAAATTTTAACACCATAGAGGCAAGATCGGGGTGAAGGATAATCCATATATTGTTGAGAGGGAGTGCTGAGATTCAACAAGATGATGAGCTTAGTGAAAAGAGTCGCCTTCACTAAGTGGGCCCGCGGGCTATTTTTGGCGCAAGTCTATTTTTAGACTATGTCTATTTTTAGACATGATGATCATATTTCAGAAGTTGCAGGATGCTATTTGTGGATGGTGGGTCAAGTTGGAAAAATAGATGAAATTATATTTTTAGAATATTGGAAGAATTCTATTTAGAGATCGTTAATCTAAAAATAGATGCATGTCGATTATTATTATCTCTTAATAATAATCAGACTCTAAACATCAACATATTCTCTTAGAGCACTTCAGTTCAGTGCACAGATGTGGCACAACAACTAACAGAAGGAATTACGCTATTCTTGAGGGTTTACTAGAGCTAATGCATGGAGGACTTAGTTAGAACTCAAGTGGCAGAGTTATGACACAGTTGGAAGAAGTAGTTATGGATTTGTATTCAGTTTAACTTAGTTAGACTTAGTTGAGCTACTTGTATCTAGTCTAACTAATTGATACACTAGTGAGAGTGGAGTGAATTAATTAGTTAATTAATTCATAAATAATAACTCATTATTCAACTGAATAATACATCATTTAACTATAGTGCATGGCAGTTTCATTGGAGACTAGTGGAGAGATAGGTGAAAGGGCAAGATAGACTATCTGTTGTGACTATAGTGATGCATTGATTACATCCAACACTCAATGGAGATGGAAATGAGGATTTCACTCTCAAAGATGGAGTAATTCAAATTCATTTAGAGCTATTCTTCAGCAAATATTGTGCAGTGGAGGGAGGCTAGCAGGTGGCATAGATCGGTGCATGGATTTGCAAGATTAGGCCTGATTAGTGTATGACGATTGTACTGTACTGAGGGCTTGTGATAAGCTTTGTATGTTTGTATGAGATTTTCATATGATCTCCATGTTACATTATATATAGTTAGGGTTTTCAGATTCAGGCTTTCCCTGCTAAAAATGTGTTATGTGCAATTGATAATTTTTGTTTATGCTTCACATGTGTGTGCAATTAATTTTTCCTCGAAAGATTAACTAGTGGAATAGATTTAGTATCTTGCATAAAGTTAAATAGTGTGAGATCAGGTGAATCTTGGACATATGCATCCTTAGAACATTTAATTTCTATAATGAGATGGGGAGACCTATCATTGAGAAAGTTGGAGTTGCCCATAAAGTTGACTTCAGAGAAGGCCATGCTTTGCCACTTCTTGATAAAATGATTCAAAATGTATGCAATATAAAGGAAAATTTTATTGTTTGGGAATGAAAAATTTAACTCTAGGAAATTGAAATTGAGTGAGTGTGTGTAGTTGTGAAGGTTGGGATGCACAGATCGTTTGATTTTGCGTTCGTGGACACGGAAAAAGAAAACTATTTGAACTATCACAAGCGGCTAATCGATCTGGTGAATATCGTGGGAGTGATTGCCTACAAAAATAATCTGTGCAGAGGAACTATTGCGGCTCCCCCTGAGGATTACATGAACGAAGGGTTCAAAAAAGTGAGATTTTTCGCATTGGAAGTGAACAAGGTGCTCGCCGTTGATCCCCATTTCGAGATCACCCAAATCCTAGTCGCTGATGGAATCATGTTTTGTAGGCATCGCTCCTGAACTTTATTCAACAACCAAGACTGAAGGCAATATCAGGTTAACCTAAAATTTATTATTGTGAGACAAATGACAAGTAGAAATTGTTTGTTGTTGAAAGATGTTTGTGATGTGTTATTGATCAATATTTGTTGTAAGAATAATTATTGCAAAGAACGTCTTCAATCGTCGACACCTCACCGAACACCCCTGCACCGCCTTACCGTAGCCAGCATCGAAGGGTCACTACCATTTGCAGAAATGAAAGGGCAAGCACCGTCTCACCAAAATAATATTCTAATCACTATAACCAACATGAAATTTTTGTATAAATATAGAGGCTTAGCCAGAGGCAGATGATTCACTCGGCAAATTCATTTTTGTGTAATGTTGCAGTTGTAGTTGCGTCTTTGATGTGCGTTTCTCTCTGTTCATTGTTTTTATTTCTGTTGGGATTCTAATTACTTATGCATAACTAATTGATATGTCGTAGCATTAAACATGCTGTATCAAGTGATCAAATTGATATGTTTATTGTTTCCAGATTTTAATGGATTTACATTATTAATACTTTTGAACTGCTCGTGTCATCTTCATGTTACAATATATCTATCTTAAATTATGCTAGGGTGTGGTTGCTTAAATAACATAGCTAGTTTTGCAATGTCCATGTACTCGTAAATATTTCCTCGTGAATTGAGAATTCATTTGTATTGTATTCCAAAGACTAATCATGTAAATGATGCAAAAGTATGGGAATCAAAAGACTATAATTGTTAGTCTCATGAAGTCATTAACATTGTCTATATGAAAGGTTTTCTCTACAGAGGCAGAAGAAGAATTCTCGGGAGGTTTAAAAGTCATGGAATCCGGCCAAAAAAATTTCAAGAAATCTAGAAATAGTAGTGTTTGCAAAAATATTACGACCAAAAGCCACAAAATACGATTGCCACAAATGTAAACAAAGAGAATTTGAGTGTTTATGTAGAACTAAAACCTACAAAAAAAAACACATTCAATTTGATAAACAATGGAAAAAATACTAAGAAATTCTTTAGGAAATCAAAATCTAACTTGATTCCCACCACTTTGAAGTCTTGTTCTCAAAACTTCTTTATATGTACTTTTTCATTTCATTTTTTGTTCATTGAGAAGTGGGCCAATAAAATAAAAATGAGTCAAGTTTTAAAACAATAAGTTCAAAGACCCACCTATAATATGAAACAATAGTACTAAAATTTCTTGCTTTTGGAGGTTAGATCATTTGAACAATCACTAGTTCGTAAGGGTTCTAAGAATTTTAGAAATTGTTGCTAGAGTCTATTTACGCATTGTAATATTGGGTCTGAATTGTGATGATCTCAACTTTGAAATTCTTCAACATTTCTTTGCGACTATCAATGAGAAACATGTTAAAATAGTATCTAATTTGAAGCTGATGATTAAGACCCTGATTTTCAATGAAAGTGAAGATGTATGGAAACAATTGACTTAAGAAGAGAAAAACAAGGTGTTTTACTAGCTTCCCATGCATTTGTTGTAAATACCGTTCATCAAAGTGTATAAACATTGAGGTAATATTTTACCATAGAATTTGTATATATACAATAGTCCTTAAACAAGACCAAACTTTATCAGATAAATAAATTCACATATGAAAGAAGGTATTAAAGAATGCATCCATGACAAGGAAAAATGTCAAGAAGATGATAAAATTGGAGTTCAAATCATTAAATTTGAAGATAAACCACAAAAAACCACATACTTGATGAAGCTTGGGTCACTACTCAAACTTATGATCATTCACAAAGGATTGAAGTGACTTTCATTGAAAATATTGTTTTTCCTAATGAATTCCATTATTGACACTCGTGTTGCATCATTTTAGTTGCAACATAATCTAATCATTATTACTTGCATCCTTGTCATATGTACAATATTCCTTTGATAGCTTGATGGATCAAATCACTAGTTTAATTTATAAGTGAAAGCCTTCGCGTGTTAAACGAAGAGTAAAATATCTTGTTGATTTGTACCACTAGTTGAATTCTAAGATCTTTTCTTATTACAGCATCGAGGAAAAATCATATCAAGGGGACATGACTTGTAAAATACCTAAGCATATCTTAAATCTATAGTTTTTACCTGGTAACTATGTTATATACATGTGTGTGTGTGTGCGCGCGTGTGCATTGAAAGGGGATTTGAAACACGCCCTTGTAAGTTTCTATGATGGGAGCTCTTAATTCCCCAAAATATAGTACGAGGGGGTTCTTAAGGCACCCAATAGTTAGTAGTAGGGGATTCTAAACCCCCCTTATAAGTTGGTATGAGAGGGACTCCTAACACCCCCAAAAAATGCTACAAGTGGGGCTCCTAATGCCCAAAAAAGTTCCTATTGGGGTGGGGGGCTGGGGGGGGGGGGTTCATAGATCCTCCAAAACCATACCTAAGAGGCTTGAATTTAGAGGAAATACTTTTTGGGGTGGGGTTTGAAAATTCCCCCCAAAGCTCTCTTTTTAAGGGTGGTTCCAAACCACCCCCAAAAGAGTTTTTTTCCGGGGTGTTTTGTATCTCTTAAAAACCAACACCTAAAAGGGTTGACTTTTAGAGGTGACACTTTTGGTGTGGGTTTCAAAAACCATCCCCAATGCTAACACCCCTGCCCCCTACCCAATTCCACTTTTGGTGGTGGATAGTGACCCCCCCTAAGAGTCTTTTATGTAGTAGTGATTACCATAAACATAATAGAACTATGCCTCTCTAACTTGAATTCATTCAATTACTTAAGGATACATGATTAAATAGACCCATAGAAAAATCATGGACAATCCTCTAGAAATATCATTGGAGAATCCTCTAAAATAATCATTGGAGAATCCTCTAGAAAATATTTTGAAACATAATTATGGCCATGCTAGTTGTATTTAACACATGCATGATTAATTGATCTCAAATTTAGACTTTGTTAGAAATTTCAAGTTAACTAAAAGTAGTTGAGAATAATTAGTAGACTCCAACATATAGTTCTTCCATCCAACATTAACACTAGCATCAAACTAGACTCAATTTATATATTTGAAAAAAAAAATATTAAAAAAAAGTGATATACCGATAAGATTTGAACACAAAAGACTAATAAATTTAAATCTCCACACATGTGAACTAACCCACAATTTTGGGCTACACAAATATAAGAACAAGAAGAATTCACAGCTCCATACATTGAAGAAACATTTTTGAATTCACCTTGGTATGCTGATATCATTTAGCCTACAAACATAAAAGTTTAATAAAAGTCAAATACACATGCAAGCCCCCTACCTATACAAGGATAGGGGTTGGTGCCAGTGTTCAATTCCAATACACCATTGCTACGGAGGTTTGGTTTTCATAACTTTTTTTCCGCCAAACACAAGATAAGATAGGAAATTAGTATATATCCAAAAAAATATCAAAATATCTTGAAAGAAAAGCATCATAATAAACCCTGAAATCAAGGTTCGCAATAATAATATTAGTAATAAGGTTCTTAGATACAAATAAGATGTTAAATTGAAGCCGTAGGTGGATGAGAAGAAAGAAATACTCAGCAAATAATCAAATTAAATAACATGTTGGGAACATCTAGAGAGTTGAGAGTCGAAGACAAGTTTTTATAATAAAATATCATATAATAATTTTTTTTTCTTCGCTAATATGGCACTATCTATAATATCATCATTCACTACATCTGCACTTATCCCATTCATCATCAAAGCGAGGGTTCAAACTTAGAAATTTGATAATTTGTCTTGAACCAATTCGCTAACAAGTCTTCTAAAAGAGCAGTAGCTCTCTCCTTATTTGTTTTTTCTGGTTTTGTTAACAATTATTTGTGCTTTCATGGGGTGGAAACATTGGATAGAAAGGTAACTATGGTTTGTATAGAAAACGCGACGTCTCATTCCATTGTTTATAAACACACCTTGTTGATTTAGAAGATTTGGAAATCAATATTTAAAGGTAGAAAAAATTGATATTTTAAATTATATTTAAAATATTTAAAGGAGTTGTTTTTAGTGTGATTTTTTGGATTTTTTTTGGTGTTGGAATTTGGTCAAAAAAAAATGATGTGAAATTTTTATGTGTTATTTAAATTGATTTTTATATGAATTCAGCATTTTGAAAAATCTCTAGAAAACTTCTATTGTGAACATATTACCCATTAAATATATGATTTCAATAAATTTCTGTCAAATTTAAAAAAAATTATATAGAAAAAATACACCAAAAAAAACTTTAAAAAAATTGCCATAAAAACAACTCAATATTTAAAAAAAAACTGACTATGTTCATCATGTCATGCATCAGGACATAGAGACATCATGTCATCCAGGCCTCTGGGTCAAACCCACGCCTACGACTCTAATGCATCAGGCCACAGAGACATCATGTCATCCACGCCTCTGGGTCGAACCCACGCCTACGACTCTAATGATAAAATCGTTCAGCAGCCCTCATATTTATAGTGAAACTATTTGATTATTAAGATATATTAAAGAAATTAATAGTTAAGCTTTGTAAATGTAGTTGTAAAATGTATTTCTGAGACATACTTTGATTTCAATCTATTCCAAAATCTTGAAATTATCCTTTAATATATATCTTAAAAAATTAAGAAATAATACAATGTATTATTTATGAATAGTTACTTATACTATATTATAGTTTGTTTTTGATGCTTTTTGAAATATTAAATGTTATAATTATATTAAGTAAATACAAAATGACAAAACATATTTAGTGATGATAAACATATACATTTAAAAATTTAAAGAAGTTAATTTAAAAAAAATTATTTATTATGGAGATTACAAAATTATTAGACACTTTTCATGTTAATATTTTTAATGAATATAAAGTTATTTTACCACTTTTTAATAGAAATTTATCAATTACCTAATTATGTATGTCTCACTCAATTATGGACTGCAATAAAAACAAAAACAAAATTTGATGTGACTCTTGTACTTTTGGTTCAAATAATTATGAAATGCAATAACATGTCTAAATTGACAACCAATCTCATGGTAGAAAAATGCCAATAAAATAAATTGCAAAAAATAGACTTTTTAAAATTGAACTTTGTTAAATTAAAAATTATTTATCATATTTGACTAAGTTAATAGTCAGTCAACAAATACCCAATACCTAAAGTCAAAGATAATAAAGTGATGTAGGAGCATCCGACTAGGGAAGGCAAACAGGCAGCAGGTTTTCTTGTCTTTTGGTAATGTGATGTTTTAACAGGTCCTCGAACCTGTCCATGTTTAATCTGTTTGTTTTTTTTAGATGATTAGTTACCAGTAGGGGGTTTGTTTTAGTATAGCAGACTCTCTTTGTTTTTAATTTTTATTAAGAAATTGTGGTAGGGTTATTTGGCTATTTTAATTTCGTTAGTGATAAAAAGGGAAATAGAAATAATGGAGAAAGTGTAACTGTGTAACTGACAGTGGGGCAGTTACCAACTAGTAACGAATTGGTTCTCCACTGAGGTACAAAAATGAGAGGAGGGGTATTTTGTGGGAGTTCTGCAACAGAGAAATAGAAAAAGGAATATAACAAGTATTGATTCCTACTAAAAAAAAAGAAACCATCTGTGTCTTGTGATTATTGAAATTGTTTTCAAGTGATGCAATCTCACTGTCCAGAAATGAACATGCAAACACAGTAACAAATTTTATTTGTTTTTTTTTCCCCGAAGAAAAGAACAGTTAATATTGTGCAGGAAAAATCACCACTACGTAAATTCGACTCCATAGCATTTCGCAAATTAACGGACATCTAGAGAAAAGTTGCGAGGCAAGCCTCGTATTGACAAACAGAAAACTAACAGGAATTTGGACGCAAGAAGCAGTAGGCCACAGGTACATTACATAAACCTCTATCTAAATTCATGAGCGAATTGGAAAGTAACAAAAGAAATCGTTCTGTCTTAACATTACCAGTCGAATAAAGTTCGAGTCCAAAACTGTTAACTTACATTTGAAATTAAGAATTACGGGTAGGGTTTTTCAGTCAGAAACCCTACAAATTTTAGTTGCGAAAACCAGAGGAAAAACCCAGATAGGGTTTCAAATCCGGGAGTTCTAGATAACCAACTCATTACAGAAAGACAGACTTCAGCATAAGAAAAAGGCGCAACAGAATGACTTATAACAAGCCCAAATTTCTATAGGAAGAACCTGGAACAGGTGGAAGTGACTACACCTAAACAAAGTCATTGATAGAGTCGATTTGAAGTAGGAATCAAAGCAAGGGAAAGGTCTACCATTGAAAAGTGAGGGCCGGACGTAGAACAAGCCGGAGGAACGAAGAACCAGGAAACCTGGGACATCTCCACAACCAAGACGATGAAACAGTCAACCCTTGTGTGACAGTTTTACAAAATTTTAACGAGTAAGAAAAAGAAACTTAAGTGGTTACCTGACAGGAGGACAGAGTACACAGACCTTTATGGCGCCAGAGACTGGTAGAGTAAACCCCAAATCTGCTCACGAAGGAGCGTTTGAGTTAGAACAGGGAAAAAGAGAACTCAGTACTGAATCATAGAACTGCAGATTACCATTTTTTTTTTCCAACGCCGACGGGAACTGAGAAATCGAGAAGGAATTCCAGTCACCTGTGCAAGTAGAGAACGAACTGTTAGTGTCGAAGAAGGGCCATAAAACACAAACGTGGAAATTGAATTTGTTTTACAACCTACAAATGTGGTTGAAGAAAACAAACCAGAAAGACTACGATTTACACCGAAAGGAGACCGGTCCTGTCGAGGAAGCGAACAGTTGAACATCGTCCCTCAGATAACGTTCACAGATAATGTTTACAGCGAGGTTAGAGAGACAAGAACTTGGAGTTCACAGCTAAACTCCCAGGAGAGTCATTGGGAGCGTGAACCTCACGCTACAATCACCAGACAGAGAACAATGACCGCCAAACGAATGGAATAAGTACCAAGCAACAGCGCGAGGACCCAGAAGATCTGACAGGAAGATAAGTCGGACCGAGGAAAGAGCAGAGTGGTTAATTGCGAAGTTAATGAGTTCACAGTAACAGCACCTACGGAGCGCTCCAAAACCCAAAACGAATTTATGAACAATAATCACCATTGAAATGTATGCATTTGACATTTAATTAACAAGCCACGTAGGTATAGAAATAGAATTTTTGTTTGGCATTTGGACTGTTGAATTGTATTTCATTAGTGCTGACGTGGGCTGGGTAAGCCATCAATTTGGTATCAGAGCAGGTTGCAGTGAACAGAGGAAAAGATGGAAGTTGGCAGGAGAGGAAGAGGAAGAGGAAGAGTAGTCCAACGAGCAGCGGAAGAGGGACTACGAGAAGAGATTTGAACTTTGAATGAGCGTCTAGCAGCCGTAGAGGCTGGACGGAGGAGAGACCCCGTAGGAGGGGATGACAGTGATGAAGAGGTTGCAGAACAGGCAGATGGTTTGGAGGGAGAGGGACCTGAACTCAGATTGTTGAGGTCAGTATTGTTATCCAGTCATAAGCCAAAACACGAACTTTCTACTTATGACGGAAGTTTGTCGGCAGATGTGTTGTTGGATTGGCTGAGTGAAGTAAACAAATATTTTGATTTTGAGGAAATCAGTGAGGACAAGAGGGTGAATTTTTCTGCCACCAAGTTGAAGGGACATGCGTCCTTGTGGTGGGACAGCGTTCAGGCAGAAAGGAAAAGGCTAAAGAAACAGCCTATAAAGAAGTGGGCCAGAATGGAGGCCAAGATGAAAGAGAAGTTTCTGCCTAAAGATTATCAAATTATGTTGTACAGGCAAGTACAAAACTTGAGGCAGAGGGGAGTGACAGTCAAAGAATATACAGAAGAATTTTATAAGTTGAATTTGAGGGCAGGATATATCGAAGATACCCCAGAAAAAACATTGAGGTTTGTGAATGGATTGAGAGGGGAGATAGTGGATGAAATCAGTATCCTCTCACCCAGAACTTTGGATGAGGCATATTAGTTTGCCTTAAAGGCGGAAGAGAAAATAATCAGAAAGTAGAATGCCAGAAGAGGAGGTGGATCTGGCAGAGGAAAGGGGAAGGCCTTTGGCAGAGGCAGAGGCACAGGTTCCAATGAAGAAGGCAGCAGTTCCAAAACTGCAGGAACAGCAGAAAAGGACAATAGCACTAGAGGGGGACGACCAAACCAGCGAGGGAGAGGTAACGGTCGGGGCAGAGGAGCTGTCCAGTGCTACAGGTGCCACAAGTGGGGGCACAAGTCGTATGAATGTCCTAAAGGTGAACCAGCAGGTGGGAGAGGAGCTTATGTTGCCCAAACTGAGGAAGCGGAAGCACCGCCTCAGGAAGTGAAAAATGTACCAGAGACAGGGGAAGCCTTGGTACTGAACAAGGTGCTGATAAAACCAGCAAAAGAAATTATGGAACCAGATCAAAGAAAGGCTCTGTTCCAAACAGTTTGAAAATCACAGGGTAAGTGCTGCAAACTGATCATTGACAGCAGGAGTACAGATAATCTAGTAGCCACGGAAATGGTGGAGAAATTGGGACTAAAAAGGCTGAAGCATCCCACTCCCTACAAAGTGTCGTGGCTACATAAGGGACATCAACTGTTAGTTGATGAACAGTGCGAGGTGGAATTCCAGATAGGCAGATATAAGGACAAAATTATCTGCGATGTTATGCCAATGGATGTCTGTCATATACTGTTAGGGAGACCCTGGCAGTATGACAAAGAAGTAGTTCATGATGGGAAGACGAACTGTTACAAGTTCGTTAAAGATGGGATCAAACACACGCTTGTGCCCATTAAGGAGGAAAACACAGCAGAAGTTAGTGGAGTGAAGGCATTACTTGTGGGCGGAAAGGAGTTTTTGAAGCAGATTGAGAATAATAATGTTAACTACGCGGTTGTAAGGAGACCAAAGACGGTGGTCCTGCACACTAAGATCACAGATCTGCCAGAAGAGATCCAGGATATGCTACAGGATTTTGGCGATATCATAGTAGATGATTTTCCTGACGAATTGCCACCCAAGAGAAGCATCAGCCATTGTATCGATTTTATACCAGGAGCTAGTTTACCGAATAAGGCGGCTTATCGTATGAGCCCAAAAGATAATGAAGAAATTTGGAAACAAGTGTAGGAATTGCTTGATAAGGGACTAATCAGAGAGAGTATGAGTCCCTATGCAGTTCTGACAGTCTTAGCTCCAAAAAAAGGTGGCGAATGGCGAATGTGTACAGATTCGAGAGCTATTAACAAGATTACGATCCGGTACAGGTTTCCACTGCCGCAAATGGATGACATGATGGACTGTTTGAGTGGGGCGGCATATTTTTCGAAGATTGATTTGAAGAGTGGCTACCACCAGATCCAAATTCGAGAAGGGGATGAATGGAAGACAGCCTTCAAGACGAATGAAGGGTTGTACGAATGGCTGGTGATGCCATTTGGTCTGAGTAACGCCCCTAGTACTTTTATGCGCCTAATGAATGAAGTGCTGAAGGAGTTCATTGGGAAATTTGTGATTGTTTATTTGGACGATATTTTTATTTTCAGCAGAACAAAGGAGGAACACTTCCAACATGTACGAAGTGTATTGAGAAGATTGCAGCAGAATAAGCTGCTGATAAATTTAAAGAAATGTACATTTTTTCAACAGGAACTAGTTTATCTGGGTTTTGTGATTGCAGAAAACGAGTTGAAGATGGACCCGGAAAAGATTGCAGCCATAGTTAACTGGCCATCCCCAAAGAATTTGTTCGAGGTTCGAAGCTTTCATGGTTTAGCAAGCTTCTACAGGAATTTTATCAGGGATTTTAGCAGGATCTGTGCACCCATGTTAGAAAAAATTAAGAAGGCAAATCAGCCTTTTTGCTGGACTGAGGCAGTAGAAAACAACTTTCAGACTTTAAAGAAAAAGATCACTGAAAGGCCGATTCTGAGATTGCCAGATTTCAACAAAATTTTTCAAGTTCGTTGTGATGCCAGTGGTACAGCCATTGGGGCAGTACTTAGCCAAGAGGACAGACCGGTTGCTTATTTCAGTGAGAAATTGAACGAAAGTAGGCAGAATTATTCGTCTTACGACAAAGAATTTTATGCGGTCGTTCAAGATTTGAAGCACTGGAGGCATTATTTGTTAGGTAATGAGTTTGTTTTATTTTCTGATAATTCTGCCTTACAGTACGTTATGCAGCAGCATAAGTTGAATCATAAGCATGCAGAGTGGGTGGAATATCTACAAAGCTTTACATTTGTATTGAAGCATATTAGCAGGCAGTCCAACAAGGTGGCAGATGTATTGAGCAGAAGGGCTTTGCTCTTGCAAGAGAGTACGGTGCAGGTGTTGGGTTTTGAGCACTTGAAGGATCTATATCAGACAGATACAGATTCTAAGGAGGCCCATGAGGCGTGTCAGAACCCTTTTCTCTAGAATAATAGTCCATGGTTGGACTACAATCTGCAAGAAGGACTATTTTTTAGGGGAGGACAGCTGTGTATTCCCGATTGTTCAATGCGGGAGAACATTATTCGGGAAAAGCACAGCGGAGGTCTAGCCGGACATTTCGGTATAGAAAAAACATTATCCCAGATAGAAACTTTTTATCATTGGCCAAAGTTGCGGCGAGATGTGCAGAGGTATGTAAGCAGGTGCAAAATGTGTCAGTTGGCAAAAGGACACAGCCAGAATGCAGGACTTTATACGCCATTGCCCATACCGAGTAGGCCGTGTGACTCAGTCAGTTTGGACTTTGTCCTGGGTCTGCCTAGGACATAGCGAGGATTTGATTCAGTAATGGTAGTGGTGGATAGATTTTCGAAGATGGCGCACTTTATACCCTATCGAAAAACCAGTGATGCTACCGACGTAGCCCACTTGTTCTTCACAGAAATTGTCCGACTGCATAGCTTGCCGAGATCCATTATTTCTGACAGGGATGTACAGTTCACAGGACACTTCTGGCGTACCCTGTGGAAAAAGCTAGACACCCAGTTAAATTTCAGCTCCGCTTATCACCCACAGACCGATGGGCAAATAGAGGTGGTGAATAGGAGTTTGGGAAACCTACTACGAAGCTTGATAGGAGAAAATTCGCGAATGTGCGATCGCGTACTTGCCCAGGCGGAATTTGCGTACAACGATTCTCCAAATCGCAGCACAGGATACAGTCCTTTTTAGGTTTTGTACGGCATGAATCCTCGCAGAGTGCATGAACTGCAGGATTTGGGAAAGCTCGAGAAAAGAAGCGCGGATGAAGAATATTTCGCTCAAGCGATGAGTGATCTGCATGAGCAGGTGAAATCGAAGTTGCTGGACAGCAATCAAAGATATAAACAGCAGGCAGATTTGAAAAGGCAAGAAGTTCAGTTCAATGTTGGGGACGAAGTACTTGCTCATTTGTGCAAGGAACATTTTCCGAGAGGGGAATATAACAAATTGAAGTTTAAAAAGATTGGCCTCTACAAAATTCTTCGCAAGTTTTCTGCCAATGCCTACGAAATACAGTTGCCACCCGGAATAGGCATTTCGCCCATTTTTAATGTGGCAGATTTGTTTCCTTACACTGCCAGCCCTGAAGACGAAGAGGCAACAAGGCCAGAACGGAACACCCCAGTTCGAGAGGATTTTTGGTTAAGGCAGATGCCTGCAGCGCAACCCCTTGAGATCGAGGGTATCCTCGACACACAAGTAGCCAAACGAACACGCAGGAAGGACTATTTACAGTACCTGGTCAAGTGGAAGAACCGTCCCATTGAGGACAGTTCCTGGCTTGATGCAGCACAGATTCAGAAAGGTGGCTATTCAGTGGACGATCTCATGGAGCAGAGCCATGAATTTTTGCTACCCCGGGAGCCTGATGCAGGAGCATCCGACTAGGGAAGGCAAACAGGCAGCACGTTTTCTTGTCTTTTGGTGATGTGATGTTTTAACAGGTCCTCGAAACTATCCATGTTTAATCTGTTTGTTTTTTTTAGATGATTAGTTACCAGTAGGGGTTTTGTTTTAGTATAGCCGACTCTTTTTGTTTTTAATTTTTATTAAGAAACTGTGTTATGGTTATTTGGCTATTTTAATTTCGTTAGTGATAAAAAGGGAAATAGAAATAATAGAGAAAGTGTAACTGTGTAACTGACAGTGGGGCAGTTACCAACTGGTAACGAATTGGCTCTCCACTGAGGTACAAAAATGAGAGGAGGGGTATTTTGTGGGAGTTCTGCAACAGAGAAATAGAAAAAGGAATATAACAAGTATTGATTCCTACTAAAAAAAAAAGAAACCATCTGTGTCTTGTGATGATTGAAATTTTTTTCAAGTAATGCAATCTCACTGTCCAGAAATGAACATGCAAACACAATAACAAATTTTATTTGTTTTTTTTTCCCCGAAGAAAAGAACAGTTAATATTGTGCAGGAAAAATCACCACTACGTAAATTCGACTCCATAACATTTCGCAAATTAACGGACATCTAGAGAAAAGTTGCGAGGCAAGCCTCGTATTGACAAACAGAAAACCAATAGGAATTTGGACGCAAGAAGCAGCAGCCCACAGGTACATTACATAAACCTCTATCTAAATTCATGAGCGAATTGGAAAGTAACAAAAGAAATCGTTGTGTCTTAACATTACCAGTCGAATAAAGTTTGAGTCCAAAACTATTAACTTACATTTGAAATTAAGAATTACGGGTAGGGTTTTTCAGTCAGAAACCCTACAAATTTTAGTTGCGAAAACCAGAGGAAAAACCCAGACAGGGTTTCAAATCCGGGAGTTCTTGATAACCAACTCATTACAGAAAGACAGACTTCAGCATAAGAAAAAGGCGCAATAGAACGACTTATAACAAGCACAAATTTCTATAGGAAGAACCTGGAACAAGTGGAAGTGACTACGCCTAAACAAAGTCATTGATAGAGTCGATTTGAAGTAGGACTCAAAGCAAGGGAAAGGTCTACCGTTGAAAAGTGAGGGCCGGACATAGAACAAGCTAGAGGAACGAAGAACCAGGAAACCTAGGACATCTGCACAGCCAAGACGATGAAACAGTCAACCCTTGTGTGACAGTTTTACAAAAGTTTAACGAGTAATAAAAAGAAACTTAAGTGGTTACCTGACAGGAGGACAGAGTACGCAGACCTTTGTGGCGCCGGAGACTGGTAGAGTAAACCCCAAATCTGCTCACGAAGGAGCGTTTGAGTTAGAACAGGGAAAAAGAGAACTGAGTACTGAATCATATAACTACATATTACCATTTTTTTTCCAACGCCGACGGGAATTGAGAAATCGAGAAGGAATTCCAGTCACCTGTGCAAGCAGAGAATGAACTTTTAGTGTCGAAGAAGGCCCATAAAACACAAACGTGGAAATTGAATTTGTTTTACAACCTACAGGTGTGGCTGAAGAAAACAAACCATAAAGACTATGATTTACACCGGAAGGAGACCGGTCCTGTCGAGGAAGCGAACATTTGAACATCGTCCCTCAGATAACGTTCACAGATAACGTTTACAGCGAGGTTAGAGAGACAAGGACTTGGAGTTCACAGCGAAACTCCCAGGAGAGTCATTGGGAGCATGAACCTCACGCTACAATCACCAGACAGAGAACAATGACCACCAAACGAATGGAATAGATGCCAAGCAACAGCGCGAGGACCCAGAAGATCTGACAGGCAGATAAGCCGGACCGAGGAAATCGCAGAGTGGTTAATTGCGAAGTTAATGACTTCACAGTAACAGCACCTACGGAGCGCTCCAAAACCCAAAACGAATTTATGAACCATAATCACCATTGACATATATGCATTTGACATTTAATTAACAAGCCACATAGGTATAGAAATAGAATTGTTGTTTGGCATTTGGACTGTTGAATTGTATTTCATTAGCACTAACGTGGTCGTGGGCTGGGTAAGCCATCATAAAGTAATTGGTAATTGAAATGTAGATCGACCACTCAAACTCAAAAACCCCAATGCCTACAATCAAAGATAATAATTCTTAAAGTAAATAAAAATAAAGTAATTTGTAATTGAAATGTAAATTCATTCCAACCTTCAAAATTTTAAATTAACTACTCAAACTCAAAAGCCCCAATGCCTAAAATAAAAGATAATAATGTCTAAAGTCAATGATAATAAATTAATTGATATACAAATTTATTCCAACTTTAAGAATTTTAAATTAACCCCTCTAATTCAAAAGTCTCAATGTCTAAAGTCAAGAATAATAAAGCCCAATACCTAAAGTCAAAGTCAAAGATAAACTTGGTATGGCATATAATTGCGTATTGTACACCTAGGTGTTGGCTGGGACCTTCTTGTGTAATCATTTTTGAAAGAGACGCTTATGAAGGCACGAGTCTTCGATGAATTTGATCAAAGTGCAATGGTTGTAAGGTATGATACCATCACATTGTAGTCGAATTTCAGAAGGATCGATGACATCTGTGGGCAATGATGTCTCCCACAACGGGAATCGAGGATGCCCCTTTTATGGAGAGGGGTGATCCAAGGTACTGCTTCCTTTTTGGAAAATAGGTGTTGAAGTCGACAAAAAGGAAGCCTGAACCGAATGAGGGGTCGTTGATATGAAGTATCAGGATCCTAGATGTGATAGGTTTAACATATGCATGGTGGTGAGGGGTGACTGAAAATTGATGATGGGGATTCAGTGGCCCAAGGTTGGAGTATAATAAGCAGCTTGGAAATAGTCATAACTATTTCTAATGGGGAAATCTATGGATTCGGTAAGCATTAGGGGAATTTTGAGGTCTAAAATGGGCCTCCTAAGAAAAATGTACAACAAAAATCAACTTTATAAGAACCAATAGGATTCAAGATGATGATGTCAACTATGGGGGATGATTCACCATTATTTAATTAAAATGGTAAAAGATTAAAAAATAATAAAATAATAAAACTAATTTTTCAACTCGTATTTTAAACTTATCTCCCAAAGTTTTTATTTGAATTTCGAGTGGGAGTACCCATTAGATGAAAAATTTAATTCCTCATCCAAAGAGTGCCCATGCTGCATACTTTCGATGGACTCTGGTACACGGAAAATGAGAAATGCATAAAAAAAAACCGTATTTGCAATCACGTTTTTCATGTATTTCTCATTTTTCGTGTAGCAGGACCATCGAAAGTATGCAACATGGGTACTCCTTGGAAGAGAAATTAATTTTTTCATCCAACATGTACTCCTACTCGAAATTTGAGTAAAAACTTTGGGAGATAAGTTGAAAATATGAGTTGAAAAAGTATTTTTTTCTTTTTTCCCTCTAAAATTTGATGATGTAATCAAATCTTATTTTATTATTTCCACTATTATTTAATAATTTCCTTAGGAGGCCCATTTTAGACCTCAAAATTCCCCTAATGACTTCCAGGGTGGGTATAAACTGGTTATGAATGTCATGGTGGCTTTTGTGTGAGGGTGTGATATTCTGACCAAGGGTGTTCATGGACTACTGCCATGGGAGAAAAAATGAATGAGTGGGTGGGGGATATAGTGCACCGTTTGCAGTCTTTGTACACTTAACAAAAGAATAAAATAATGGAGTTTGGTTTGTACAAAACATAGATACGAGTGCCCAAAAACATGAAAGTGTTCACTCACTAATGATGTGAGGAAGGCATTTTGCTGAGAGTGGGAGCCCCATTGGTTAGTCTCATGTGTGAGGTTGATGAAGAGGATGAAAAAAGTATTGGAGATGGGATTATGTTGATGGAGGTATGGCGATCCAAATGCGAGGCGCGATAGTGTGCTTTTAATCTGCTTGTACAACTTGACCATCTGGGAAAGGGGTTTTATTTTGTATGGTAAAACATGACCTTATGCATGATGAATGGATGTGAATGAGGTGCTTCTAAGACTAACGTGATATGCCCATGGCGTCACTTTTGTTGTGATATATGGTCTACTTTGGGTGACAAGAGCCATGGCTGACAAGTGCCATGGAGGGGAGGCTCTACTGACCAACGAGGATGTTTATCATGTGCAGTGCAAGGTGATGATAAACACGGTCAGATATGTGAAACCTATGGTTAATTTCTAATGGAGAAATGATGTTAGGATATGTAGAGTTTTCTGGGACTTTATCATGTTGGGGTAATAATGATATCTGCTCTAGAAATTTCAGTGGATGGATTTATGGATGATTTTCAAGCTTTCCTACGCAAACAACTACCTTAAATAAAAGCATCTTCTTTATCAAATAATATTGAAAGTCATGAGCTTTAAAAAAGAAGATGAGAGAGGGCATACCTGCCGACATTGAAAATTTATTTTTTCAGGAGTGTGAATGTGTGGCATTGCCTCTGTTCGTTATGGAGTGTTGATCAGAGTGCTGCTTTTGGTTCAGAGAACGAACCTTCTGATCTCTCATTATGGTCCTCCAAATTTTTTGAAAAGGGAGATATATGGGTGAATATTTCCATAATTCAATTCATTTGTACTTTATTGAGTTTTTGAGAGGTCAGAGGCTTCTGCGAAGCATTACTTATCGTTACAATTAGCTTTAGCACCAGGTATTAGCGATATCATGCCTAGGTAACCTCCATGACGTCCTGAATTTTAATTTTTTCAGTCTAAGGGTGTCGGGATCCATACAAAATTGGTTTGTATGGACTCTAAGTGATTTTTTGCCCTAGATTGCGTGAGCGATTAGGGCAAGGGTGTGCCCTCTGTATGCATTTTCTAGGGTTTTGTGTGATCTAAGTGGTCTGTTCCCATGTTTTGGAGCGCCTTATGCATTCATGTGGCAAATACAGGTGCACCTTGAGCACGCATGTCTGAGGCATAGCCATGCAAAAGGCTGAGGAAATTTTTTTGAATTTTTTGGCTATTTTGTTTCTTATGTTTTTTTGTTGCTGATGGGTTCTTGTTTGGATGACAGGTTGTTGTGGAGGGAGCAGGATTGGCCTAAACTCTGTACTGCACTAGCCACCAATATTCAGGCGTGCCAACAATTGGCGCAATGGGGGCTCCTGAATTTCACGGAGAACGAGCTTCTTCGGTCTTAGGACCGACTGTTACATTACTTGATCCAACATTGGCACAGGAGGTGCAACATGTTTGTGTTGCATAGGGCTAACCTTTCCATCCGTCCTGAGACGGATGTATACTTTGTGACTGCACTACTACCTCATGGTGAGGTCTTGCGGTATCCACTCACTTCTGGGAGGGTGGATTTGCAAAGGTTTCGGACATGTCATTGTGGCAGGGTGCCCCTTACGTAGGGGTGCTTCAGCATTGCCTCAGTGACATAATTGGCTAAGCGGTGTGCTTTGGTAGCTATTTTGCGACTCGCAGGGTCATTGAATCCACATCGGGCATCTGGCCCTTGTTTGAGTATTGCGTTGGTTGAGGTCCGAGCATTTCTTTTATTTTTCCCGTTTCTATTATGACGAGATGGTGACGCAGCTTAACAAGGTCCAGAGTGGAACAAATGTATTTGCATATGCCAGTATCCTATGCAGCATTATGTACGAGAGGGTAGTGTTGTTGAGACCAGTGGTGGCAGTGCCTCCTTGGGGGCCACAAGATTCTCACATGAGGAGGTGGGCTCCTGTGATGCCAAGAGGGGGTGTGGGTATGGTGGGGCGTTAATGGAATGCCACGACGGAGGCTTGATTTGAGGTCAACACCTAGATGTTTCTGTTATTCCCATATGCAGGGATGGACTTCTGGAGGGATCCAGAGATGGGTCTCCCTCCTGGTTATGTTTGGGGGCCAACATGTATGTTTTTATGTTTTCTACATCTATTTTATTATATATGTGTTTATGTGTTTTGATGGTGACACCGACATAGCTTTGGTTACTCTTGCAGATGTTAGCGATGTAGGTTGCCTCGTGGCGGTCATGGGGGGTCAGGAGGGGATGTTGTACATATTTAGGGTGGTGGACCTAGTGGTGGTGCTAGACCTTCGGGAGAGGGCAGCAGCTTGGCTGCTACCGAGGCTGTGACCGAGTGAGCTTCTGTCGATGCAAAGGCGGTGTGTGTTGATGCGGCGAAGGCACGCATTGCTGAGCTAACTACTCGGGTGTTAGTTCTAGAGGATACCTGGGGTTGGGTGGACTGCTTAACCCAGGGGATTCTTGCTCGAGGTTTTATGGATGAACTCAAGGAGGTCTGGCTAGAGACAGTGATGCCCAAGAGAGGGAATATCATCCTATTTTACGTCAGGTGGTAGTCTCAATTGTGATGGTAGCTCCAGTGGTGTTACCGAGAGAAGCTGTGGGTCTAGGTACCTCACCTGGGGGAGCATCACCCTAGAGTTTTCTTGTACACAGGGAAATCACCCACTATGAGGATGCTTCCCCTATTTCTGATGAATTTTGTGTATCTTTGGGCTGGCCGATGGGTCAGCGACACCATTTTTGTACTCAAACATATACACCAGGATATATATATATATATGAGAGATATGTTTTGTGGCTCTACATGTTTTGCCCCCTATTTCTGTTTATGGATGATGTTATGCTAATGAATATATATGTTTTTGGTTTTTTATTTATGATGGTTTAACTAAGATGCATTCTAGTTTAGAATAGTGTTCACTATGCGATCCACTGTTTGGTTTTGAATCCTTCGTACATGTCTAAATTTAATGTAGTCAAATTGTCTGCTTAATATTTTTGCACGAAAATATTTTCTAAATAGATGTGAATCTCTTGTCTCAAATTTTTGGTTTAACTACGACACTACTAACTGAGAATCGAGGTAGAAACTCATATGGTGTATGCTCTGATGGAGGGCGTCACACATAAGTCCAATGACAACATCATATTCTGCCTAATTTTTTGCTGACCTGATGCACACACTGTTTGTGTAGAGTGGTGATCGGTCAGGGTGATAGATGACCCAAGCAGCCACTGCTAAACTTTGAGACCATCTTGATGCTCCATCAGAAAATCTGAAGTAAGGTTCGGGTTGGCAATCCATGGCGGCACTTTGAGCGCGCTTTGTAATAACTATTTTAGAAAAAAATTTAAAGTTCTTAGGTTTGTGTACGTTCACTCTAGGGCAGGGCCATCTTGGCCCTCATGGGTAGAATTTCTTGACGTAAAGGTCGTTGACGGGATCGCTGAGGCATGCCCCATCTAGTTCTGCCAAGATATATGCCCCCTGGCGGAGGCAGTGTTTTATGATGTAGGGTCCTTTCCACAAGGTTTCGAACTTCCCCATCCCTAGGGCTTCTTTTGCGAGATCATAGCGGAGGACTAGTTTTCCCTCGGTAAAAGAACGAGGGTTGATGTGGCGGTCGAATGATTCTTTTACCCTTTTCTTATGGGCCTGGTTGTGTTACAGCAATTGTCTTCAAATTTTTTCGATGAGCTCTAGTTGTACTAGGCACTTTTCTAGAGGTTGGGTACCATCGAGGAGTTTGATAGCGGCATGAAAATTTGGGATCTCATGGAAATCAATGCAAAATTGCAAGGTACCTTGACCTTTTGAGACTGGAATAATGTGGAAATCTTGGGACGTGGGGGCGACTGCAATCCTATTTCTGATATGCAATATATGAATTGTATGTGGTGTATCATGTCTTAGTCTTTCGGTGGGGGAAGAATCTCCATGATGGGAGTTTGCGTAAGCGCAAGGTTGGGTTCCTCGCTAGGATGGTCAATTTATTATTAGTGTAAACTCTGCATGTTGCAGAGGTTCTTGAATGTTTTCATTAGAGGACAGGCCTCTAGTTCATGGTTCTGGCCAGTGAAAATGGTGCATGTACCTTTGTGCCAACTGAGTATATTCTATGGGAATCAACACTACTTGTCATCCACAATGTGGAAGCTTGGAAAGTATCTGTTGTATAAGAGGTGGTTTTCTACTTCCATTCCCGTGTTGTTGGCTTGGTGTGTCTAAATATTTGGGGGAGTGTAGAATTAACACTGCTCTTAGCTTGGGGAGATGCGCACATTTAATTTTATGATGAAATTGTGAACAAATCTAGCAATTGGTACGCTTGATCTTCTCTTGGTTAGAGAGAAGTCTTTGTGGTGGAGAAGAGACCGTGCGAAAATTGCTTGTGAGGGGCTTTAGTTCTTTACAGTAATTGACCTTGTGGTCATTCAGGTCGCATAGTTCGTATGCTATCCTAGGTTTGGCCTGGGTCATGCTTGGTTGGTGTTGCCCACCATGCCCATGTGGGTGTGGGTTCGTTGGCCTAGGGGTGATGTAATTTCTCAATCACTTGAGATTATCGTCCTATTTCTTCTCTATTGTATGAATCATATCGATGAGGGGACGGACTTGTGGGATATAAGTACAACGTTGTCCACAGTGATTGCCTTGACATAATGGGAAAAATAGCCTCGATATGGAGGTCCCGTTGTGCTCAATTTGTGGTCTAGTGGGGTACCGACGTCTTAACGCTGCTAAATCAGAGCAAATGGTGACCACAAGATTGGGCAATTTTCATAACGCGCGTGTTGGTCTTCTCTGTAGATAGCGGTTGGTGGTAACTAGGGTTTCCCTGATTGGATGCTTTTCAGCTGAAAAGAATAGGATGGATCTTCTTGTCACATCTTCTTGGGTTGTCTAGTTGTTCATGGATTCTGAGTCCATGTCATCTTCTTGGGAGAGGCAGACTATAGCTAAGCGCAAACTAGCGAGGGCTAATCAGAATTGGGGGATATAGTGATAATTTTTGAGAAAGTGATTGTCAGCGCATAAAGGACATGTGAATTGTGTTGCCCACAATCCAATGTAGTAAACCCGTTCTATAGGATACCATCTGTGGATGAGTTCTAGGGCTGCGCATTCTTCGAGGAAGTGACCACATTCATCGCACAATGTGCATCATATAATTGGAGGCGAAATGACTAGGAGTCTTTCTGGTGCCCATCGATCTTCCTGTAGGTATAAGATGATACGAGGTTCATCTCCAACAGATTTGGTGGAGGGATCCTCTTGATAGGATCGCTCGATGGTGTGTAAGCCATCCCTATATCGTGGGATCTCTAAGAAATTATGGGTATAGTGCACATAAATGCTACAGAAAGCACATGCATGATTGGTACGAAATGCTTTGCCTCTACCTTTGGTGGCCGGTTCATTTTTAAGGGAATGTGGTGTCATGATGTCTGCCTCATAGTCGAGGAGTGGTTTTAATTTGTCCAGCTCTCGGAAAATATGGGTAGTGTGTCCTACTACATCACATATGGTGAAAACTGGTGATGCCCGTTGTATGGCGGGAGTCTCTATCTTCTTTCCTTTCTTCTCGATTTTCTTAGCCATAAACATTAGTATTGCAATGGGAATTTCCTTTGCAGGGATGGTTTTGACCATTTCCTAAATGGGTGGGGCCTCCTCAGGACTGAAAGGGTTTAACCCTGTGGCAGTGATGTGGGTGGCTACTGTCCCAATAGGGGGAATGAGATACCAAATTGTTATTGCAAACAATATGTTTGGTAATACCACTATTTCCAAAACCTGCTGGGAGATGAAACTAGCTATGGGGTAGAGGAAAGGGATTTGGGAAGTGACGTAGGCTAGAGAGGCTGTCGTAGCCGAGGAATCGGTGTCATTACTGCTTCTGTCTATGTCCTGATTAGCTTTGGAATTTTATGTGGACATCAAGCACACCAAAGCTCCTATGATATCGGGTGATGACTCAGGTATAATGGGGGATCTCCTAGGAATGATACTAGGATGGAAGAAGGCTTGAAATGGCCAGGGCCATATTCTTTGTATTGTGAAAGCGTGTTTGAGGATGTATCTATGTAGGGTAAAATTACATCCATGTTTTTAGGGGTCATTTCTCGCTATGCATAAATTGATCAACATTAATGATGTTGTCTTCGTGGGGAAAAATCATAATGCTAAAGACGAAGGAGGCTATGGCTGACATAGTGTACATATAACTCCGACCAAGGAGTATATTATAGTCCAAGTGAGCGTCCAAGACTTCAATATATGTATGGACCATCTTTCTAGCTAAGCAGACCAAGACATTTTGGTAGAGACCGACGGGGGTTGAAGGACGACCATCGTATTCTCTAAGTGTGATGATTGATGGTTTCAGTTCGGGAGACCCTAACTTTTGCCAAATTTTTTTTGACATTATGCTGGTATATGAAAGGCGACCATTGAAGGAAGCCTAGGGGTGGCTTTATCTAATTCAAAATCCATTAGGTGCGTATCGACAAGGTAGATAACACCTAACACAAAAGGCAAGGCTTTTTGTTGTTTTGGGCATGATTGCAATACTTCCAACGCTGACATATCAATGGGAGTTTGGGCTAGATCATCCATGATGCTATAATTATGGGCTGATTTCAAATAGCTTCCTGCCCGCCTATTTGGTCCCTTAGCCATCTTTGGCAATGGTTCAATAGGCATCTTTGAAATGGTCAAAGGTGAACTAGCCCATGACGCGTTGGCGTCTGGTGGGGTGTCGTAATTGCGGCTTCGTATTTGAAAAAACATCTCTTCTCCAGTCATGTAGATTTCGTGGCTGCTTTTTCTGGAGTCGTCAGGATTTTGTTGCTGAGTGCCAATTGTCTCTTGATGGGGGAAAGGTTCCTGCATCACATTTGTCTACTAGGAAGATCCTCCTTATCCCCAGTTACTCTGCAGCTTCTTCATCTCAAGGAGATCAGCAAAGTGGTGAGTATAACGGTCGTGCTCACTACAGATCGAACACGAATGGTTTGTTGGAATTGGTGTTCATTTGGTCTATTGTTGGGCATTGCTTGGCTCCTAGCTTTGATTCTCGTTGGATTTTCCTCCAGTCTAAGATTGTGGAGGGCACTTCTGGTCGTTTCCCCCCTGTCCAGGATTCCCTTTGGGCTTGTTTTTTCCTTTTTTCTTAACCACATTAGGAGGGTAGTTCTCCTGGTTATATGATTGGTGTGGTTGGTTTTGGGAAGGTTTCACAAAGTTCACATGTGCATTGTTCTGCATAGGTGGGTCTTGTGCTAGGGACTGAGCATAATGTAGTCCCTGGTTTGCACCTAGCTTGGGGGGAGCTCTTTTGTCAGTATGTATATTTGTGTATGGGGTCCCATGAGACAAAGGATAGGGTCCTCCATAGTGATACGATGAGGCCGTATTGGTCAAATTTTGCTAAGGCATGTGATGATTTTGAAAACCGCGTTGTGGTACATTCTGGGTAGAATCATACATATAACCATGCTTTTTATTGTTTCTGCCTAGGTAATTTTGGGTCAATGACCAAATTAGACCATCTGTAGAGTTTGAAGCACCTGGAAATTCTTTATAAGTTTACAGGTGTGGGGTGTTCAGCAAGATAATGTAAATATATCTTGATTTCGTATAAATCATCTCGACCTGTTGGGCCTTAATGATGGAATCCTCTTCAAATGTGGGCCTTTGCTGCGCCACATCCTTTGAAATCTCTGCAGTGAGAGTTTTCAGGAACAGATCTAAAAGCACCCTATCGTCGAGTTTGGCTTTACATAAACTACGATGTTGCCACCATTCATGGATATTGTCTGAGATATTGACAGAGGGTTTTGCCTAAAGTGTGTCAGTAATTCCATCCCATAATCATGGTGGATGGGTAACTAAGAATATGTTAGGAATGGAGTGGCGAGGGCGCCAAAGGTTCCATGTGTAGAAGAGGGTTTCTCCACACACCATTTCACTATTACTCCTGTTAGAGTGCATTGAAATAGTCTCAATCGAATAGTGTCGTCAATGATACTGTTCGATGAGAACCAGAGGTGGAAGGTCATAACATGATTTCCTGGGTCTTCTTCTTTCTTTCCCTCGAACTTTGGATTGTATGAAGGGAGCTTCATGGGCATGGGAGGCCATGGAGGGTTGTGTGCAATGGGGTCATTCATCAGCTTGGTTAAATCGAGCAGATTCAACGAAGATGAAAAGGGTGACTAAGAGGTTGACGCCATTGTAACTTGTGAAAACATGTCGTTCTGGTTAAGAAGAGGGTTTATCTGTGATGTAACCTATTGTGTATTCGATTGGCTTCCCGAATGGGTATCACTATTCTGACCTCTAGGGGTTGTGGGAGGAGTGGTGTGTGGTGTGGTGTTGGGAGACTGACGAGGGTTCCCAACTAAGGATACCCCAATAAATGATGTACCAATAATGGTGGCAGTGTTCCGTCTCTGACACCTAAATGGAAAAAGACCTGGAACCTCTCCTAGTAATGGGGGGAGGTCCAAAAGACACCTAGATCGACGAGGTCCCGTTGGGTCTGTTCTGGTGTCAAATATGTATGGCTTTGGAAATATTTAGAGGAGAAATATTATAATCAAATAAAAATTTAGATCTCATACATAAAAAAATGCGAAAATAAAATTAATTTTCCCTTTAAATTAATCCTATGTGATCAGTCGATCAAAAATATGGTTTTTTTTTGTTTGCATATGATACTAAAATCCTAGAATACCTATTCATTTTCACACACTAAAATTTAACTAGGCCTTGAGAATATATCTTGCGAATGCTGGCTCAACATCCCATAAGAGCTGGCGATGCCCCCAGTCAGCTGAAGAAAATACACCAAGGTAAGGGTAGAGGATCTAGCGCTTGCCTACACCATGAACTATAGGGAAATGATGCCCTAATTTGGCCACTAAGTACCACTGTCCCACTTGAGCATTCGAGTCTTAGCCTTCTTGGTAATTCAACTAACAATATCGAGTATCAGCTGGGTCAGGTATCCCTAACTGCTACCTTCCCGCACTGCGTCTAAGCCTAACCCCCTCAGAAATGTGTCTCTGCCACACTCGAGTTTTATTTTCCATGGGATGATAGGTGGATTTAAAAGCTCCCTAAATAGTCAACTTCTATGTTTGAAGATGGAGAGTGATCAAGGTGGCTTATTGGATGCCTACCCCCTTGATCCTAACTTAGACTATAAATTATTTTGTGGCCCCTGTGGGGAGATTTTAGTGAGTTTTGTTAAGTTAGTTTTAGGTATATTTTATTTGCTTAGTGTGTGGATGTGTGTGAGAAAAAAATGAACAAACACATAGTTTGAATGTGTGGATATGCGACGATCCTTTTCAAAATCCCCTATTAAACTATGTTCTGTTATTCCTTGCTTAAAAGAAAAACATGTGTGGATATGGGCCTCTTTTTATTTTTCCTAGTTAATATATGTGATCAACTAAAGGGAGATAGTGAGTTGTGAATAGAGAGTGTTCATATTCTTTCTTAGGGTCACCGAAGGGTGCAAAGGTAGCAGAGATTACATGCTCTTCTATCAACAATTTAATCCTGGTCCCGAAATCCTAGTGCAAAAATTGAGCTAAACTAATTGCTTCTACACTAGAAAAAAGAAACTAGCTAAGCATGCGTGGACTTGGGCCAATTACTTTGGCTAATTATCTAGGTGTGTTGGTACCTATATTTCTAAAACATATAGGTACAAATATTCTTTTAATCCCTTCAAGGTGGTTAATCCTGTGTTTCAGGATAGATCTAAACATATTGATATCCGGTATCATCATATCAGATATAGTGTGCAGCGGAAGATCATGTTGCTTCAGTACATTCCCATGGAGGATCAGGATGCAGATATTCTGACGAAGGTGCTCACGAGGAGAAAATTCGAATACCATAGAGGCAAGATCGGGGTGAAGGATAATCCCTATCTTGTTGAGAGGGAGTTTTGAGATTCAACAAGATGATGAGCTTAGTGAAAAGAGTCACCTTCACTAAGTGGGCCCGCAGGCTATTTTTGGCTAAAGTCTATTTTTAGACTATGTCTATTTTTAGACATGATGATCATATTTCAGAAGTTGCACGATGCTATTTGTGGATGGTTGGTCAAGTTGGAAAAATAGATGAAATTCTATTTTTATAATATTGGGCGAAGTCTATTTATAGATCATTAATCTAAAAATAGATGCATGTCGATTATTATTAGCTCTTAATAATAATCAAACTCTAAACAGAAACTTATTCTCTTGGAGCACTTCAGTTCAGTGCACAGATGTGGCACAACAACTGACAGAAGGAATTACACTATTCGTGAGGGTTTACTGTAGCTAATGCATGGAGGACTTAGTTGGAACTAAAATGGCAGAGTTATGACATAGTTGGAAGAAGTAGTTATGGAGTTGAATTCAGTTTAACTCAGTTAGACTTAGTTGAGCTAGTTGTATCTAGTCTAACTAATTGATACACTAGTGAGAGTGGAGTGAATTAATTAGTTAATTAATTCATAAATAATAACTCATTAATCAACTAAAGAATACATCAGTTAACTACAGTGCATGGCAGTTTCAGTGGAGACCACTGGAGAGATAGGTGAAAGGGCAAGATAGACTATCTGTTGTGACTATAGTGATGCATTGATTGCATCCAACACTCAGTGGAGATGCCAATGAGGATTGCACAGTCAAATATGGAGTAATTCGAATTCATTCAGAGCTATTCTTCAGCAGAGATTGTGCTGTGGAGGTAGGCTAGCAGGTGGCATAGATCGATGCATGGATTTGCAAGATTAGGCCTGATTAGTGTATGAAGATTGTACTGTACTATGGGCTTGTGATAAGCTTTGTATGTTTGTATGAGATTTTCATATGATATCCATGTTACATAATATATAGTTGGAGTTTTTCAGCTTCAGGCTTTCCTGGTTAAAAACTGTGTTATGTGCGATTGATAATTTTTGTTTATATTTCACATGTGTGTGCAATTAATTTTTCCAAAAAAGATTAACAAGTGTAATAGATTCAGTATCTTGCATAAAGTTAAATAGTGTGAGATCAGATGGATCTTGGACATATGCATGCTTAGTGCATATAATTTCTACAATGAGATGGGAAGACCTATCATTGAGAAAGCTAGAGTTGCCCATAAAATTGACTTCAGAGAATGCTTTCCTCTGCCACTTCTTGATAAAATGCTTTAGAATGTATGCAATATAAAGGAAAATTTTATGGTTTGGGAATGAAAAATTTAACTCTAGGAAATTGAAATTGAGTGAGTGTGTGTAGTTGTGAAGGTTTGGATGCACGGATCGTTCGATTTTGCGTTCGTGGACACGGAAAAATAGAACTATTTGAACTATCACGAGTAGCTAAGCGATCTGGTGAAGATTGTGGGAGTGATTGCATACAAAAATAATCTGTGCAGAGGAACTGTCACGACTCCCCATAAGGATTCCATGAACGAAGGGTTTAGAAAAGTGAGATTTTTCACATTGGAAGTAAACAAGATGCTTGCCGCTGATACCCATGTCTATATTTCCCAAATCCCAGTCGCTGATGGAATCACGTTTTGTAGGCATCGCTCCTGAACTTTATTCAACAACCAAGACTGAAGGCAATATCGGGTTAACCTAAAATTCATTATTGTGAGACAAATGACAAGTAGAAACTGTTTGTTCTTGAAAGTATGTTTGTGATGTGTTATTGATCAGTATTTGTTGTAAGAATAATTATTGCAAAGGGCGTCTTCCGTCGTCGACACCTCACCGAACACCCCTGCACCGCCTCAGCGCCTTGCCGTATCTAGCATCGAAGGGTCACTACCACTTGCAGAAATGAAAGGGCAAGCACCGTCTCACCAAAATAATATTCTAATCACTGTAACCGACATGAAATTTTTGTATAAATACAGAGGCTTACCCGAAGGCAGATGATTCACCCAGAAATTCATTTTCGTGTAATGTTGCAGTTGTAGTTGCGTCTTTGATGTGTGTTTCTCTCTGTTCATTGTTTTTATTTGTGTTGGGATTCTAGTTACTGATGCATAACTAATTGATATGTCATAGCATTAAACATGGTTGTATCAAGTGATCAAATTGATATGTTTATTGTTTCTAGATTTTAATGGATCTACATTATTAATACTTTTGAACTGCACGTGTCATCTTCTGTTACAATATATCTATCTTAAATTATGCTAGGGTGTGGTTGCTTAAATAACATAGTTAGTTTTGTAATTTCCCTGTACTTCTAAATATTTCCTCGTGAATCGAGTATTCATTTCTATTGTATTCCAAAGACTAATCATGTAAATGATGCAAAAGTATGGGAATTAGAAGACTATAATTGTTAGTCTCATGAAGTCATTAACATTGTCTATATGAAAGGTTTTCTCTCCAGAGGCAGAAGAAGAATTCTCGGGAGGTTTAAAAGTAATGGAATCTGGCCAAAAAAATTTCAAGAAATCTAGAAATAGTAGTGTTTGAAAAAATATTAGGACCAAAAGCCATAAAATACAATTGCCAAAAATGTAAACAAATAGAATTTTAGTGGTTATATAGAACTAAAACCTACAAAAAAAAACACATTCAATTTGATAAGCAATGCAAAAAAATACTAAGAAATTCTTTAGGAAATCAAAATCTAACCTGATTCCCACCACTTTGAAGTCTTGTTCTCAAAAATTCTTTATATGTACTTTTTCATTTCATTTTTCGTTCATTGAGAAGTGGGGCAATAAAATAAAAATGAGTCAAGTTTTAAAACAATAAGTTCAAATACCCACTTATAATATGAAACAATAGTACTAAAATTTCTTGCTTTTGGAGGTTAGATCATTTGAACAATCACTAGTTTGTAAGGGTTCTAAGAATTTTAGAAATTGTTGCTAGAGTCTATTTACGCATTGTAATATTGGGTCTGAATTGTGATGATCTCAACTTTGAAATGCTTCAACATTTCTTTGCAACTATCAATGAGAAACATGTTAAAATAGTATCTAATTTGATGTTGATGATTAAGACCCATATTTTCAATGAAAGTGAAGATATATGGAAACAATTATAATAGATTTTTCTAATTGACTTAAGAAGAGAAAAACAAGGTGTTTTACTAGCTTCCCATGCATTTGTTGTAAATATTGTTCATCAAAGTGTAGAAATATTGAGGGAATATTTTACCATAGAATTTGTATATATACAATAGTCCTTAAACAAGACCAAACTTTATTAGATAAATAAATTCACATATGAAAGAAGGTATTAAAGAATGCATCCATGACAAGGAAAATTGTCAAGAAGATGATAAAATTGGAGTTCAAATCATTAAATTTGAAGATAAATCACACAAAACCACATACTTGATGAAGCTTGGGTCACTACTCAAACCCATGATCATTCACAAAGGATTGAAGTGACTTTCATTGAAAATCTTATTTTTCCTAATGAATTCCATTATTGACACTTGTGTTGCATGATTTTAGTTGCAACATAATCTAATCATTATTACTTGCATCCTTGTCATATGTACAATATTCCTTTGATAGCTTGATGGATCAAATCACTAGTTTACTTTATAAGTGAAAGCCTTCGCGTGTTAAATGAAGAGTAAAATATCTTGTTGATTTGTACCACTAGTTGAATTCTAAGATCTTTTCTTATTACAGCATCGAGGAAAAACCATATCAAGGGGACATGACTTGTAAAATACCTAAGCATATCTTAAATCTATAGTTTTTACCTGGTAACTGGGTTATATACATGTGTGTGTGTGTGCGTGCATGTGCATTGAAAGGGAGTTCGAAACACCCCCTTGTAAGTTTCTATGATGGGAGCTCCTAATTCCCCAAAATATAGTACAAGGGGGGTTCTTAAGGCCCCCAATAGTTAGTAGTAGGGGATTCTAAACCCCCCTTATAATTCGGTATGAGAGGGACTCCTAACACCCCCAAAAAATGCTACAAGCGGGGCTCCTAATGCCCAAAAAATTTCCTATTGGGATGGGGGGGTGGGGGAAGGGGAAGGGGGGGGCCGTGCTCAGGTTCATATATCCTCCAAAACCATACCTAAAAGGCTTTAATTTAGAGGAAATACTTTTGGGGGTGGGGTTTGAAAATTTCCCCCAAAGCTCACTTTTTAAGGGGGGTTCCAAACCACCCCCAAAAGAGTTTTTTTTCCGGGGTGGTTTGTATCTCTTAAAAAACCATACCTAAAAGGGTTGACTTTTAGAGGTGACACTTTTGGTGTGGGTTTCAAAAACCATCCCTAATGCTAACACCCCCACCCCTTACCTAATTCCACTTTTGGTGGTGGATGGTGACCCCCCCTAAGAGTCTTTTATGTAGTAGTGATTACCATAAACATAATAGAACTATGCCTCTCTAACTTGAATTCATTCAATTACTTAAGGATACATGATTAAATAAACCCATAGAAAAATCATGGTCAATCCTCTAGAAATATCATTCGAGAATCCTCTAAAAAAATCATTGGAGAATCCTCTAGAAAATATTTTGAAACATAATTATGACCATGCTAGTTGTATTTAACACATGCATAATTAATTGATCTCAAAATTAGACTTTTTTGGTTTTCATGACTTTTTTGATCTTTCATGACTTTTTTGATCTCAAATTTAAATTTGGTTTTCATGACTTTTTTGCCACGGAACACAAGATAAGATAGGAAATTAGTGTATATCCAAAAAAATATCAAAATATCTTTGAAAAAAAAACATCATAATAAACCCTGAAATCAAGGTTCGCAATAATCCTTATTATGAGTAATATTAGTAATAAGGTTCTTAGATACCAATTAGATGTTAAATTGAAGCCGGAGGTGGATGAGAAGAAAGAAATACTCATGCAAATAATCAAATTACATAACATGTTGGGAACATCTAGAAAGTTGAGAGTCAAAGACAAGTTTTTATAATACAATATCATATAATAATTATTTTTTCTTCGCTAATATGGCACTATCTATAATATCATCATTCACTACATCTGCACTTATCCCATTCATCATCAAAGCGAGGGTTCAAACTTAGAAATTTGATAATTTGTCTTGAACCAATTCGCTAACAAGTCTTCTAAAAGAGTATTAGCTCTCTCCTTATTTGTTTTTTCTGGTTTTGTTAACAATTATTTGTGTTTTCATGGGGTGGGAACATTGGATAGAAAGGTAACTAGGGTTTGTATAGAAAATGCGACGTCTCATTCCATTGTTTATAAACACACCTTGTTGATTTAGAAGATTTGGAAATCAATATTTAAAGGTAGAAAAAATTGATATTTTAAATTATATTTGAAATATTTAAAGGAGTTGTTTTTAGTGTGATTTTTTGGATTTTTTTTGGTGTTGGAATTTGGTAAAAAAAAATGATGTGAAATTTTTATGTGTTATTTAAATTGATTTTTATATGAATTCAGCATTTTGAAAAATCTCTAGAAAACTTTTATTATACACATATTACCCATTAAATTTATGATTTTAATAAATTTCTGTCAAATTTTAAAGAAATTATACGGAAAAAATACACCAAAAAAACTCAAAAAAATTGCCAAAAAAACAACTCGATATTTAAAAAAAAACCGACTCTGTTCATCATGTCATGCATCAGGACATAGGGACATCATGTCATCCAGGCCTCTGGGTCAAACCCACGCCTACGACTCTAATGCATCAGGCCACAGAGACATCATGTCATCCACGCCTCTGGGTCGAACCCACGCCTACGACTCTAATGATAAAATCGTTCAGCAGCGCTCATATTTATAAATTAGGTGTTAAGATTGGATTTATATCGTTATCGCATTTTTTTAATTCAATAAAATACTCTATATTTGGCATGAATTGGGATGGTTTTATAGTAATGTGATATGATTTTAATTGTAAAATTAAAGAAGTGGTGTATAGTAGCTTGTTATGTAATTTTGTGAAAAAATTAGTGAAATTATGTGATTATTGAGATATATTAAAAAAAAATAACAAGTTTTGTAAATGTAGTTATAAAACATATTTTTGAGGCAGATATTGGTTTTAATCTATTTCAGAATTTTGAAATTATCATTTAATAAAAAATAATACAATGTATTATTTATGAATAGCTATTTGTAGTATTTTATAGTTTGTTTTGGATGCTCTTTGAAATATTAAATAATTTTTGAAATATTAAATGTTATAACTATATTAAGTAAATACAAAATGAAAAAACATATTTAGTAACCATAAATATATATATTTAAAAATATAAAAAAGTTAATTTTAAAATTTTATTTCTTATGGAGATGACAAAATTATTAGACACTTTTCATGTTAATTATAATATTAATTTTTTTAATTAATATAAAATTATTTTACCACTTTTTAATAAAGAAATTTATCAATTACCTAATTATGTATGTCTCACTCAATTATGAACTGCAATAAAAACAAAAACAAAATTTGATGTGGCCGTGTACTCTTGGTTCAAATAATTATGAAATGCAATGACATGTCTAAATTGACAACCAATCTCATGGTAGAAAAATACCAATAAAATAAATTGCAAAAAATAGACTTTTTTTTAATTAAACTTTGTTAAATTGAAAATTATTTCTCATATTTGACTGAGATAATAGTCAGTCAACAAATACCCAATGCCTAAAGTCAAAGATAATTAAGTAATTGGCAATTAAAATGTAAATTGATTACTCAAAATCAAAAGCCCCAATACCTACAATCAAGGATAATAATGCTTAAAGTAAATGATAATAAAGTAATTAGTAATTGAAATGTAGATTCATTCCAATCTTCAAAATTTTAAATTAACTACTCAAACTCAAATGCCCCAATGCCTAAAATAAAAGATAATAATATCTAAAATCAAGAATGATAAAGTAATTGGTATACAAATTGATTCCAACTTTAAAAATTTTAAATTAACCACTCTAATTCAAAAGCCTCAATGTCTAAAGTCAAGAATAATAAAGCCCAATAAAGTCAAGAATAAGAAAGCCCAATATTTAAAGTCAAAGTAAAAAATAATAAAGTAATTGAAATACAGATTGATCCAACATTAAAAAAAATTCTACCTAACCACTCCAATTGAAAAACCCATGTCTAAAGTCAAAGATAATAAAATAATTACTAATTGAAAGTCATTCCTGGCTCCTATACAAATATTACATTTCCTCCCAAATCATATAATATATCTTTAATATTTATAAATACACAATTAATTACAAAATGCCAATATCTAATGTATCCCAACCATTGAGCCCAAAACAGAAAGAGATCACAAATAACTATTACAAATTCCTCGTCTTCTTTACTCAGAAATGGCTCAACAGTGTGAGGAAATACCAGGGACAACAGATGTTCAAACAGGCATCTACAGCAAAGGTGTAGGCGGACTCGATCCAAGTAAAATTGAGAAATATCATACAATGAATAACAAAAGTCTGTTGCGGAGCGATGCCCTCTATCAGGTTAGTCTCACCCCAACTGGGTTCTGTGGTTTTAAGATAAATCCAGCGGAGTTATTAATTAATTAGGCTGAAGTTTTGACAGTGCAGAGTATTCATCTATTTGTAACGTTGGATTGGTTGATAATACGGGTGTTGCAGTATATATTGGAAACGAGCGTGTACCCTCGTGAGCCCGAGCCATTGAAGGAGCTTCGGGAACTGACTGCCAAAGTTCCCTGGTAAATCCCACTTATCTCTCTTTATTTCTAGATGGGAGGTATGGGTATCTTGGATTTTGAAAATATCTTGGAATTTATGGTTAGGAGAGGACTATTTGACTTTTCCTTACTAGAAATCTGATATATTCCTCGAATTGGCAATAGCCAGAATCAATTATTTGAGCTCTCTTTGCTGTAAAAATGTGATATATTTCTAGAATCTGCAATAGACATAAATTCAAGATCAGTAGTATGAGTAAAAATCACTTTTCATGGTGTACCTGGAACTTTATATCTGATATATTTTTAGAATCTGCAATTGCCATAAATTCAAGATAAATAGTATGCCTAAAAATCACTTTTCATGGTATGGCAGGAACTTTATATCTCATATATTTCTATTTCTAGAATCTGCAATAGCCATAAATTCAAGATAAATAGTATAACTAGAAATCACTTTTCATGGTGTGGCAGGAACTTTATGGCCATTCCTCCAGATGAAGCTCAATTTCTGAGCCTTCTACTGAAGCTAATGAATGCTAAGAAGACCATAGAGATCGGGGTGTACACCGGTCACTCACTTCTCAGCACAGCCCTGGCCTTACCCGATGACGGAAAGGTAATTCATATCATAATTAATGAGTTCAAATTCTCAAATTTTGGAAGAAAATGTATCAATTTAGGAAAAATTGGACGGCATACATCTTAAATGACTTTCCTATGTCTTCAGTTCATGTTCTTCTTCATTCATTTTAAATGTGAGTATATCTTTTTTTTCCAATTCGTTTCTTTTTTAATCTTTAATATAAAACCTGAAATTTTTTATTCTAAAACCTTTTCAAAATCAGTATTCAAAACCCAAGTTACCAGAAACAGAATTGGAGCCTTCGTTTTATGAAGAAAACGTATAGAAACAGAACAGCACAGAAAACGGCTTATTGCCATCTATAAAATACAGTAGAGCGGTCAATCCAGCACGAAGTATGGATTTCTAGGTATCTGGCAATATTACTATAGAGTTGCAATATTACTATAGAGTTATTATGAGATCCTTTATTTTCTGTATAGGCAAATATGGCGTTTTCCAATCTGGGAGTATTTGGAGCATAACTAGTTAAATATCAAATTTAACTTATTTGACAATTGTAGGTTTTAATTTGGTATAAAAATGATTTATAAATGAATTTAAAAAAAATAAAAAATAAGAAGAAGTATAAAACATAAAATAGAGATATACAAAAATTTTCCGGATCAGATATATCCATCATGTCCAAAGTCATATGCTAAACTCATACATATAATTACACACCCAACAACAATATTACTATATAGAATTATTACGAGATCTTTTATTTTCTATATGGAAAAATATGTCCTTTCCCAATCTAGGAGTATTAATTACACATCCAACAACAATTACTATATAAAGTTATTATTTGATCCTTTATTTTCTATATGGAAAAATATGCCCTTTCCCAATCTGGGAGTATCTCGTAGTATTAATTACACACCCAACAACAGTGTTACTATATAAAGTTATTATGAGATCCTTTATTTTCTATATGGAAAAATATGCCCTTTCCCAATCTCGGATAGTATTATATGGTATTATGGCGAGCAAAATATCTACTGGAAATTTGAACTTTGGTGGAATTCGAAGCAGTCCTGCTTTACCAACTGAACCCAATTGACTTCTTGAAAAATATTTGGAACTTTAAGTGTGTTAAATCAGTTAAATTACCAGAAGATTTTCAAGGAATTGGTGTGCAATGTACGGTGCAATTGCCATATGACAAATGTTTGGCACAAAATATACAAATCATTTATATTTCAGCTAAGATATGCTTAGAGATGTGTTTGGATCAATAACATCAATAACAGTGCTTGACAGTTGGAAATGGAAAATCACAATTCACCAGTGATTTCATCAATGTAATCAATGAACGATAGATGGTGAATGTTTTTTTTTTTTTTTTCCTTTTTAATATAAAATTAGTGATTTCACCTATATAAACCATAAATATTGATGTTGAATGTTTTGTCTTATATATGTATTTTTTTCTTGAATATAAAATTAATGATTTCATTTATGTAAACTATGAATGTTGATGTTGAATGTTTTGTTTTATCTTTATCTTTTTTTTCTTTGTAAAATTTCTAATTTGTTTATTTTCAATCTTTTGTTTTTGATAATATAGCTCAAAAATTGGTTATCTAAAATTCCATAAAATAAAATTATATTTAGAAAATCACTTGTTCATGATCCAATTAGTTCATTCTCACTAATTTTTTTCCTTTTCTACTTTCTTATTCTTAAAAGCAAGAATAAAATTAAAAAATAATTTTCTTTCCAATTTCACAATTATTTTCGACTTAATTCCCTTCTATATAGACAAAAAGTTATATATTTGGAGGATATCTATTTGTGTACACTCTGGTACTACCCCTAACATCCTATACCTCCAAAATAACAAATTCATATGAATAAACTACGATAAATTAAATTAAATTTTATCAAATTAATAAGTGAGATTGAACTCATGCCCACTAAATAACAGAGAGGTGCTTTTTACTACTAAGACTGGACCAACTAAAGCTGAATCAAACTAATCAATATTCTAATTACATTATGAAATATTCATATTTATTGGCCCCTTAGGACCAACTTCATAACTATGATTCATATCCTTCAACAATCATATTGGACTGACTGAATAAGAGGACATACGGGTAGTTTAGAATTTTTTGAAGCGCACCAATAATTTTCGAAATGAAGTTTTGTAGTACAAATTTTGCTTCTACCAATCGTGGAATAATATCTAGCAAAATATTGTTTCAAAATATTTTCCAGACCATTCATTAATTTAGAAAATTGTTAAAAATATAAATAAGGGTCCTTTTCTTAGCTTAGCTTAATGCATTCAGTAACCAAAATTAATGTTCCTGAATATGCATTAAAAGTTTATACATTTTAGATAATGAATAGACTGTTATGTGTTCCTTATCGGGAGCAAACATGGAGGCTGATGAACTCAGACTCTTCTTCTGTCCGGGCTTTATGTTTTTTGAAAAAAAAAATATTTTGTGGCAGGCCTTGGCATGGGTTTGCTTGAGATATAATTCTAGATGTTGTTTTGTGGTTATTTTTTTGGCATTTTTCTTTATGGATTGTGATCATTGCAGATTCCTCTATTTTTCTTGCTTTCAGATAATAGCAATGGATACTGATAGAGAGACTTATGATATTGGGCGACCTGTTATTGAAAAAGCTGGAGTTGCCCACAAAATCGACTTCAGAGAAGGGCCTGCTCTACCACTTCTGGATGAAATGCTTCAGAATGTATGTATTATAAAGCAGAATTCGATGGTTTGGGGATGAAAAATTTAGCCCTGGGAAATTGAGTGAGCGTGTCTGTGTTGTTGTGCAGGTTGGGATGCACGGATCGTTTGATTTTGCGTTTGTGGACGCGGACAAAGGAAACTATCTGAACTACCACGAGCGGCTCATCGATCTGGTCAAGATCGGGGGAGTGATTGCGTATGACAACACTCTGTGGAAAGGAACCGTTGCGGCTCCCCCCGAAGATGACATGGACGAATGGTTCAGAAATGTGATAGTTTTCACAGTGGAAGTGAACAAAGTGCTTGCTGCTGATCCCCGCGTCGAGATTGCCCAAATTCCAGTCGCCGATGGAATCACGTTGTGCAGGCGTCTCTCTTGAACTTTATTCAGCAAGGCGATATGGGCTTAATCTGAAATTCATTACTGTCAGAGAATCCACGAGTAGAAATTGTTCGTGAAAATATGTCTTTTTATGTGGTTATTTATCAGTATTTGAGCTGGGATTTGATTACTGAGCATAAATAATTGAGGGCCTTGATGTTTGATCCAATATTTCGGAAAAATATTTCTGAATTTGATGGTTAATTCTAGGAATTTCGAGATGTTAATTCCTTTGAAACAACCAGAAATAATACAACAGAGAAAACTTATCATATTATCAGAAGTGAAAAAAAATCTTTTTATATTCTTATAAAACTATCTTAGATCATACATTTTTTAACATTAACTTTGGTAATATATCAGTTCAGAAAGGTTGTTCAGTTAGAATCTACAATTGTTCAGAGTTCTTAAAATTGTAGTTTAATTATTAGAGATTTTAAATTCTCTTAGGTTTTAGACATTTTGAAATTGTAAGTTGCAATTTTTATAATGTATATAATTTGATTGTTTTAGAAGTTTTAAGGGAATTGAATTTATTTATATGTAATTATAAAAATTGTATGATAAAATGTAACTTTTATTTCTTTAAAATTTCTGTGATAAAATATAATTTTTATTTAGTTATAAGTTATTGAAAAAAATTAAATTTATATTGTAAAATATATTTTTACTTATTTAAAGGTAAGAGAGTTGTTATTGACAAATTCAATTCCCATTGTTGGCCTTTAACTTTCTCTTTTTTTTTTCTTTTCATTCACTTTTATATTTCCTTCCTTTCCTTTCTTATGCATGATAATGGAAGTCACCTATCCCTGTTGTTGCGTAGCAGTTCACTACAGGCTCGTCCAACTAACACGTGAGAGGGATGGTTAGAGCATACATGTCTCCCTACTTCACAACGTCATCTCACATCCCGACCTCTGAGTAAGTCGGGGTCGACCCATCTTAAGAGCTCGTGACTTGCTTTCCTTCTGGCCACCTAACCCCTAACATCCAACCTAGTCGGGTCTGTGTATCACTTGCACTTCCTTTTGTCAGCACCTGGCCGAACCTCCCGACCTCCAACTAGGTCGAGGTCGACATCGCTCTCCTTTTGTTACCACCAAGAGTCGGTTCTGGCCTCCGACCTTTGGGTTATTCGTCTAGCTGCATGGACCCTGTAGATATTCCACGTTAGTTTCCTCTGAATGATCGCATAAGAGGAGAATCCGGCTGCTCTAATTGGAAGGCTTCCTGCCCAAGGTTCTGATCTACAAGGGGATAAATCTATCCAATCCTTCCTATAAGGTTAGGGTTTTTCTCCCTTATGCTGCAACAAATTCCCTTCCCTTACCATTATATGAAGGCTTCGTTAAGGAACTTCAGCTCTACAACATACAATGCCTTCAACGGTGATCTCTACGCTCTCCTTAGAGACTAGATTTACTACTGCGCAAGCTTCCTCGAGTTGGTATTCTCGATTGCGACTCGGTCTCAAAGGTCTAGTCAGCCTCTAGATCTCCTTCAAGGTCCATCGGCCTTATATTAAGGCATTCCACATCATTACCAATTTTGAGCTTGGGCAATGGCTACATTGACGGATTCCTATCCCACTGCCCTTCTTTGCCTTCAGGTAGGGAATTCCCTACATGACGGAAAAGGCGCTCTTGTGTCTAATATCTACCAGGGGTTGGACGCAACCTTATGTGAGGCTCTAACACCTCCTATTGTACACCAATAGTTCCAGAGTCCACAAGAACACTACAAGCAGTTCCTTGGTGTCTCCTTGGTGTCGCTAAGGGGTTGTTGGGGCATTTTTCTATAGGCAGGGACCTGTATGTAGTCCTCATTGCTAAAATCCCTGTGGCGGGAATGGAGGCTGCTGCATAAGTAAGGTTAAATTTCATTGAAGTAATACCATGGGCATGAACAGACCCAGAAACACTCCCTTGATCCTTCACATACTGCTTGCCTGTCGACACAACAACTTGTAAGCAATTATCTGATGTATACAATGGCTGACTCTGGCCAACATAGTGTCTTCCTTATAAATCCTTACATTAATTGAAAGGGTCTCAAAACCCACTTCTTTTAATTTTTCATGATTTGGGCCTCAAATAGATCATTTATTTCATTAAATTTCGCTATTGTATTATTTCTGACATATCTAGGCATCATATTACTTAGAGTAAGAGTGTGCCTTTGCTCTATAGCTTATGCACCACTTTTATGAGGCTCTTTTCACGTCTTAACTTCAGATACTCTGTGGTTTCCATTACTTAGGTTGTTAAATCTATTTAATTTTAAGTGTAAGCATAAGCACACGTGTACACATACATATAGATAGACATATTTAACATAGAAGTCAGGGAAATATTCCTTCATGATTGTGCCATGGGTATACACAAAATCAACACATATTTAGCCCTTGTTTTCCATATCTATTACAAACGAAAATGCAACATAATCCATTAATTGCAACCACCATTGACAAATACATTTTTTTACTGTACAGGGCAAGTGAGTCTAGGACTACAAATATCCACCAAACGATAGACAGTTGCAGCCACTGCTACTTGCGGCAACCACCCCTGAGGTAGATTCTAGAGTCTAAGGGGTAATTCTTGCTTCTGGGACTACACTCAAGCTACAAAATAAGTCAGGGACTCTAGAGGAACTCCTGCCTCAATCCCCACAATTTTTTTACCTCCTTCTTGCCTGCATGGGTAGTTCAAAGGTGCACATACATTGACCTCATCCCCTTGTGCACATACATTTTTTCACCCCCTCCTAGGGAGTCCAGAAACCAATTTAGCAGTCAGGGCAATATCCAGGAACTGTGATCGAGCCTGTCTTTGACTTGGCTTCACAATGGCCTCTTCCAAAGCTGTTGCACGGATCCATAGTAGCTATCTCAACCCAGAGCCTCTAGGGAGCCCAAGTTGTTACAAGGCTCCAAATATTTCATTCCACCCACAGTGTTCCAGGAATCATATCTCAACCCATGGCCTCTAAGGAACCCAAGTTGTTAGATGGCTCCAGAGACTAGCACTCAACCCACATCCTCTAGTGGCAGATAACCGATCCCCTTCCCTTCTCTTCTCTTCATCTTTTCTAGCTAAAATCTTCTGCTGGAGTTTCACTTTTTGTCCTCCCCTCGGTATGATTCCCAAACAGAAGAAAATTATCTTCTTCCCTAGGTGAAATAAATGCCTTTTCTTCCCTTCCTGTGTGTTGTTCGACTCGTTCTCTCCCTCGTCTTAAAATGCTTCTCCTCTAGGATTTCGACTCTCCCTCTTTGTTTGTTCTCTTCCTCTTCTATTCTTTTTCTTTCTTCTCTTGGTAAACATTTCTCCCCCCTTCCTTTACTATCGCACCCTTGATATTTACAACCCTTCATTACACTTTGTCCTCTTTGCTTGTTTTATTTTCTCAAGAAAGCATGGGCATGAGTACCGTCCTTCATCCCATTTAATTTCAGGAGCTAGTCCCTTTACTTCATGCACCAATCAGCCTTTAATGGCTATACTAAAGTTCATATTTCTTCTTTTCACAAGAAACCTAAACATCTCAAGAAAACATTCTCCATCCCCACCTCTGGAATCCATGTCCCTTGTCTCAGTCCCCTTTTTTCCTTAATTTCAATTATTGAAAAATATTTACATCATTCTAATTATAATATGGCTCATACAAAAACCTTGGGTGGGACTGTCACATATATATTGATATCATTAAAAGAGATAGATAGGTTTTTTCTCCTCTATTGTATAACTCCATATAAGAGGTAACAACATAATAGTGAGACATTTGATAATGTAGTGATTATCCATAAATATTATAGAACATTCCATTAGATAATAGAAAGAATTATAACACATTACAGTTTTATATATTAGCAATATTGATTCATTTTTTGGTGTTTCTTTATGTAAGGATTTGATCTGAATGGGAATATTAGTTTTGTTGTGCTAAGATCCAATTCAGGATTCAAAGAAAGTGCTTGAGGATGATGAGGGTAATCACAAGTTTAACCTGAGTTTTTATGTGTTTTCATGTGACATTCATGAACAAATTAACATTAAGTATATACTAAATATCAACATATAACAGGCATGAACATCACCATAAACATTCACACAACACAATATTCTGAAGGAGTTCACCCCGAGTGGGCTACGACTCCTTGGTCCAGCTTCCAATGGTGTGGCCCTCTTTTATTGCTTAAAAGTGTGATTACATGTGTTTACAATGCTCAAACAGCTCTAAAACTCATTCCATAAGCTCCAAAATGCCCAAAAATGCCCATCTAGCCTATTGTTGCATCGAATTTGGCCAAATACTAAAGAATTTATGGCTACCCATAGTTGCTCCACTATTCGTCCCACATTTTCCCCAAAATTCGTCACTAAACCCACAATTTTGGCCGAAAAAGCGCTATCGGAGCGCCAATTCCGCCAAAAATAGGGTGAAATTGTTGGGGCATTAATTTTCCCTCTAACTCCTAGAAATCAAATTTTAAACCATATAAAATATGTTTAAACTTTTTTCTATATATATAATACGTCAGTGGTTAAGGTTAACCATCGGACTTAACATCGTGATGGATACATGTGGTGGTGCCGTTGGTGGTTAGGGATGGCGGCTTGGTGCTGGCGGTTACCGTGGTGGCCTCTGCTGCATTCACATCCCAACACTGACATTTTTTGTGGGGGTCATGATTACAAATGAGGGCGCGAAGCTAGCCTCCCACCTGTTGTCCCACCTCCGACGATGACTAGGGTTGGGGCTAGACCCCATCCCCCTCCTCCCAATGTGCCATTTGTATTAAGAAAAAACCATATGAAAACCTTAATATGTTAAGAATTATAGCCCACGACACGATATTATGGCTTGGATATTGTTGCTTGGTGGTCACAGGTTCGACCCCTGCTGCTGCTCAGATTTGACCCTAAAAATTTGGTGGCCCTCGGGCTACCATGTGGCGACCCCTGGCTGGGCCACATGGTAGCCTGTGATTGGCCACCAATCTAGCAATTAAAAACTACCACCAATAACTAGTGAAATCATGCCACTTGGCACCAAACCTTTCGACCATGAAGACCCCCTTAACCAAGTCAATTGTACAGTCACCCTCCCATGTAGGCATTCCCAGTCAGTTGTACGGACTGTTGATTGGGTTGTCCTACATTTTTTTTTTTAAATTGTATCTTTTAAAAATTCGATAGCACACATTCTAGGAGCATACAATATCGGTTTTCTGCGAAAAAAGTTGTGCCGGATTCAGAACGATAAGATCTACGCGGTCGTTCAAGTTCCACACAAATACGGCAACTTTTATTTTTGAGCACCTCATCACTCCTCCCCACTATAAGCTTTTGGACCCCAAAATGTCACTTTCAGTTGTTCATCATATGATCGTACAATTCGCTCACCTTTCCAATCTTGATCCATTTGGCCTTAGAAGGATTTGTGCCTTTGAGCCCCACATGAAGGTAGTCTACACTCCCTCTTTTTGATGTCCTTGTTCTTCTATCAAGAATGGTGTCTTGCTAAATCTTATCAAGGTATTCAAGAGAAAAGTATTCAATAGAAGGAATATGAACCTGTTCTCCTTGGTCTTCAATCAATGGAGGATCATACAACCTTATGTTCTCAACATTAACAACAGAGTAAATTTTCATGTAAGAAGGAAAATCTAACTTAAGGCATTTTCACCAATCTTTTCCAAAATTATGAAAGGACATTAAAAGATTGGTTTAAAATTTTTACCTTCCCCTTGAAGCCTCTATTTTCTAATGTGAAGGGAAAATTCATCACCAACTTGGAACTTGTGATCTACACGATGCTTATCGTGCATTTCTTTGTACTTTCCTTGGCTCTTTTTAAGTTGATCTTGAATTTTTTGATGTATAAATTGGATTTGTTCTATGACATTTTGGGCTTTGTCTATGTCGCTATGGCCATCAATAGCAACATCCCTCCCAAAAATGAAATCCAATGGTGATCTAGGCAAGTATCCAAGACATTCCCCAAATGGCTATGTTTGTGTAGATGAGTTTTTTGCACATTTGTAATCATGTTGAATGTAGTGCAATTTTTCATCCCACAACTTAGGATGCTTTCTACAGCATCCTCGAAGAAGATGTATGACTGTTTGATTGACCACCTCAGTTTGACAATCTATTTGTGGATGAAATGTTGTACTCTTCTTCAACTTGGTGTCCTTCAAGTCTCACAAACTTGACCAAAAATTCCCAACAAATTGAGAATCTCAATCATTAACAATGGATGTGGGCAAACCAAAATGAACCCAAACATGTTGAAAGAATAAGTGAGTTTCTTTTTAAGGTGTGATTCTAATTTTACATGGCATTAATATACACATCTTGTTGAACCTATCCACAACTACATATAAATAATCATGACCTCTTTTTGACAGAGGAAGACCTCCTACAAACTCCATAGAAACACTCTCCCATGGACGTGAAGGTATAGGAAGTGGTGTATACAATCCTAAATTCCTATTTCTAGGCTTACTGAGTACACATAATGAACAACCTTTAATGAAACATGACACACTTTCAAGCATACAAGGATAATAACAATACCTCTGGAGATGTGCCATTGTTTTTCTTACACCAAAATGTCCAACAATTAGATAAGTGTACTTTCCTTATGAAATTCACACTCTCCCCTCATAGAATACAAAGCTTTCCTAAATGATACAACAAGTTATTACGTACACGGTAATCCAATTCCTCTACTTGGTTTCCTTGACTCAAGCTTGCATAAACATATTTAAATTAATTATCACATGGATATTGCTCAACATAACTTTCATGCAAAACAGAATTATGCTTGAGTAAAGTAGTTGCACTAATAATAGGCCTAGAAATCATATCAAAAAACTTGCTGTAAATACCTTCCTTATACCTAATGACAAAGTGGAATTGCTGTAAGAAACCCATCCATCAAAAGTGCCTTCATTGCTGCAACTTAGTTTTTGATTTCAGGTATTGCAATGGTTGGTGGTCGGTGTGTATGATAGTTTCCTTTCCCATCAAGTAGTTTTTCCATTTTCTCACGCTTTGAACCAACACAGAAAGATCCTTATCATAATTAGGATAGTTAAGTACTGTACCTTTGAAATTTTCTAAAGGAAATGAAATGGGCTTACCATGTTGCATAAGGATTTCACCCATGGCATAGACGCATGCATCAATTTTAATCTCAAAGGGATTTCTGAAGTCCGGTAATGCAAGTACTGGGGCTGAACTAATCTTCTCTTTCAAATACTTAAATGAATTTTTCTACTTTCCTCCCATCTAGAAGACCTTTTTCATACTAGTCAATGTATGCAAAGAAGCTACGATAGAAGAGAAGTTAGCAGTAAACTTTCTCCAATATTGGGCTACTCCCAGAAAATCTTTTACGTTAGTGAATGTCATGGGCATTGGCTAATTTGCAATGACCTCAACATTAGAGGGGTCTATCCTCCACTAACCTCCTCCAACAATATGCCCCAAGTACACCAAATACATTTTACCAAACTCAGATTTTGACATCTTCAAAAACAATTTTTCTTTCCTTAACACATCAAGTACTTTTCTTACATGCATAACATGTTAATCAAGTGATTTACTGAAAATTAATATATCATATAAGTAGACGATGACAAAATCATCAAGAAATTACCTTAAAACATCATTCATCACACACATGAAGGTAGCGGGAGCATTACATAAACCAAAAGGCATAGCAAGCCATTCAAACAAACCTTGCTTTGTTTTGAATGTTGTCTTCCAAATGTCACCTTCAGAAATTATGATTTGATGGTAGCCACTCCTTAAGTCCAACTTAGTAAAATAATTTCCATATTTCAATTGATCTAGTAACTCATATATTCTAGGAAGTGGATAATGGTTCTTTACCATAATCTTGTTCAATGCACGAAATCTATGCACATGTGCAATGTTCCATAATTCTTTGGCACCAACGCAATAGGGGACACGCATGGAAAAGTACTTGGTCGGATGATCCCTTTGTCCAAAAAATCTTGCATTTGATTTTTTATTTTATTACTTTCCATCACTAACATCATATACATGCCAATGTTAGGAATAGGACTATCTTTTTGCAACTGTATTTCACATTGGATTCCCCTCTTGGGAGGTAACCCCTTTGGCTCCTGAAACATCACATTATTTTGATTAACCACTTTAATCATTAGATTTCAACTTCGGATCATAACCTTGGAATTATTCATAATCAACATCATTATCTTGTTTAATAATAAGAAGAAAAAAATTCTTGCTTGAATTCACTAGTCTTTTCATTTTCCCGACTTTAACTATTGAAAGATGTAGTTTCTTGCGATGAGATCTCACAATATACTCCACACAATTTTTGAACAAGTGGTTTGTGTTTTCATGGAGATAGAAGATGGATTTTCCATCATAGAGGTAAGTAATACCCAAAATAATTGCTAAAATATCAAGCGGTACAACATCTAATTCAACTTCGTCAAGGAATTTTGTTGTGATTGCAAATTGAAGAATACACTTTCTTGTAACCTGCAAATTTGTGTTCTTGCATATCTAACCAGATGGATATGGTTTGTGATGAGGAATGGTTTCAAGATTAAGTTTATTTACTAAGTATTAAGATATTAAATTGGCTTGAGACCCACTATCAAATAGTGTGTCGACTTTTGTATGTTTTGATATAACCCTCACATGTAATAATTCAATTCTTGTTTCTTCATTTGGAGTACTAGTGAGATAATTTGATGAAATAGTGCCAGAAATGGATTATTTTCCCATCATACCCTTCACTGTAGTTTTAGTTTCATCAACCAAGTTGGATCCCAAATCATGTTGAGTGGTTGCAACTGTTTTTTGTTTTCCTTTGATTTTGAATTTATTGGGCCTCATCTCTCGATGAAGCTTCCAACAATGGTATTCATCGTGACTCTCTGTGGAACAATGTTTACATGCCATTTTCTCTCCTTCCTTTTTACATTAGAGGAAATTTCAGCCTAAAAGTGGCCTCATAAGGAAAATTAATTAAATAATAGTTAAAATAATAAAATAAGAGTTATAAATTTTGGAGGGAAAACAACAAAACTGTTTTTTTTTAATTGTATTTTCAGCTTATCTCTTTATATGTTTACTCAAATTTAAATTTTAGACAATCATTACATGTAGAGTTAAATTCCACATCCAAAAATAAACCATTATTCATACTTTTGAGAGGACTCACATTGATAAAAATTGCAGATACATTAAAAAACCTATTAAAACACATTTTTTTAATGTATCTGCTATTTTTTTCAAGGTGGGTCTTCTCAAAAGTATGCACAATGGGTGATCATTGGATTTGGAATAACCTTACGCATTTAATGAGTGTCTAAAGTTTAAATTTGAATAAACATATAAGGAGATAAGGCAAAAATACAATTAAAAAAAGTAGTTTTTTCTTTTTTTCCCTCCAAAATATTTACATGTACCTCTTTTTAAATTTAAAGCATTTTGATTGGTTTACATATTATGACATGGAAATTACATGAAAATTTCGTGGTCACTTTTATGTTGAAATTTCCTCTAATGATGAATGAATTTCTCTTTCCCTTTCCTTTTGAAACCCTTTCCTTTCTCTCCACCCTTAAATGGTTTCTTTTTACCCTCTTCTGGAATATTTTTCCCTCTTGCCTCAAGGTGGGTGGCTTGCACACAAACCTCATCTAGGCTAGTGGGATTGAACATAAGTATAGTATGCCTTAGGTAGCTATGTAAACCCCATATATACTTCAGCATTGTGTCTTGTGAATGCAAATCAACACCTAACATAAGTGCTCTTTTTCTAAATTCTTGGGTGTAATATTGCACACTTTGACCCTTAAGTTGTCTGAAGTTCTGCTAAATGATTATGCCTTTTTGCATATATGCTAGAGGGTAAAAATGTCTTTTAATTACAGAAATGATATTAGAACAAGAGAGTGAGATCTTACCATTTATGTTTATCTCATCTTGTGTTTTGGATTCCCACCATACTAGTGTTTCACCCTGCAGTATTAAGGAAGCTAGTTGTATATTTGTATCATCATCTTGAAGGTTTTGAATTCTGCAATATACCTCTGATTGATGAACCCAATTTTAAAGCTTCTCTACATTCCCTTCACCATTATACACAGGTAGCTCAAATTTAATATCAAGTTTTAAAAATGGTTGGTTACAAATTCCTTTTGAGGTAGGTTGATGAGCATGTGTAAGAGTTATAGTATTGGAAGGCAATGATGATGAAGGTGAAGATGGTGGTGAGGATGATGGTGGAGTAGATGGTGGATTATCACCATTTCCATTACCTCCTCCTCTTGGATAACCATCTCCTCTTGGAGGCTTGGATCTTTCACCCTAGAACCTTGTGTTCCTCTCTTCATAGAGGACCTTCACCATCTCTGTCATGTCAAAGAAAGCCTTCCTAAAATTCTTCTCATCCTCTGACATGTTATCAATTCCTCCTTCATGATACATGATTACTGAAGCTTCTACTACAACTAGCCATGAATCTTGAAGTGGAAATTGTGGCAATTGTGTCCTCCTTCTCCTTGCTCCAACTAGAGAACCTGAACCCACAAGCTTTCCTTCTCCTCTCTTGAGCTTCAAACTTGTAAGCATTTAAACGCTTTCAAAACAAATTAAATGTTCCTTTCCCAATTAAACCTAGTGCTCTCATACCAACTTCATCATTGGTTTTTTTGTGCTAAGATCCAATTCAAAATTTAAAGAAAGTGCTTTAGGATGATGAGGTTAATTGCAAGTTTAACATGATTTTTTTTGTGTTTTAATGTGAATTTCATGAGAAAATTAACATAAATAAAACACTGAACAACAACATCTAGTAGACATGAACATCACCATAAATAGTCACACAACACAATATGATTAAGTAGTTCACCCTACCTGGGCTACGTCTCCTTGGTCCAACTTCCAATTGCTTGGACCTCTTCTATTATGCTCAAAAGTGTGATTACATTTGTTTACAATGCTCAAACATCTTTGAAACTTGTTCCATAAACTCCTGAATTCCAAAAAATGCCTATGTAGCCTCTATTTGCATCGAATTTGGCCAAAAAATGAAGAATTTCTAAATTCCCCTAGTTAATGCACTATTCGTTCCACATTTTCCAAAAAATCTAGCACCGAATCCAAAATTTTGCCCCAAAAAGCACTATCAAAGCGCCAATTCTGCCAAAAATAGGGTGAAATTGTTAGGCCACTAATTTTCCCTCCAACATCTATAAATCAAATTTTAAACCATATAAAAAATGGTTATATAATTTTTTTATATAATGCACAAGTGGTTATGGATAATCGTCGAACATAACATCGCGGTGGGCACATGTGCTGGCGACGATGGTGGTTAGGGCTAGCGGTTTGGCATAGATAGTTACAATGGTGGCCTCTGCCGCGTTCACATCCTGATAGTCACTTTTTTTGTGCTAATCACTGTTATGAACAGGGGCACAAGCCTCCCACCTGTGGTCTCGCATCCGGCGGTGACCAGGGATAGGGCTAGACCCCATCCCCCTCCCCCCAACTCACCATTTTTATTATAACAAAACCATATTAAAACATTAATATGTTAAGACTTATAGCGTAGGACCCGACGGTATGGCTTGGTGTTTCTTTCTCGGTGGTCATGGGTTCAACCGCTCATGCTCAAACTTGACCCCAAAATTTTGGTGGCCCTCTGGTTTCCACATGTCAGCCCCTAGCTGGGCCACATGGGAGATTGTGGTTGGCCACCAATCCACCAATAACCATTGATATCATGTGACTTGTCACAAAACCATTAGACCATGAAGACCCCCTTGACCAAGTCAATTGTACAATCACCCTGACACGTAGGCATGCCCAGTCAGTTGTACGGACTACTGACTGGGTTGTCCTGCATTTTCTTTTTAAATTTCATGCTTGACAAAGTGGACAAAACGTGTTTCTAGGAGCATATGATGTTGATTTTTTTTTAAACGAGTTGCACCAGATTTAGAACAACGATATATACGCGGTAGTTTATGTTCCACACCGATTCAAAAAATTTGATTTTTTAGTGTAATTTTGAGCACCTGATTAGCAGCGAACAGACAAATAAATTATTATCCACTGTAGAAAGCTATCATGTACTTCTACTCCTTGTGAGATTTGAAAATTAAATTTTCATTGAAAATAAAATTACTTATTGTAATAAGTGTTAATTTTATTGCTTAGAAATGTTTAGTTTATATAATATATACATAATGTTTTTCATTAAATAAGGGTATAAGGTAAATCTTGTTTTTTTTGTTTATTTTATTTACTTGTGTATTTGTTTTGATATTTATTTTTTATATTTAAAATTTTATAACTATTAATGGAAATCAAATAACTATATAAATGTGCACAATTTTATTTCGGAAAAGGTTAAAAATGTGTGGATAATTTCTCTGAAGTTTAGAATTGGTTGTAAATGGTTAGGCTGTTGAACTAAGTTATTGAATTATAAAAATTATAGAACCGGAAACACTTTCAAAATCAAATATGAAAGTTGTCATAAAAATCTAGTTGTAATTTGTGTATAACAAGTGCAACTGTATGGCGCTAGTCCCTACTGATATGAAACATCAATGTTAGTCAGTTATGTGCAATCATCTAACTCATAAATTTTCTTTCTTATTTTCAGAACAATTCGACCAAATTCATGCTTAATTAATTTAGTGGTATGGAGCTATAAGTTGATTTACAACTAATACATGCCACATGCGTCATTGATAAGTTCCTAACCATGTAATTAAGTTATACGTATATTTGAAATAAGTACGCCGGAACCGTATTAGTCATGGTTGTTCAAAAAATTAACATACTATAAAATAGGAAGATATCCCACGATTTACAATCAATGCATTTTTTCTTTTCAAAATGAGAGAAATTGCAGCTAGGCTTTATAATTACCTTCACAACCCAGTTTCAAATGTCATACCAAAAACTAGTCTTACCAAAAATAAGATAACTACCATGAAAATATAAATATGTTTCATACCAATCAAACTACAAAATGAACAATCCCATGTGGAATTTAATTCAGCAAAAAAACATGGTGTTGTAATTCAGCAAAAAAACATGGTGTTGTAGACATTTCGGTGCAGCACAGGGAGTTCAGGGACTGGAGCATCATTTCCTCCTCTGAATGTTATAGACCCTTCCCCTTTCCTAGATCGTGAAGTTGTTTTTGAAAGATCCTCTGTCTTGAAAAATTATTGCATCTCCCTTGTAGCTAAATGCGGATAATTTATCGGTGCAATTTCATATCATCAAACACCTAATTAGAAAATATCCATCTAACAAATCACGTTTGAAATGTAAATATAAAAAATAATCATGGTCCTTTGTACGATTAACATTTTAAATTAAAGAGAATTTCGTTGTACTTACTTAATACGTGTAACCAAGAAATACAGTTTACACCATATGAAGAACTAACAAAATTGCTTTCAAACATCAAACGTCAATAGACAATTTCTTTCAAAAATAAAAAGACAATTTCATCAAAGGATAGTTTCTTGTAGGAGCTAAATAACCTGAAGATCATCGACGGAAAAATTCATATATAACATCACAATGCAAACATTAAGGATAATTTCTTACACATAGGATAAAGTGTGGACAAGAATATGCAGATCATCCACACTAAATTCATTCTCATCCAGTGATACATGATAATGGGTAGGTTATGATATTCCTTAAAGCAAAAATCATTTAGCAAAAGAAAATTGTTGAAAAAATTGTCCTTACATTCAAAAGAAAATATCAAAAACCACTTTGTTGGGAAAAATACTGAGAGGGGGGGGGGGGGAATCAGTATTTAGGACTTCATCAAAACTTTTTACTTTTCCATTCACTAAAACCCATACGCTACTTTGCTGAAGCTAATTAGCGTATACACGCAGATATCCTTCATAAAACTCGCGTATACACAGAGATCTTGTTATGCCATTAATTCTTCACTTATATCATTCCATCATTCATTCATTAGATGTTCAATAAACTGTAAACATGTTCAGTAAGAACAAAATAAATCATCACACATAAGCAACACACATGAAAACCAGGATTTTAGGTGGAAACCCAAGTCGGGAGAAAACCACCGCTGCCGTTGTCTCAACCTTCAATATTTTATTATAGAGAAAACATCTTACAACATATGTACTGGCGCAGCCTCCTACCAGCACGCAGGCACCCACGTGCGCTCGTTTACAATCCTCTCCTGGAAGGGAGCTACAACCCCCTGCTCTCGTTTACCAGCCTCTCCTGGAAGGGAGCTACGACCCCCTGATCTCGTTTACCAGCCTCACCTGGAAGGGAGCTACAACCCCCTGACTGAAGGCTACAACCCTCAGCACCACCATGGACAACGTTTCATCAATTTTCACACTGGATCCAAAGCTTCCTTTAGAACACAACTTGCGGTGCCACTGCCATCATATTTTCAGACTGACCCACCTATATTTGAGCTCAACTCATACATCATCAATAGATAGCAAACTAATATTGCAATATAACGTATGTGTATTCAAAGGAGACATACCACATACTTCAGTTAAACCCTAATATTCATACGTTTCCTTTCACCGATTCTGCATATACGCCTTCGACCATAGGCCCTCAAGGTATTTCCGTACATTTCGTAAGAGGCTAATTTTATCGCCCATATCACGCTTTCAAATACAGAAACCCGCGCGTATATACGCGCTTACTCTGCGACGAACTAGCTTATAGTTCTTCAGACATTTAGGTCATTGCAATTCTTCAGAACAGATACATCACTCAGATTTTACCCTTTACTTCAGACAGATGTTCGCCTCATCTCATATCTAATCATTCCATAAACAGATCTAGCAGATACAAATACATTCCAGATCTAGATTCCCTTCTTCATAATTTCTTCATTGGTGCATCATACATTCAGATCTTTCATTCAACTCAGAATCTCTTCCATTCAGATATGCTTCAGAGAGAAGTATTCATTCAAGCTCAGACTTCTTGCCCCCCTTTGCACAATGAATTTCTTCTCCTTATATAGGTTTACCCTTTATCAATACCATGAGCCAAAACCACATTACTTTCGATGGTATTCCTGGACGGGGTCACATAGACAAATCATTACTCAATAGAATGGGTCAATACCATGGTGGTTACGCCTGGTTTTACATATTTAGAGCACTTTTTCCCATACACGACTTGGCACGTTATTTCCCGCGTGCATACGCTACTTTGTCTAGACAAATCCGCGTATGCCTTGAGACATACTCTTTTCATCATGTTCTAGCACATACTGACATTCCTTCCATCATTACCTTTTGTACTCATTACAAGACATATTCCATCAGGGACAACTTCATCAAGTAGGTTTCCATCATCTTCATCAAGTGGGTTGCCATCATCTTCATCAAGTGGGTTGCCATCAAGGACAACACTCAGCATCATATTGCCAACAATCTCCCCCTTTGGACTTGATGGCAACCACGATGGTGTTTGATCACCACAAAAAATAGATACATTAAGAATACAATGACACCATGTCACTCTTGACACCATTCTTTCTCTTTATTCAAACACCATGTCACTCTCCCCCTTTGACATCAAGGGCAAAGGGCGGACCAAAACCAACACAAGGTTTTTTCTCCTCTTGTAGAAGGAAGCGTTCTGCAGATCTGATGTACACTGAAGTGACCATGCTCCCCCTGAGTTCATGCTGAACCTACAAAAATATTTTTCAATGAAGTACATGACTCTATGACCTTCCTATCACCAATGACTCATTCTTACATCAAAGATCCATTCAAGTGGATTTACATATGAGACTCAAATACCCAACCAAGTGGGTTTACACATCTCAACTTAACTACCCAACCAAGTGGGTTTACAAATTTTGACAAGTCCTTACATGACTGAATATTACAAGACCTTTTTATCAAATTACAAGTATGACTTTTTTATGACCAATACCAGAAAGACCTCAAGAGAGAGATCATATTTCAGAATCATCATAATGCCAACAATGCATTATACTCAGCAAGACTAGTGCTCCCCCTGAAAATGTGCATCCAAACATCCTTTCCATATGTCCAAGGCTCCTCCTTAGCTTGTGAAATCTGAATACTTTTAACAACAAGTCATCAGCAACAATCTCTGCATGATCTGTCCGGATCTCCGAATCATAAGACTTCCATCATATCCAAAAGATATTCTTCATCAAATAAGCAATCCGGGCTCATCCATAATATTCAACATAAGAAACCATGTATCATTTCATTAGCATGAGTATAACCAGAATAATGCTAACAGTACAATCATTAGCAGTCAGACTGATGCTCCCCCTGAACCTCTGCTCCTGATCTTCAGCTGTCATCCCAATTCTCTTATCATCAATGCATACGTGACTGTGTCTGCTGGAACTCACATGTATACGCGGATTTAGTTCACTGAACCCGCGTATGGAAAGTGAATCATAGAAAATTTCACATTCCTCCATCTCCCCCTGAATTTGTCCTTCCTGTACCTGTCTCCTTCATGTCAAATGCTCTGTCAGCAATAATCATAACCAGATTTTCCAAATCAACCATAAGAATCATCATACATCGCTCCCCCTGTGCCGATACATTACTAAGCTCCATAATGTATCTCACTTCACTTCTACAGTCATTAAGAGAAGTAAGCTTCAGAAGCTGATGACTGCAGTAGGGTCAATATTCCCTACGTTTCTGACCGGTCCTCCTTCTTTTTCCAAATTTTCTTGAGCTTTCTAATTGTGTGCTGAAAATTGTCCACTTTCTCAGATCTGTTCAACCTGCATTCTTTTTCTACATGTCCATACTTGTTACAAGAATAACATCTCATGTGTCCAGAGAAATAAGCATAAGAATCATAATGAGTATTTCTAATCTTCCTTCTTTTGCAATCAATTGCTTTATGTCCATACTTGTTACATGAAAAACAATATCCCTTGAAGAAACCAGAGTACCTTTCTATGTAGGATCTGTTTGTTTGTGGCTGAAACAATCTGCTTCTGCAATTGGCTACAACATGTCCATGATTATGACATTTAAAGCATTCAACATTATTGAATGATTTCCTTTGATAATTCATGATTGTCGGTTGACCTTTTGCTTCTTTCAACACTTCAGGCTTTGCATTGATATCCTTTGAATCTTTAGCACTTCCTTGTGAACTAGATTCTCCTTTAACAGTTTCATGAAAACCAAGACCAAGTTTAACAGAAGGAGACCTTTGACTACTAAGAATATTGTCAATAATCTTAGTACTATCTTGAAACCTCAAGAGTTTATCCTTTTCTTCTAATTTACCTTTGAGAATGTTTACCTCAACCTCCAATTTTTGGCATTGCTTCATCATGCTTTCTTCAACCCTTTTTCCTTCTTCTACTTGGTCATTCAAATTTAAGATCTCTTCTTTCAGCCCATTTTCTTGCTCTTCAAATATTTGTAAAAGTTCTTCATTCTTTTTATTTTATTTTTCCAGATCTGTTTTGAGCGAGATGATTTCTTCTTCACGTCCTTCTTTTTCAAATGATTGTAGAAGTTCTTCATTCTTCTTATTTGATGCTTCAAGGTCTGCTTTCAGAGAGATGATTTCTGCTTCAAGTCCTTCACTATGATTGGTTACTTTGTCCTGCAGTCTTTGATACATTTCTATCTGTCCCTTCATTGTTTCTATCTGTTCATTCAATCTAGAGATCACATCCTTGAGGATAGATTCCCTCCTTTTAAATTGATCCCAAAAATTACTCTCATCATTGATTTTGAGATTTGCTTCTAGACTTATACTGTTACTTTCACTATCTTCATCATTGCATGCACAAGTGAGTGGATTACAAGAACAACAATCAATACCTGTTTCTTCTTCTTCATTTTCTGTTGCACATGTTTTCTGAGATATCTTCTTTTCTTGAGTAGCCTTCTTCTTTTTCTTCTTTGCCACGAGCACTAGCAGATCTTGGTCAGAATCTTCTTCATCTTCACTTGACATTTCATTATTATCTTCATTTACATAATAACTCTTTCCCTTTTCAAATTGTTTATAAGGACATTTAGCAGCATAATGCCCCACTCTTCCACAATAAAAACATTTGAAGGGTAGCTTACCTTTGAATCTTCCAGTACCTGGTTGGAGTCTCCTTACAAAATTTGCTTCTTCTTCTTCTCATATATAACTTGATTCCTTTACAACTTCCTTTTCTTTTCCTTTTGCACATGCCTTAAAAGCAGCTTCTTTGATTTGAAAGGGACCTCCTTGTCTCATTTCATAAGCAGTCAGAATACCATGTAGTTGAACAATAGTAAGAGTTTGCAGATCTTGCCTTTCTTCAATCGCTGACACTTTTGACTCAAATTTTGAAGTTAAAGATCTTAAGACTTTTTCCACCAGAGTAGTATCGGTTATGGTTTCACCCAAACTTCTCATACGATTTACAATATCATCTAGACATAAAAAGAAACTGGCAATACTCTCATCACTATGCATCCTTAAATTTTCATATTCAATTCGGAGAGTTTGGAGTTTTGCACTTTTTACCTTTGTATCTCCTTCATAGCTCAGAATGATTTTGTCCCATATTTATTTTGCTGAATTTAGCTGCATCACTTTAGCAAATTCTGGTTCAGACGTGCTTCCTAATAAGACATTGACGGCTTTGGCATTGATTTCATATTTCTTCCTTTCTGCTGCATCAGTAGGAATACTTGCCGGATACTGACAACCTCCTTCCACGATTGCCCATACTTCTGCACCAAGACTTTGCAAATATTATTTTGTTCATGTCTTCCAGAACAACAGATTATTTCCATTGAATAGAGGTGGCCTTATAGACATTATCCCTTCATGACTTCCCATTGCGACGGATCTCCTTCAAGCGATCAAGCTTCTGTAGAAGGACCTGCTCTGATACCAATTGTTGGGAAAAATACTGAGAGGGGGGGGGGGGGGTGAATCAGTATTTAGGGCATACTCAGAACTTTTTAATTTTTCACTCTCTAAAACCCATACGCTACTTTGCTGAACCAAACTAGCGTATACACGCGGATATCCTTCATAAAACTCGCGTATACACAGAGATCTAATTATGCCATTAATTATTCACTTATATCATTCCATCATTCATTCATTAGATGTTCTATAAACAGTAAACATGTGCAGTAAGAACAGAATAAACCATCACACAAAGCATCACACATGAAAACCAGGATTTTTAGGTGGAAACCCAAGTCGGGAGAAAACCACCGCTGCAGTTGCTCAGCCTTCAATATTTTATTATAGAGAAAACATCTTACAACATATGTGCTGGTGCAGACTCTACCAGCACGCAGGCACCCACCTATGCTCGTTTACCAGCCTCTCCTGGAAGGGAGCTCCAACCCCCTGACTCGTTTACCAGCCTCTCCTGGAAGGGAGCTACGACCCCCTGATCTCATTTACCAGCCTCACCTGGAAGGGAGCTACAACCCCCTGACTGAAGGCTACAACCCTCAACACCACCATGGACCACGTTTCATCAATTTTCACACTGGATCCAAAGCTTCCTTTAGAACACAACTTGCAGGCCACGTTTCATCATATTTTCAGACTGGACCCACTCCATACATTTGAGCTCAATCATACATCATCAACAGATAGCAGTAACACAACAGAACAGATCAGACATTTGATACTTCATACTTGAGCAAACCCTAATCTTCATACATGCTTTCCTTTCACTGATCCTGCGTATATACGCACCTTCGACCATACAAACTCGCGTATACTTTTGTACATATTACAGAGCTAATTTTACTACCCATACGCGCTTTCTCTTCAGCAAACCCGCGTATATACATGCTTACTCTGTGGCGAACTAGAGTATAGTTATTCAGACATTTAGGTCATTGCAATTCTTAAGAACAGATACATCACTCAGATTTTACCCTTTACTTCAGACAAATGTTCGCCTCATCTCAGATCTAATCATTCCATAAACAGATCTAGCAGATACAAATACATTCCAGATCTAGATTCCCTTCTTCATCATTTCTTCATTGGTGCATCATACATTCTGATCTTTCATTCAACTGTAACCCTTTCCATTCAGATATGCTTCAGAGAGAAGTATTCATTCAAGCTCAGACTTCTTGCGCACATTTGCATAATGAATTTCTTCTCCTTATATATGTTTACCCTTTATCAATACCATGAGCCAAAACCACATTACTTTCGATGGTATTCCTGGACGGGGTCACATAGACGAATCATTACTCAATACAATGGGTCAATACCATGGTGGTTACCCCTGGTTTTACATATTTAGAGTGCTTTTGCCCATACGCGACTTGGCACGTTATTTCCCGCGTGCATGTAGTTGACAACATGGGATGATTAATAGTTGGATATCCATTATATTTATTAATAAATTTCAATAAAAAATTCATTACAGTAATGGAAAAGTTTGCACCAACATAAACTACACCAAATATAGCATTAAAACCACCTCCAACCAAAATATACTTTGCGTAGGGAGAGAGAGACCTGCCTGTAGCTCGGAATCGGAGACACCATGCACTGGTTCGAAGAATGACCATGTCTTGTGGGACCCATGTAAGAAAATATAATACAATATATACAAATTTTCTACTAGGCGAGCATGTCCCATCCCCGTAATGCTATGGCCAGTTAAACAAATCTATTTGACATATGCATGTTCTCTCTCTGTCACCAATATGGTAGTGATCTTGTGGTTGATGACGACGACTGCTGACACCCTCAGGGGCATTTTTTCTTTGAAAATAGGTGGAACGTGGTACCCATATGCATAAACTTGGTATGGCATATAACTACGTATTGTACACCTAGGTGCTGGATGGGACCTTCTTGTGTAAGCATTGTTGAAAGAGATGCTTATGAAGGCATGGGTCTTTGATGAATTTGATCAAAGTGCAATGGTTGTAAGGTACGATACCATCTTGACATAAAAGCTTACATTGTAGTCGAATGTCAGGAGGATCGATGACATCTGTGGTCAATGATGTCTCCCACAACGGGAACCAAGGATGCCCCTTTTATGGAGAGGGATGATCCAAAGTACCACTTCCTTTTTGGAAAATAGGTGTCGAAGTTGACAAAAAGGAAGCCTGAACCGAATGAGGGGTCGTTGATATGAAGTATCAGGATCCTAGATGTGATGGGTTTAACATAGGCATGGTGGTGAGGGGTGACTAAAAACTGAAGATGGGGATTCAATGGCCCAAGGTTGGGGTATAATAAGCAGCTTGGAAATAGTCATAACTATTTCTAATGGGGAAATCCATGGATTCGGTAGGCATTAGGGGAATTTTTAGGTCTAAAATGGGCCTCCTAAGAAAAATGTACAACAAAAATAAACTTTATAAGAACCAATAGGATTCAAGATGATGTTGTCAACTATGGGGGATGATTCACCATTATTTAAGTAAAATGGTAAAAGATTAAAAAATAATAAAATAATAAAACTACTTTTCAACTCGTATTTCAAACTTATCTCCCAAAGTTTTTATTTGAATTTCGAGTGGGAGTACCCATTGGATGAAAAATTTAATTCCTCATCCAAAGAGTACCCTTGTTGCATACTTTCGATGGACTCTGCTACACGGAAAATGAGAAATGCATTAAAAAAAAAACGTATTTGCAATTACATTTTTCATGTATTTCTCATTTTTCGTGTAGCAGGACCCATCGAAAGTATGCAACATGGGTACTCCTTGGAAGAGAAATTAAGTTTTGCATCCAACGGGTACTCCTGCTCGAAATTTGAGTAAAAACTTTGGGAGAGAAGTTGAAAATATGAGTTGAAAAAAGTTTTTTTTTTTTTTTTCCCTATAAAATTTGATGATGTAATCAAATCTTATTTTATTATTTCCACTATTACTTAATAATTTCCTTAGGAGGCCCATTTTAGACCTCAAAATTCCCCTAATGACTTTCAGGGTGGGTATAAACTGGTTATGAATGTCATGGTGGCTTTTACGTGAGGGTGTGATACTCTGACCAAGGGTGTTCAGGGACTACTGCCATGGGAGAAAAAATGAATGAGTGGGTGGGGGATGTAGTGCATTGTTTGCAGTCTTTGTACACTTAACAAAAGAATAAAATAATGGGGTTTGGTTTGTACAAAACATAGAGACGAGTGCCACAAAACATGAAAGTGTTCACTCACTAATGATGTGAGGAAGGTGTTTAGCTGAGGGTGGGAGCCCCATTGGTTAGTCTCATGTGTGAGGTTGATGAAGAAGATGAAAAAAGTATTGGAGATGGGATTATGTTTATGGAGGTATGGTGATCCAAATGTGAGGCACGATAGTGTGCTTTTGATCTGCTTGTACAACTTGACCGTTTGGGAAAGGGGTTTTATTTTGTATGGTAAAACAAGACATTATGCATGATTAATGGATGTGAATGAGGTGCTTCTAGGACTGAAGTGATATGCCCATGGCATCACTTTTGTTGTGATATATGGTCTACTTTGGGTGACGAGAGCCATGGGTGACAAGTGCCATGGAGGGGAGGCTCTACTGACCAACGAGGATGTTTATCATGTGCAGTGCAAGGTGATGATAAACACGGTCGGATATGTGGAACCTATGGTTAATTTCTAATGGAGAAATGATGTTAGGATATGTATAGTTTTCTGGGACTCTATCATGCTGGGGTAATAATGATACCTTCTCTAGAAATTTTAGTGGATGGAGTTGTGGATGGTTTTCGAGCTTTCCTACACAAACAACTACTTTAAGTGAAAGTATCTTCTTTATCAAATATTATTGAAAGTCATGAGCTTTAAAAAATAAGATGAGAGAGGGCATACCTGCCGATTTTGAAAATTTATATTTTTAGGAGTGCGAATGTGTGGCATTGCCTCTGTTCGTTATGGAGTGTTGATCACAGTGCTGCTTTCGGTTCGGAGAATGAAACTTCTAATCTCTCATTATGGTCCTCCAATTTTTTTGAAAAGGGAGATATATAGGTGAATATTTCCATAATTCAATTCATTTGTACTTTGTTGAGTTTTTGAGAGGTCAGAGGCTTTTGCAGAGCATTTCTTGCCATTACAATTAGCTTGAGCACCAAGGATTAGCGATATCATTCCTAGGTAACCTCCATGACATCCTGAATTTTAATTTTTTCAGTCTGAGGGTGTCGAGATCCATACAAAATTGGTTTGTATGGACTTTGAGTGATTTTTTTCCCTAGATTGCGTGAGCGATTAGGGCAAGGGTGTGCCCTCTGTACGCATTTTCTGGGGTTTTGTGTGATCTAAGCAGTCTTTTCCCCTGTTTTGGAGCGCCTTATGCATGCCTGTGGAAAATATAGGTGCACCTTGAGCACACATGTCTGAGCCACAACCATGGAAAAGGCTGAGGACTTTTTTTTGAATTTTTTGGCTATTTTGTTTCTTATGTTTTTCTGTTGCTGATGGGTTCTTGTTTGGATGACAGGTTGTTGTGGAGGGAGCAGGATTGGCCTAAAATTTGTACTTCACTATCCACCGATAGTCAGGCATTCCAACAATTGGCACAATGGGGGCTCCTGAATTTCGTGGAGAACAAGCTTCTTCGGTCTTAGGACCGAATGCTACATTACTTGATCCAAGATTGGCACAGGAGGTGCAACATGTTTGTCTTGCATAGGGCCAACCTTTCCATCTATCCTGAGATGGATGTATACTTTGTGACTACACTACTACCTCATGCTAAGGTGTTTTGGTATCCACTCCCTTCTGGGAGGGTGGATTTGCAAAGGTTTCGAACATGTCATTGTGGCGGGGCGCCCCTTACGTAGGGGTGCTTCAACATTGCCTCAGTGAAATAATTAGCTGAGCGGTGTGCTTTGGTAGCTATTGTACGACTCGCAAGGTTGTCGACTCCACATCGGGCATCTGGCCCACTTGTTGGAGTATTGCGTTGGTTGAGTTCTGAGCATTTCTTTGATTTTTCCCGTTTCTATTATGTCGAGATGGTGACGTAGCTTAACAAGGTCTAGAGCAGATCAAATTTATTTGCGTATGCCAGTATTCTATGCAGCATTATGTACGAGAGGATAGTGTTGTTGAGACTAGTGGTGGAAGTGCCTCCTTGGGGGCCACAAGATTCGCGCATGAGGAGATGGGCTCCTGTGATTCCAAGAGGGGGTGTGGGTATGGTGGGGCGTTACTGGAACGCCATGACGGTGGCTGGATTTGAGTTCAACACCCAGATGTTTCTGTCATTCCCATATGCAAGGATGGACTTCTGGGGGGATCCAGAGATGGGTCTCCCTCCTGGTTATGTTTGGGGGCCAACAAGTATGTTTTTATGTTTTCTACATCTATTTGAGTATATATGTGTTTATGTGTTTTTATGGTGACACCGACATAGCTTTGGTTACTCTTATAGATGTTAGCGAGGTAGGTTGCCTCATGGCTGGATTGGTTGGCCACGGTCCTCTTCGGAGGCCTCGAGGCGGTCGTGGGGGGTCAGGAGGGGATATTATACATCTTTAGGGTGGTGGACCTGGTGGTGGTGCTGGCCCTTCAGGAGAGGGAAGTAGCTTGGCTACTACCGAGGCTGTGACCAAGTGAGCTCATGTCGATGCGGAGGCAGTGTGTGCTGATGTGGCGGAGGCGCGCATTGCTGAGCTGACTACTTGGGTGTCAGTTCTATAGGATACTTGGGGTTGGGTGGACTACTTAACCTAGAGGATTATTTCTCGAGGTTTTATGGATGATCTCGAGGAGGTCTGGCTAGAGATGGTGATGCCCAAGAGAGGGAATATCATCCTATTTTACGTCAGGTGGTAGTCTCAGTTGTGATGGTAGCTCCAATGGTGGTACCGAGAGCTATTGTGGGTCTAGGTGCCCCGCCTGGGGGAGCATCACCCTAGAGTTTTCTTGTACATGGGGAAAGCACCCACTATGAGGATGCTTCCCCTATTTTTGATGACTTTTGTGTATCTTTAGGCTGGCCGATGGGTCAGCGACACCATTTTTTGTACTCAGACATATACACTAGGATATATATATATATATATATATATATATATATATATATATATGAGAGATATGTTTTGCGGCTCTACATGTTTTTCCCCCTATTTCTATTTATGGATGATGTTATGCTGATGGATATCTATGTTTTTGGCTTTTTATTTATGATGGTTTAAATAAGATGCATTCTAGTTTAGAATAGTGTTCACTATGCGATCAGCTGTTTGGTTTTGAATCCTTCGTACATGTCTAAATTTAATGTAGTCAAATTGTCTGCTTAATATTTTTGCATGAAAATATTTTCTAAATAGATGTGAATCTCTTGTCTCGAATTTTTGGTTTAACTACAACACTACTAACTGAGTATTGAGGTAGAAATGCATATGGCGTATGCTCTAATGGAGGGTGTCGCACATAAGTCCAATGACGGCATCATATTCTACCTAATTGTTTGTTGACCTGATGCACACACTGTTTGTCTAGAGTGGTGATCAGTCAGGGTGATAGATGACCCAGGCAGCCACTGCTAAACTTTGAGACCATATTGATGCTCCATCACCAAATCTAAAGTAAGGTTCGGGTTGGTAATCCATGGCGGCACTTTGAGCGCATTTTGTAATAACTATTTTGGAAAAAAAATTAAATTTCTTGGGTTTGTGTACGTTCACTCTAAGGCAGGGCCATCTTGGCCCTCATGGGTAGAATTTCTTGAGGTAAAGGTCGTTGATGGGGTCGCTGAGGCATGCCCCGTCTGGTTCCATCAAGATATATGCCCCCTGGCAGAGGCAGTGTTTTATCATGTAGGGTCCTTTCCACAAGGTTTTGAACTTCCCCAGCCCTAGGGCTTCTTTTGCGACATCATAGCGGAGGACTAGTTCTCCCTTGGTAAAAGAACGAGGGTTGATGTGGCAGTCAAATGATGCTTTTACCCTTTTCTTATGGGCCTCGTTGTGTTACAGCGACTGTCGTCAAATTTTTTCGATGAGCTCTAGTTGTACTAGGCACTTTTGTAGAGGTTGGGTACCATCAAGGAGTTTGATAGCAACATGAAAATTTGGGATTTCACGGAAATCAATGCAAAAGTGCAAGGTACCTTGACCTTTTGAGACTGGAATAATGTGGAAATCTTGGGACGTGGGGGCAACTGCAATCCTATTTCTAATATGCAATATACGAATTGTATGTGGTGTATCGTGTCTTAGTCTTTCGGTGGGGGAAGAATATCCATGATGGGATTTTGCATAAGCGCAAGGTTGGGTTCCTTGCTAGGATGGTCAATTTCTTATTGGTGGAATTGTGCATGTTGCAGAGGTTCTTGAATGTTTCCATTAGTAGACAGGCCTCTAGTTCATGGTTCTGGCCAGTGAAAATGGTGCATGGTACCTTTGTTCCAACTGAGTATATTCTATGGGAATCAAAACTACTCGTCATCCACAATGTGGATGCTTGGAAAGGATCTGTTGTATAAGAGGTGGTTTTATGCTTCCATTCTCGTGTTGTTGGCTTGGTGTGTCTAAATCTTTGGGGGAGTGTAGAATTAACACTGCTCTTAGCTTGGGGAGATGTACACATTTAATTTTATGATGAAATTGTGAACAAATCTAGCAATTGGTACGCTTGATCTTCTCTTGGTTAAAGAGAAGTCTCTGTGCTGGAGAAGAGATCGTGCGAAAATTGCGTGTGAGGGGCTTTAGTTCTTTATAGTAATTGACCTTGTGGTCATTTAGGTCGCATAGTCTGTATGTTATCCTAGGTTTGGCCTGGGTCATGCTTGGTTGGTGTTGCCCACAATGCCCATGTGGGTGTGGGGTCGTTGGCCTAGGGGTGATGTACTTTCGAAATCGCTTGAGATTATCATCCTATTTCTTCTCTATTGTATGAATCATTTTGATGAGGGGACAGACTCGTGGGATATAAGTACAACGTTTTCCACAGTGATTGCCTTGACATAATGGGAAAAATAGCCTCAATATGGGGGTCCCGTCCTCCTCAATTTGTGGTCTAGCGGGGTACCTATGTCTTAACACTGCTAAATCAGAGCAAATGGTGACCACAAGATTGGGCAATTTTCATAACGCACATGTTGGTCTTCTTTGTAGATAGTGATTGGTGGTAACTAGGGTTTCCCCGATTGGTAGTTTTTCAGCTGACAAGAATAGGATGGATCTGCTTGTCACATCTTATTGGGTTGTCTAGTTGTTCATGGATTCTGAGTCCATGTCATCTTCTTGGGAGAGGCAGAGTATAGCTAAGCACAAAATAGCGAGGGCTAATTAGAATCGGGGGATATAGTGATAATTTTCGAGAAAGTGATTGTCAGCGCATAAAGGACATGTGAATTGTGTTACCCACAATCCAACATAGTAAACCCATTCTATAGGATACCATTTGTGGATGAGCTCTAGGGTTGCGCATTCTTCGAGGAAGTGACCACATTCATCGCACAATGTACAGCATATAATTGGAGGGGGAATGACTAGGAGTCTTTCTGGTACCCGTCGTTCTTCCTGTAGGTATAGGATGATACGAGGTTCATCTCCAATAGATTTGGTGGAGGGATCCTCTTGATAGGATCGCTCAATGGTGTGTAAGGCGTCCCTATATCGTGGGATCTCTAATAAATGATGGGTATAGTGCACATAAATGCTGCAGATAGCGCATGCATGATTGGTATGCAATGCTTTGCCTCTACCTTTGGTGGCAGGTTCATTTTTAGGGAACGTGGCATAGTGATGTCTGCCTCATAGTCGAGGAGTGGTTTTAATTTGTCCAACTCTCAGAAAATATGGATAGTGTGTCCTACTACATCACATATGGTGCAAACTGGTGATTCCCGTTGTATGGCGGGGGTCTCCATCTTCTTTCCTGTCTTCTCAGTTTTCTTAGCCATAAACATTGGTATTGCAATGGGAATTTCCTTTGCAGGGATGGTTTCGACCATTTCCTGAATGGGTGGGGCCTCCTTGGGACTCAGAGGCTTTAACCCTGTGGCAGTGATGTGTGTGGCTCCTATCCTAGTAGGGGGAATGAGATACCAAATTGGTATTGCAAACGATATGTTTGGTAATACCGCTATTTCCAAAATCTGCTGGGAGACGAAACCAGCTATGGGGTAGAGGAAAGGGGTTTGGGAAGTGACGTAGGCTAGAGAGGCTGTCGTAGCCAAGGAATCAGTTTCATTACTGCTTGTGTCTGTGTCCTGATTAGCTTTGGCATTTGATGTGGACATCATGCACACCAAAGCTCCTATGACATCAGGTGATGACTCAGGTATAATGGGTGATCTCCTAGGAATGATACCAGGATGGACGAAGGCTTGAAATGGTTAGGGCCATATTCTTTGTATTGTGAAAGTGTGTCTGAGGATGTATCTACATAGGGTAAAATTACATCCATGTTTGTTAGGGGTTGTTTCTTGCTATGCATCAATTGATTAACAGTAATGACGTCGTCCTCGTGGGGAAAAATTATAATGCGAAAGACGGAGGAGGCTATGGTTGACATAACGTACATATAACTTTGACCAAGGAGTATATTATAGTCCAAGTGAGCGTCCAAGACATCAATGTATATATGGACCATATTTCTAGCTAAGCAGACCAAGACATTTTGGTAGAGACCGACGGGGGTTGAAGGATGACCATCGTATGCTCTAAGCATGATGATTGATGGTTTTAGTTCGGTAGACCCTAACTTCTACCAAATTTTTTTTGACATTATTCATGTGGATGCACCCTCGTTAATGACACATTGGTGAATGGTGATATTCTGGATAGAAACTGTTATATGAAAGGTGACCGTCGAAGGAAGCCTAGGGGTGGCTTTATCTAATTCAAAATCCATTAGGTGCATATCGGCAGGGTCAATAACACCTAACACAAAAGGCAAGGCTTTCCGTTGTTTCGGGCATGACTGCAATACTTCCAAAGCTGACATATCAATGGGAGTTTGGGCTAGATCATCCAAGATGCTATAATTATGGGCTACTTTCGAATAGCTTCTTGCTCGCCTATTTAGTCCCTTAGCCATATTTGGCAATGGTTTAATAGGCATCTTTGAAATGGTCAAAGGTACAGTTGGTGTGCTGGTACTAGCCCATGATGCGTTGGTGTCTGGTGGGGTGTCGTAATTGCGGTTTTGTGTTTGAAAAAAAGTCTCTTCGCCAGTCATGTAGATTTCATGGCTGCTTTTTTTGGATTCATCAGGATTTTGTTGCTAAGTGCCAACTATCTCTTGATGGGGGAAAGGTTCCTGCATCACAGTTGTCTACTAGGAATATCCTCCTTGTCCCCAGTTACTCTAGAGCTTCTTCATCTCAGGGAGATCATCAAAGTGGTGAGTATAATGGTCGTATTCACCACAGATCGAACAATAATGGTTTATTGGAAGAGGTGTTCATTTGGTCTACTGTTGGGCATTGCTTCGCTCCTTGCTTTGATTCTCATTGGAGTTGCCTCCAGCCTAAGATTGTGGAGGGCATGGCTGGTCCTTTCCCCCCTATCCAGGATTCCCTTTGGGCTTGTTTTTTCCTTTTTTCTTAACCAAATTAGGAGGATAGTTCTCCTGGTTATATGATTGGTGTGGTTGGTTTTGGGAAGGTTGCACAAAGTTCACCTGTGCATTGTTCTGCATAGGTGGGTCTTGTGCTGGGGACTGAGCATAACGTAGTCCCTGGTTTGCACCTGGCTTGGGGGGAGCTCTTCCGTCAGTATTTCTATCTGTGTACAGGGTCCCCTGAGACGAAAGATAGGGTCTTTCATAGTGATACGATGATGCCCTATTGGTCAAATTTTGCTAAGGCATGTGATGACTTTGAAAATCGGGTTGTGGTACATTCTGGGTAGAATCATACATATAACCATGTTTTTTACTGTTGCTGCCTAGGTAATTTTGGGTCAATGACCAAATTAGACCATCTATAGAGTTCGATGCACCTGGAAATTCTTTATAAGTTTACAGGTGCGGGGTGTTCGACAGGATATTGTAAATATATCTTGATTTCGTATAAATCAGCTCAATTTATTGGGCCTTGCTGATGGAATCCTCTTCAAATGTGGGCCTTTGTTGCGCCACATCCTTTGAAATCTCTGCAGTGAGAGTTTTCAGGAACAGATCTAAAATTACCCAATCGTCGAGTTTGGATTTACATAAACTACGATGTCACCGCCTTTCGTGCATATTGTCCGAGATATTAATGGAGGGGTTTGCCTAAAGTGTGTCAGTAATTCCATCCCATAATCATGGTGGATGGGTAACTGAGAATATGTTAGGAATGGAGTGGCGAGGGCACCAAAGGTTCCATGTGTAGAAGAGGGTTTCTCCACACACCATTTCACTACTACTCTTGTTAAAGTGCATTGAAATAGTCTCAATCGAATAGTGTCGTCAATGATATTGTTTGATGAGAACTAGAGGTGGAAGGTTATGACATGATTTCCTGTGTCTTCTTCTTTCTTTCCCTCAAAATTTGGAATGTCTGAAGGGAGCTTCATGGGCATGGGAGGCCATGTAGGGTTGTGTGAAATGGGGTCATTCATCATCTTTGTTAAATCGAGCAGATTCAATGAAGTTGAAAAGGGTGACTAAGAGGTTTACGCCATTGTAACTTGTGAAAACACATCATTCTGGTTAAGAAGAGGGTTTATCTGTGATGTAACCTTTTGTGTATTCGACTGACTTCCTGAATGGGTAGCACTATTCTGACCTCTAGGGGTTGTGGGAAGGGTGGTGTGTGGTGTGGCATTGGGAGACTAACCAGGGTTCCCAACTAAGGATACCCCAATAAATGATGTACCAATAATGGTGGCAGTGTTCCGTCTTTGACGCCTAAATGGAAAAAGGCCTGGAACCCCTCCTGGTAATGGGGGGAGGTACAAAAGACACCTACATCGACAAGGTCCCGTTGGGTCTGTTCTGGTGTCGAATATGTATGGATTTGGAAATATTTAAAGGATAAATATTATAATCAAAGAAAAATTTTGATCGCATACATACAAAAATGTGAAAATAAAATTAATTTTCCCTTTAAATTAATCCTATGTGATCAGTCGATCAAAAATATGGTTTTTTTTTGTTTTCGTATGATACTCAAATCCTAGAAGACCTATTCATCCTCACACACTAAAATTTAAGTAGGCCTTGAGAAGATATCTTGTGAATGCTAGCACAACATCCATAAGAGCTGGCGATGCCCCCAGTCAGCCGAAGAAAATACACCAAGGTAAGGGTAGAGGATCTAGCGCTTGCCTACACCATGACCTATAGGGAAATGATGCCCTAATTTTGCCACTAAGTACCACTATCCCATGTGAGCGTTCGAGTCTTGAGCTTCTTTGTAATTCAACTAACAATATCGAGTATCAGTTGGGTCAGGTATCCCTAACTGATACCTTCCCACACTGCATCTAAGCCTAACCCCCTCTGAAATGTGTCTCTGCCACGCTTGGGTTTTCTTTTCTGTGGGATGATAGGTGGATTTAAAAGCTCCCTAAATAGTCAAATTCTATGTTTGAAGATGAAGAGTGATCAAGGCGGCTTATTCGATGCCTACCCCCTTGATCCTAACTTACACTATAAATTCTTTTGTGGCCCCTGTGGGGAGATTTTAGTGAGTTTTATTAAGTTAGTTTTAGGTGTCTTTTCTTTGCTTAGTGTGTGGATGTGTGTGAGAAAAAAATGAACAAACACATATTTTGAACGTGTGGATATGCGATGATCCTTTTCAAAATCCCTTATTAAACTATGTTCTATTACTCCTTGCTTAAAAGAAAAACATGTGCGGATATGGGCCGCTTTTTATTTTTCCTAGTTAATATATGTGATCAACTAAAGGGAGATGGTGAGTTGTGAATAGGGAGTTTTCATATGCTTTCTTAGGATCACTGGAGGGTGCAAAGGTAGCAGAGATTATATGCTCTTCTATCAACAATTTAATCCTGGTCCCGAAATCCTAGTGCAAAAATTGAGCTAAACTAATTACTCCTACACTAGAAAAAAGAAACTAGCTAAGCATGCGTGGACTTGGGCCACTTACTTTGGCTAATTATGTAGGTGTGTTGGTACCTAGATTTTCAAAACATAAAAAAATTTCAGAATGTAAGTTAATTTTCTCCCCTACTTAAACTATGTGTGAACTTTGCAAAACTTAACTTGAAATAAAACTAACACTAAGCCTAGAAAAAAATAGCTAAGAGTGAGCTTTAGCAAGCTTCAGGGTACCTAAACTAGTGTTGGAAGATGTATTATGGGTTTCCAAGCACTTTATGCTGGAAATGTTGTCATTGATGGCAAAGGAGATGGAAAAGGAGGAAAACTTGAGGCAACAACAAGGCAAAGAAAGTAGCATAGCAGTAAGATGTAGAGAGGGTCGAGCAGTAGAGATAGCAAAAGTTCATTCAAAGAAGTAGCAGAGGCAGCAAAAAAGCGAATGAAGGAAGCAAAAGAGACATTATATCAAAGGCGGGCGAGTCGTTATCACAACAAAGGCGAACGAGAAAGGTACGAGATAAGAGAATCGCTACCCCAGCTGGAGGATACATAAACCCAATTCCAGGAATCACTTAACCCAAGCGGCAAAGTATATATACATAAACAATATTAGAATCTTGGCAAGCGGAAAGTATATATCATTGCAGACGAGAAGGATACATAAACAATATTCTGGGAATCGTAAATTAAGCGGCAAGTATATATATATACAAACAAATTCTGAGAATCGCTACCCCCGCTGGAAGATTCACTAAAGATCGAAGCGGAAGCAAGCTTATATATATGCACAGTGAGATACATATGATGCGCCATATATATATATAAAGGTCCATAGCATATAGCTTTTATATGTAGCGCAAGATCTAAATAACCAAAGGTTCTATCAAAAAGAAAAGGCTTATAAGGTGGGACCCTTTCCAATCGCATCGGAGAAAGGATTGGCAGCGGAACATATCGACAAGAGTTCTAATTGAGTTCTAGACCCGATGGGTGTATGAATTATGATTCAAACGTATTTGAATTCTGGCATAATCGCATCGGATCAGTCTAATCGCATCGGAGAAAAAGTTGGCAACGGATCATATAAACAAATACTTGCGATTGCGATTAAAGCCCGGACCCGATGGGCTTATAAACTATGATTAACAAATGTTTGAGTTCCAGTTCCAATCGCATCTGCAAAATGCAGTGAACATTCGTCAATCGCATTGGACAAAAGCAAAACATCGGTGCATGACAATAAAGGATTGCGATTGCGATTGAGTTCCGGACCCGATGGGTCTATAAATTATGATTTTATTTGTTTGAGTTCAAGTTCCAATCGCATCGGAAAAATGTAGTGAACAGTGGTCAATCGCTCAGAAAAAGGGCATCGGAACATGCAAATGGAATTTTTGATTGCGATTAATCGCAATCGAAAGTATTTGTAAAGCGATTCATCGCATCACATCAAGTCAATCGCATTAGAGTGAAAGCAGGGCAGCGGGACTTGCAACTAAAAGTTTTGATTGCGATCAATCACAATCGGAAGAAGTCGAGGAGTAGCATATCGCATCGGATAACGTGGTAGGTGGGCTCGAAAGGGATTTTATATGTTTAAACAGTTTGTATTACTACACCGAGAGTTAACTGAATTCATATTAAAAAAAGGCAGTTTGTATTGAAATGTGTCGCGTGCTCTGTGAACCCACGGGCCTCGGCTTAAGGTGGAGGGCGATTATCAACATGATACAATTGTGATGTGTGAAATTGTATCGGGCCATAAAACAAAGGCCATGGTGAATGTATGTTCCGCTTGCGGAACTCACCACATCAACAAGACACTTGCTGTGTAATGGGTTGGAAGTTTCCCAGATTTAAAGTCAGCAGTTGCTTAAATATATATAAAAGGCACTGTTATATATTTAACAGGCGTTGTTACAGAGTCGCACGATTTAAAAATCACAGTTACATGTATGCAGCAGTTACACCACAGCAGAGGACAGAAGAGCAAACAGAGCTGAAAAGAGATAAAACACAGTCATAGAAAAGACAGATGCGCAGCGATCCAAAAGACTAAATGAGTTGAGCTGGAGTTCTCGTTGTAATTTGATTGTAAATGTTTTAATTGATTTTTATTGTTTGTGATGCATTGGCAAGTCTCCGGAAGAGAAAAAATATCCCACTATAATGTTAAATTGATACCTACAGTTATATTTATTGAATGAGCAGATAAAAGGAATGAGAAGAGAGAAGCCAAAGAGTCATGACTGTTCTATCCAAATTCTTTGTGAAATACAAACAGTCATGTGAGGAACTCTATATATAATATCAACTGGATATGCATAAAAGAGGTTAGAGAGAGTAAATATAGAGAAGCCAGAGTATAGAAGAGACAGGCAGAGAATATTAATAAAATAAAGGCAGAAAGAGAAGCTACAGAATAGAGCCAATATTTGAGGTAAATCAGCAAACATTCAGTTTGATAAATTGAGGAAGTTGGAACTTCCCTATCAAGTTGCAGCTTGATAGCTGTCAGTTGTAGCTGACTGAGGTTGGAGCCTCCTGTAGGTTGGTGCCTGTACAAAATTTAAGGGAGTTGGTGCTTCCTTGCAAGTTGTAGCTTGCAGAATTGAGGATTGGAACCTCCTGTAGGTTGGTGCCTACATAAAAACATTGGTGAGAGGGAGTTGGAGCTTGCCTTTGCATCACAACAATAATAAGATGTGTTTTTCTCCCTTTATGGGTTTCCACTTATATCTGGTGTCCTTTTGCATGATTTTTATCTGTTGATCTAATTTATATCTTCTACTTAATACCTTCTGCTCTCATGTTAAGTCTATTGTTATATTATATTAACACTTGCTGCTCACATTCTAAGATTACTCACATATTAAGTTGGACATGAAAAGTTTAAATAAGTTTTAATGAAAAGTTTTAAAAGTCCATGAATGTGTTAAACTGATTCACCCCCCCCCCCTCTCAGTTTAACTAAGGGTTCAACAATTGGTATCAGAGCGGGTTCCTTTGTACAATTCTAACAACTGAAAGGAGATCCTAGGTTCTCAGGATGGCTAGTAAAGAAGGATGTTCAACCAATAAAGCCCCTTTTTTCACTGGTGCAAATTATGCTTTCTAGAAAATCAAAATGAGGACATACATAATGTCTCTAGGAATAGAAGTCTGGGCTATCGTGGAATATGGATATGCCCCAAAGGCAACTGACTCAAAGAAAGAAACCAAACAAGATTTTGTAGCTAACGCAAAAGCCATGAATGCCATCTTGAATGGATTGTGTGAAGCAGAATTATCAAAGTAATGCACAAAGACACTGCCAAAGAAATGTGGGATACTCAAGAGAACATCCATGAGGGAGACAAGAAATTAAAGACTGCCAAACTTCAAGTCTATAGAGCCCAGTTTGAGAACTTAAAAATGGATGATGATGAAGATATTGCTAGCTTCTTTCTAAGGGTTGCAGAAATAGTAAATAACATGAAAGCTCTAGGTGAAAACATAAAAGAAGCCATAATTGTACAAAATATTCTAAGATCTCTTCCACCCAGGTTTAATCCCAAGGTGTCTGCAATAGAAGAAATAGCTAATTGGGAGACCTTGACCATGAACCAGCTACTTGGAAATCTAACAACATATGAGATGAGACTCCCACAAAATAAGCCAAGTACGAGGGAGGCAGCCTTTAAAACAGAAAAAAGGAAAGAAGAAGAGGGAGACATATGCTCTTGCTCAGATGAAGAAGAGGAAAAATTTGTCAAGAAATTGGATAGAGGACCAGGTAAATACAAAGGTAAAATTCCTTTCAAATGCTTTAACTATGGAAGAGTTGGACACTATGCTGCTAAGTGTCCTCACAAGAAAGTAAGGAATCAGGCTCAAGAGTCAGAGAAAAATAAATCAAAGAACTGGCAGAAAGGAAAGAAGTTTAGCAAAAAATCATTCTATGCTCAACAAGACAACAATACTTCTGAAGATTCAAATGAACCCTCAAGTGAAGAAGGAACCTCTGAATTCTTATTGATGGCCATAGAAGAACTTGAAGGACTCCTGCTAGAAGATGAAGAAGAATAAGGGAAATTCGACCTTGAGGGGGAGCTAAGAAGTGCTCTGGAGGAGATTGACAGACTCAAACTGAAGTGCAGAAAACAAAAGGAAATTCTTCTAAAGTTTGTACGAGAAGAACAGAATTCAGAAGTCCTCATGCAGCTGAAGGTAGAACTTGAAGAAGCCAAGAAGATAGAAGACATGTTACTTTAAAAAATCAAGGATAAAACCCGAGAACAAGAGAAGCTGGAAGCATAAGTAGTGTGTCTCAGGAAGAAAGTAGAAAATGCTCAAGGGAAAGTGGTTATAAGCTCTTCTCAAACAACAAGCTCTAGTAAGTTGAATGAAATTCTGGTTGCTCAAAGATCCCCTATGATAAAAACTGGAATAGGCTATGAAGGAGAATCAAGTAAAAGCAAAGAAAAAGAAAATAGAGGGATTATTTTTGTAAAAGCAAAGAAGAATGATGAAGCAACTCAAACAATTCCGACAAAATAAGAAACTTGTAATGAGGAAGACAGAGATCAGAAGAAACCTCTAATAACAAAGAAGGCAATAAATACTAAGACAACAGAGAAAGGGACATATGTCTCTGAATATGTCAAATTCGGAAGCCATCAAAGGAGATTCTTCCCTCTTATGAAGAATGCCACCTGTTCTGTCTGCCACAAGCTAGGACACATTGCTGCATATTGCCATGCAAGGAGGAGTAATTCAAACCAGCAAAAGATGCAAACATTGAAGATACTACCTCAAGCAAACAAATGGAAGAGACAACCTTACATCAGGTATGCAAATAGTTTCTATGGTTACTATTTTTATTGTAAGGAATTTGGTCATAAAATCATTGAGTGTAGAAAGTATGGACAAAGATTGATGTTTAACACCTCAAGGAAGTTTATGAATCAAAGAAATTATGTTCATACTCATAATTCTACAAAAATTATGATCAAATGTTGTGTATGCAATCAAGTTGGACATATACCTTCCAAATGTCCTCTAAGAAGATGTAATTCATCACCTCACAAAAGATACCAAACAAAAGGGTGCCTCCAGTGGATAAAGAAGGTGAATAAATGTGACTTGGCTCTAACTGCTCAAGATTTGAAAAGTCAATGGTATTTGGATAGTGGCTGCTCTAAACACATGACAGGAGACAAAAGCAAGTTTATAACTCTTGATGAAAAGAAATTTGGCAATGTTACTTTTGGAAATGATAAATCAGGTAAGATCAAGGGAAAAGGCTCATTCAGCATAGACAATGGTAGAGAAAAGGCCCAAGATGTACTATTCGTAAATGGGCTGAAAGAAAATTTACTAAGTGTCAGTCAGATGTGTGACAAAGGCTTTGAAGTTATTTTTAGAGCACAAGATTGTGAAGTCAGATCAAGTACCACAGGTAAGACTCTACTCAAAGGAGTTCGAACAGAGAGTAATGTTTACATTATGAAAGAGGAAGATGAAGCATGCCATCCTAGCAAACTAGAAGAGTCATGGTTATGGCATAAAAGGTTGGGACATCTCATATTTGATCACATAATCAGACTAAGCAAGAAGAAAGCTGTCAGAGACATGCCAGAAATAAAGAGGCCTTCTAATACCATATGAAAATCATGTCAATTAGGCAAACAGACTTGCACATCCTTTAAGGCCAAAGATGAGTTATCAACAAGAAGACCGCTACAACTTGTGCACATGGACCTGTGCGGACCTGCAAGAACTAAAAATCAAAGTGGAGAATCCTACTTCATGCTGATAATAGATGATTTCTCCATAATGACATGGGTTTCATTTCTCAAGAATAAATCAGAAGCTCTGGAAAAATTTAAGATCTTCAAAGCATTAGCAGAAAATCAAACAAGATGCAAGCTGAAATGCATCAGATCAGACAGAGGAGGTGAATTCACAGATTATGATTTTGCTGACCTATGCAATGAACATGGGATAAAGCAACAATTTACTATTGCAGGAACACCTCAGCAAAATGGAGTAGCAGAGAGACAAAACAGGTTTGTACAGAAAATAGCCAGAGCCATGATGCATGAAAGTAATATTTCTCAGACCTTCTGGGTAGAAACAGTACACACAAGTGTGCATATCCTTAATAAAGCTCACTTAATGCCAAGCAGTGACAAGACTCCCTATGAACTATGGCATGGGAAACCAGCTTCAATAAAACATTTTAGAATCTTTGGAAGAAAGTGTTACATAAAGAATAATGATGAAAATCTTGGAAAATTTGATGCAAGAGTAGATGAAGGGCTATTTCTAGGATATGCATCCAAAAGTAAAGGGTACAGGTGCTACAACAAGACTCTTTGAAAAATAGTAGAAAGAATTGATGTGAGATTTGATGAAGAACTTCCAAACAATACAAGAGATATAGATTGCTGCAGTCCATCAGAAAACCATGAAGAAGAAAACCAAGATGATGAGGAAACAAGCAAGACAACAGAAGATACAGAGATGATTTCTAAAGCTCCCTCAAGATATACTTAGAAGAACCATCCTGAAGATCAAATCATTGGAGACAAGAGAGTAGGGGTCCAAACAAGAAGGCAACTAACATAACGAACTAAAGAGGTATACATAGCCATGTTGTCACAAATAGAGCCAAAGAAATTAGAAGATGCCAGCAAGGACAAGTCTTGGGTAAATTCTATGAATGAAGAATTGGACCAAATTGAGAAAAACAATACTTGGGAATTAGTTCCTAGACCCATTGAAAAAAATGTCATAGGCTCAAAATGGGTATTCAAAAACAAAATGAATGAGCAAGGACAAGTAATCAGAAATAAAGCCAGACAGGTCTGCAAAGGATATTCACAAATCGAAGGACTTGATTACAATGAAAAATTTTCCCCTGTAGCCAAAATGGAAGCCATCAGAATGTTTCTGGCCTTTTCTTGCTACCAAAACTTCAAAGTATATCAAATGGATGTAAAATCTACATTTCTAAATGGAGACTTAGAAGAAGAAGTTTACATGGAACAACCAGAAGGCTTCTCATTGACTGACAAAGAAGACTATGTGTGCAGACGGAAGAAGGCTCTATATGGACTGAAACAGGCTCCTCGTGCTTGGTACTCAAGACTGGATAAATATTTGCAAAAACAAGGCTTTAAGAGAGGTGGAGTAGACAGCAATCTATACATAAAAGCCCATGAAAATGAACTCCTGATTGTTGTGGTATATGTTGATGACATTATGTTTGGAAGCAACAGAGAAAAACTAGCAAAAGGGTTTGTTGATGAGATGAAAACAAAGTTTGAGATGTCCATGATTGGAGAACTCAGTTTCTACTTAAGACTTAAAATTCAGCAAAAGAACACAGGCACATTCATCCCACAAGAAAAATACTTAAAAGAAGTGCTGAAAAAGTTCAAAATGGAGGACTGCAAACCTGTGTCAACTCCCATGATCATGGGATGCAAGTTGTGTGTTGATGACGGGTCTGCAAATATAGATCAAAAACTCTATAGATCCATGATAGGAAGTCTGTTTTATCTGACAGCATCAAGAACATAAATCATGCTAGCAGTAGGACTAGTGGCTAGATATCAAGCAGCACCTAAACAAAACCATCTTCTGACAGTCAAAAGAATATTTAGATATCTACAAGGAACAACACAGTATGGACTTTGGTATCCTAAAGGAAAAAATTTCAATTTAACAACATACACAGATGCAAATTGGGCCAACTGTGTGGATGATAGGAAAAGCACAAGTGGAGGTGATTTCTATTGAGGAGAAAGTCTGGTGGCATGGTTAAGCAAGAAACAAACATCTATCTCTCTGTCTACAGCAGAAGTAGAATATATAGCGGCAGCAGCATGTTGTACACAAGTCATGTGGATGAAGAAAACCCTCCAAGACATGAAGGTAAGCATTGATGAACCTATCTCAATCAAATATGATAATAAAAGTGCTATAAGTATATCTAAAAATCCCGTGCTTCACTCAAAAACTAAACATATCCCAATCAAGTATCATTTTCTCCGAGAAAAAGTGGCTCAGAAGATAGTAAAACTGGAGTATGTACCAACAAAATAATATACAATAGATATATTTACTAAACCGCTTGCCAGAGAACCATTTGAATATTTGAGAGACAGACTAGGGGTAGTATCTGTAGATGCTACTCGCTAATATAAAGAGAAAGAACAGTTTTAGGGGGAGAAAAGAAATGAAGATATAATTCTCAGGGGGAGATCAGCTAGCTAGGTAAGGATAAAATAGGTCCTTAGGATCAAAAGGATTATGGAAAAATTACATCAAGGTAATATTCCCAGTATTATCTACATTCAGCATGAAAAGTTCATCCTGATAGAACAGTCAAATTATCTGAATAATAAAGAACTAGCTGTGATTACCATCTGAAGCTCAAAAGTTAGTGAACCACAGAAATAAAATATGTATTGGAATCATTATCATAATTGAACAGGTGTGGTACTGCAGATGAGTATTACAGGAGAAGACATATTCCATCTACAATCTTCCTCAACAGAAATATATTAGCTCACTACATCAGACAAAGACAGAATGTATATTCAAGTTCAGTAATCCTTAAAGTGTTCTCTCAACAAGTCTTGTACACCAGTCTGGAGCAGCAGGGTATAAAATTAGAAGAAGGTGGTCTAAAGACAAATCAGAGAGAGGAAATGCAAAGAAATAATATACACTAAGCAATGTGCAACCCTTTGTCATTGAGGTCAAAGGGGGAGGAAAAGTAGGAAATAGTAGAAAGGCTCTTCTAAAAGAAGCTAGGCAGAGGAAGACTTGGAGGAAACATTGGATTATCGGTGGATGTGTTGCCATAAATTCCAAAGGGTGAGACTATTGGAAATGTTGTCATTGATGGAAAAGGAGATGGCAAAGGAGGAACACCTGAGGCAACAACAAGGCAACGAAAGAAGCATAGCAGCAAGATGTAGAGAGGGTCGAGCAGCAGAGACAGCAAAAAGTCATTCAAAGAAGTAGCAGAAGCAGCAAAGAAGCGAACGAAGGAAGCAAAAGAGACGTTACAAAAGAGACAGAGGCAGAGGCAGAGCCGTTATCACAACAGGTTGTCAGAGGCAGAGGCAGAGCAGAAAATTCCGAGAATCGCTACCCCAGCTGGAGGATACATAAACCCAATTCCGGGAATCGCTTAACCCAAGCGGCAAAGTATATATACATAAAAAATATTCCTGGAATCTTAACCCCAAGCGGCAAGTATATATATATATACAAACCTTATTCCGAGAATAATTACCCCACGTGGAAGGATACATAAACAATATTCCGGGAATCATAACCCAAGCAGCAAGTATATATATATACAAACAAATTTTGAGAATCGCTACCCCCGCTGGAAGATTCACTAAAGATCGAAGCGGAAGCAAGCTTATATATATACTCCATGGGTCCACATAGTACGTATATATATATATATATATATATATATATATATATATAAAGGTCCATAGCATATACCTTTTATATGTAGCGCAAGATCTAAATAACCAAAGGTTCTATAAAAAAGAAAAGGCTTATAAGGTGGGACCCTTTCCAATCGCATCGGAGAAAGGATTGGCAGCGGAAAATATCGACAAGAGTTCCGATTGAATTCCGGACCCGATGGGTGTATGAATTATAATTCAAACGTATTTGAAGTCCGGCATAATCGCATCGGATCAGTCTAATCACATCGGAGAAAAAGATGGCAGCGGATCATATAAACAAAGACTTGCGATTGCGATTGAAGCTCGGACCTGATGGGCTTATAAACTATGATTAACAAATGTTTGAGTTCCAATTCCAATCGCATCGGCAAAATTCAATGAACAGTGATCAATCGCATCGGACAAAAGAAAAAAATCAGAGCATGATAATAAAGGATTGCGATTTCGATTGAGTTCCGGACCCGATGGGTATATAAATTATGATTTTATTTGTTTGAGTTCTAGTTCCAATCTCATCGGCAAAATGCAGTGAACAGTGATCAATCACATCGGAAAAAGGGCATCAGAACATGCAAATGGAATTTGTGATTGCGATTAATCACAATTGGAAGTATTTGTAAAGCGATTCATCGCATCGCATCAAGTCAATCGCATCGGAGTGAAAGCAGGGCATCGGGACTTGCAACTAAAAGTTGCGATTGTGATCAATCGCAATCGGAAGAAGTCGAGGAGTAGCATATCGCATCGGATAAAATGGTAGGTGGGCTCGAAAGGGATTCTATATGTTTAAACAGGTTGTATTACTACACCGAGAGTTAATTGAAGTCATATTAAAAAAAGGCAATTTGTATTGAAATGTGTCACGTAGTCTGTGAACCCACGAGCCTCGGCTTAAGGTGGAGGGCGATTATTAATATGATACAATTGCGATGTGTGAAATTGTATCGGGCCATAAAACAAAGGCCGTGGTGAATGTATGTTCCAATTGTTGAACTCACCACATCAGCAAGAAACTTGCTGTGTAATGGGTTGGAAGTTGCCCAGATTTAAAGTCAGCAGTTGCTTATATATATATAAAAGGCATTGTTATATATTTAACAGGCACTGTTACAGAGTCGCATGATTTAAAAATCACAGTTACATGTATGCAGTAGTTACACCACAGTAGAGGATAGAAGAGCAAACAGAGCTGAAAAGAGATAAAACACAGTCACAGAAAAGGCAGACACATTCAAAGAAAATACAAATGCACAGCAAGCCAAAAGACTAAATGAGTTGAGCTGGAGTTCTCATTGTAATTTGATTGTAAATTTTTTAATATATTTTTATTGTTTGTGATGCACTGGCAAGTCTCCGGAAGAGAACAAATATCCCACTATAATATTAAATTGATACCTAAAGTTATATTTATTGAATGAGCAGATAAAAGGAATGAGAAGACAGAAGCCAAAGAGTCATGAATGTTCACTCCAAATTCTTTGTGAAATACAAACAGTCATGTGAGGAACTCTATATATAATATCAACTGGATATGCATAAAAGAGGTTAGAGAGAGTAAATATAGAGAAGGTAGAGTATAGAAGAGATAGGCAGAGAAGATTAAGAAAATAAAAGCAGAAAGAGAAGCTACAGAATAGAGCCGATATTTGAGGTAAATCAACAAACATTCAGTTTGATAAATTGAGGAAGTTGGAACTTCCCTATCAAGTTGTAGCTTGATAGCTGTCAGTTTTAGCTGACTGAGGTTGGAGCCTCCTGTAGGTTGGTGCCTGCAGAAAATTGAAGGGAGTTGGTGCTTCCTTGCAAGTTGTAGCTTGCATAATTGAGGACTGGAGCCTCCTGTAGGTTGGTGCCTGCAGAAAAACAGTGGTGAGAGGGAGTTGGAGCTTGCCTTTGCATCACAACAATAATAAGATGTGGTTTTCTCCCTTTATGGGTTTCCACTTATATCTGGTGTCTTTGTGCATGATGTTTATCTGTTGATCTGATTTATATCTTCTGCTTAATACCTACTGCTCTCATGTTAAGTCTATTTTTATATTATATTAACACTTGCTGCTCACATTCTGAGATTACTCACATATTAAGTTGGACATAAAAAGTTTAAATAAGTTTTAATGAAAAGTTTTAAAAGTCCATGAATGTGTTAAACTGATTCACCCCTGCCTCTCAGTTTAACTAAGGGTTCAACACTTTACAAGCAGGAAAAGATAGAAATATGGGCGAAATTTCTCATTCTGTCTTTTGCGCGTGAAAGGATGCAACAAGTACAATTTCTACGCACAGGTCAGCTCTGAACAGTCACCTTGGGCACGTGTATCTGAGGGAAAAGCACACAAATTCATGAAAGAGTAATTTTTGAAGTTTTTATGCTTTAGTTTGTCACTTGGGATGAACCAGGGACTGAAGGAGAAAAAGGGGAAAATTTCAACCCAACTCCATAGCATAGACAAAGGTCTCTGCAAAAAGGCACAACCACATAAACTTGGAAATAAATGTTAATGGAGTCACCAATCTTGTGTTAGTGTGTTTGGTGCATGCATGTACGAAATCACACCAAATTAATGGGTGTGGTTTACCCTCTTAAGTTACTGGTCACAGGAAAAAAAAGAAGTGGAGTCAAGAAAGTTAGTGGAACATGCTAGAACATTAACATACTAGATAGAGAAATAGCATGAATATTCAAACATAAAAACTAAAGTAGAAACTAAAATAAATAAAACACAAGCTCTAAATAGATTCAAACAACTGCAATAATCCAAACAGTGGTGCTTACATCCCATCTTATTGAGTGTTGGTAGGAAATGAGGATGAAACTTTAATCCACTTACCAAGCGGCCCTTAGAACTAGGGGTTATAAGTCCCGATGCAAGGATGTCTTTACTTCCAAGCTTGCCTCGGTGAAAAGTCTCCCTCTCTCTACTATGGTGCACTGAAGTTGTTGGATGGCCAAAAATTTAGTCCCCTCTATCTCTGCTCCAGAATACACACTACTGGTATTTCTTGGGGAAATTCTGACCAACATAATAGTGTGCTCTAAAGATGTTCATCTCATGGTGGCCTTTCATAGGAGAATTCAAATCCTCCTTCCCTCTCTTGGTACATTATGGATGGTGACCCAAGAGAGGGGGATGATTCCATTGTGTGCCACATTTATTCCATTGTGTGCTCCCTTGATATCTTAAGGAGGCTTTAGTGGTTGTCCTTAGGCGGCTTCAAGCATGAAATCATTGTCATGGAGTGTGCTTTTTGTTGTCGTGGAAAGTGACTTCCGCCATGTTATCACTCCAGTAAATTCTTAAGTTGTGGGATTTTGGTTTTTAGTCAAAGAATACTAGAGGTAACCACAAACCTACTTCAAACTCTACGATCTAGCCTTCCTAGGGTTCAGATAGGGCTCTCTCTTTCAAGTTTAACTTTGTTTTGATTTATGAATATTAGGATAGTTATTTAAGTACAGCTTTGGTTTTGTTTTGTTGTATTTGGTGGGAAAATCTCACTTGGAGGATAGATAGAGGGAAATCTACTTGTCCATTGGGCTATGAAGTCTAAGTCAAGCTAACAAAACTGGGATCAGGGCCTAAAAGGTCGAATATCTATAGGGAAAGGTATATAAACCTTGGAGATCTTGGTAAAATTGGTTTTTGAGATGGTATGATCGAGATAAAAGGCACTTAAGAACCCTTAAATCCAGAAAAGGGAAGCAGAAGATAGAGGTAAAATGGGAGAGGGAGCAATTAAGGGTTCCCTACACTGGAAATCAAAATAAACAAAGAAATGTTAACTATTTAAAAACAGGGTGCTATTAACATGTCCTGTAGTAATACTCCTAGTTATACATTCAGATTTTAAAATTAAAACACAGATGTATGCATGAAACAAAAGAAAATAACAATGACAAGTTTAAGAGAGTACTTCATTCCAGAAAGCTTATCACAGGGATCCTGAAGTATGATGCCAAATAGGTGATCCAATCTGCTACTCAAAATCAAAATCCAAAGCCTTCAAGTCAACAAAATATCTATAGTAATCTCTAGAAATTTTATTCCACACCAAAATACTTCAAAGAGTGAAGTATTTATATAAAATGTCTTACAAAATATTCTAGATGACTTCTAGTAATTAGCTTAGGAAAATTAAATATCTTACAAAAATAATAGTGACAACTTGCTCAAAAAATAAGCAAGTTGTCCTATTTTATTCAAAATAAATAGAAAACTTTTTAAGATAAGAAGCGATTGGCTACTTATGTGTCCTCTCTTCTATACTTTTAGATATTTTTAGAATCTAACTTTCCTTCACTGATACTCTTTCTCGCTGATACTCTTTCTCACTGATACTCTTTCACTTCAGATACTCTTTAACCTTCAGTAAGATTGCATTCTGCGGTAAAAATATGTTTTGACTGTGAAATCAGCAAACATATTTTTTCTTCTTCATTTGTTTGCCTTTCTTTCTTCATACAAAATGAGTCAATGCTTGCCACTCCTCATTTTTAGGAATTCTAATATTCTTGAGTTTTCTAAAATTTTCATCAGCCTCAGTGTACCTAGAAAATGTGGGCTTGATGAAAAATAAATGCCTGGTCTCATACTGTAGGTTAGCCATCAGTAAATTTTGTCATAGAAAATGATGGCTAAAAACAAGCCTTGAGCCTTCAAGAGATTATTTTTATAGAAAAATACTCATTCTTAAAGCCCTCTAGTGTTTTCTAACTTAAGAGTAATCTTCACTACTGTTTCCTTCAAAACATCCTCAAGAAGACCCGCTGTATAAAGAAGACTGTTTTCAGCCTTTTTCTCCATCATTTCACCTTCATAAATTCCTCCAAAGTCCCCCATAACACTCATTTTTCCCTTTTATTTATCCTCCATTTCCCTCTGAAAAACCCCTTTTTCCTTCTCATTTACCCTTCATTTCCCTAATAAACCATCAAAAATTCCTTTTAAACCTATAAAAGCCCCTTTTTTATGGTTTAAATTAGTCTATTTACCTTATCGGAACCTTTGGAAAAGTCAAAAAACCCACCTTTTGGCCTGTTTCCGACCTTTTTATATATGGGTTTATAGCCCCCTTAGATTAAGCCCCTTCCTAGTTTCCACCATATAACCCTGCGCTTGGGACCAAGGCCTTAGCCCCATCGCCATCGCACATCGGCGTTCCATTTTCTTCTTCCCCCTTATCTTTTTTATTGTCGATTGGCCGATGCTCCGACGCGATCTCCATCGCCGATTGGGTTTTAATCTGATGGGCAGCGCTAACTCTCGGCGCCACTTCTTAGCCCCTTTTCCCTGGCTCTTGGTCCTTTACTCCTCCACGATACCATGCCCTAGCACAAGGTGCTAGCCCCCATCACATTGGCATTTCCTCTGTAAACCAACATTTCCTTTGCAAACTTTCCACCCCGATAGCAATGCCCCGACGCGATCTCCACCGTCGATCGGGTTTTGATCTGAAGGCCAGCGTTAACTCTCTGCGCCACTTCTTAGCCTTTTTCCCTGGCTCCTAGTCCCTTTCTCCTCCATGGGACCATGCCCCAGCACCAAGATCTTAGCCCCCATCGCATCGGCGATTCACATTTTGTCTTCATTACCCTTGCCTTTTCCTACGCCGATGTTTCCACAGCTGATGTAATATGCATCGTCGATCTACCAAGATCAACGATTTCCCTTACTCTATTTTTCTCTGCCTTCCCACTTTTCCTCACCTTTCCACCTAGCCCCTTTTCCCTTTCTCTTTATACCCTGCCTCAGGTCCCATACTCCTTCACCGGACCCTTTTCCTTCCCCACTCTTTAAGCCCCTTCCCTTTGTACTTTCTCTGCCATGCTTGTTAAACTCCTGCATCAATCCTGGCCGTAGATCTATCTGATCCAATGACGCTAAATCACCCTCCATCCTATGGACCATCCCTTACCCTTTTACCCCTACAATCAATCCCCACCATTGATTCATTTGATCTAACGGTTCCATTTGACTCGACATCACACCCTGCCGATCAACCAAACCCACTACGCAACAAGATAGTTGATGTCACACTCCAGTCCAACCCACCACTATTTAACTACCTGTCCAATACCCTCTTAACACCTGGCTCCCACTACATCCTCACTCGAGCACTTTCCATCTATCATGCTCCCCTGTGGCTATTGGATGTACACCCCCAGATCCAACGGCCCACGTTCAGTTTCGCGTAGAATTTGTTGTCAGAGTTTAACGACCTGGATGAGCACGAAATACGTGGTATTGGGGTGGAAATTTTGGCGATCACAGTGGGACCTTTTGGAGTAAAAATCCCTAAACAAGACACTCAATATTCATTCAAGTGAACTATAGCTTTCTTGAAGCACTACCAGCATAATGGTAATCATGATAGGATATGTCTAAATCAGTGAAAATCTAAGTAACCCTTAGGATTCTAAGAGACCCTTATCAAACCTTGAATAAATCAGTTGATAAGCCATAGAGTAGACTCTGTTTGTTTCATCACCTTAGCTAAGTGTTGAATCAGGTATAGGACACTCTCGCAACCATAGAACTACCAAAAGCTGAGAAAAACAAAAAATATTTTAGATTGGTTTTCAAAATAAACCATTGTTGGTGGACCATAAAGCATTTTACCTTTAGAAAAGCTAAAAATTTCCACCTGGCGACTCCACTAGCCCTAGTAAGCCTATTAATCTTCTAGGCCTCCATATTTCCCTAAGATTGTGTTAACCAGCCTTGAGGAAGTTTAGAAACCTAGTCCCCTATTATAGAAATCACTGTGAGATGAAAACATTTAAAAAAACAGTCCTAAAAACTTCAAACCTCTTTAAAATTTTGGAAACTGAAATCTGGATTCACATAGGGTCAACACTAGATCCCATCCAGTTCCTAATCCCCCTACCATAGTTGACAATCCAAAAAGGATTTTGTGGCAAACTTCTAGATCTAGAAAACCAACTACTAATAGGACTATCCCAAGAGCAAGATTTGTCCCTGAAAATATTACAGTCTTAAAAGATCCTCACTTTGACTTACCTCATACAAAGAACCTATTTAGAAATAAGTCTCTGAGTGGTTTAAACCAAGCTGATTTTGAAACCACAGATTTGCAACAGAGCTTTAACAGAGAAAATTCACCTTCTGCTCCACCTGATTCTCAGCTTCTCCATCATTTCAGCTTTTTCCATAACAAATATTCTCATCAACAGCTTCCTGGCCCAAGTGTTTCTTCCACTTCTGTACACACATCCACTGTTCAAAACACTCCATTTCAGCCCACTTTCCCTCTTGTAAATCCCCCATTATTTCCTATCATGGCAGCATGGTATGCTCCACTTGTCTTACCACAACCTCTAGTTCGCTTACCCAATGATTACCAATCCAAAATTTCCCATTTCACTGCAAATGAACCTACTACTACCCAAAAAAATGTAGATAAAATGAATGATGCTTTTGATTAGATGGAGATAGAAGAAGAAACCATTAAGATGAGAATTTTTTCTCAAAGTTTAGGAGGAGAAGCCAAGAAATGGTTTAAGGGCTTAGCTCCTCACAACATTAATTATCTTCCTTCTTTATATCAATTATTCATAAACAAATGGGAATTCAGGAAAATCCCTCTCCAAATACTTTCAGATTACAACAAACTCAAGAGAAACACTGGGGAAAGTGTTCAAAACTATTGCACTATATTCAATAGTGTTTATAACGCACTACCCCCAGATTTAAAACCTCCACCAGGCTCAGATTTAGCCAAATTCCCTGAAGGATTTGATCCCGAGATTGCCTATCAGCTAAGATAAAGGGATCCCTTAACTTTAGCAGACATGCAGAAGGGAGCTCTTAGTGTAGAAGAAAATCTAATGGAGAAAAGAGCTAGGATAAGGAACAAAAAGAAAGTATCATTTAGGGATGAAGCTACACCTTCCACATCTAACTTAGAAATGGAAAGGATGATGGAGACAATGATGGAGAGGATGAGCATATTTGAAAAAGATGAATCTAGATAAAATCAAACCAACCCCCAAAATAGAAATAGAAATCCAAATCCCAGAAGAGATCCTAATCAAGATAGGCAAAGAGATAATGACCAACAAATTAGGCCTCTCTTTCAACAAAACTATGTTGATCAAGAAGAAGAAAGGGAGATTGAAAGATTGGAAGAAGGACATGTAAACCTGATATGATATGACAGTGGGGATGATGTTTTCCTCACTGAAGAAGAATAAGGTTTCTTTTCCTCAGGACAAACTGAATACAATAATGAAGATTATGAATATTTTAGATTGGGGTTTGAAAATTCCATCCTGGAGGTGCACAAACAATATAATCTTAGAAGCAAAGGAAGCCCAGAGATTTCTAATGATAAAAATACTAGTACTGCTCTTAGAAAAAATTCAGAAAATCGGCCTAAGAAAACGGCTAGTAACACCAACACTGTGGCCAAGAAAACTAATCTAAATAAGGACAAAAAGAATCAGCAAAGCATTGAACAAAGCTGCCCTGGTACTTCTGCTAGTGGCCCTAAAAAATCTGTCCCAAATAGTAGTCTAAATAAAGTTCAACAAATCAGAATTGCTGAAAGAGTTGTGAATGACAAAACATATGTAAGTATGTCAAGAACAATAGTTCCTTTTAGCCTTGAAGGGGAAATTTCCAAAATCAAAATAACCATACCCTTAGCTGAACTAGTAACTCAGGATGTATATAAAAACCAAATTCTGAAGGATTTAAATATAGGCAGTGACACTGATACTTTAAACTTGACAAATGATAAACCAGAATTATTAGTTGGTCCTCAAGTTGAAGGAAAATACCAAGAAGGGGTTGTCCCTCCCTTCTATGTTAGCTTGAATATACATGATAAGATATTACACAATGCCATGTTAGACTCTAGAGCTTCACATAACCTCATGCCCAAAGTAACAATGGAAAGCTTAGGCTTGGAAATTACTAAACCATATAAAGACCTATATTCCTTTGATTCAAGTAGAGTCAAATTTTTGGGTTTAATCAAGGATTTATGTGTTAACCTGTCTCAAATTCCTGCTAAGAGTCTATTAATGGACATAGTGGTAGCTGAAATTCCCCCTAAGTATGGCATGCTTTTATCAAGATCATGGGGAGCCTTCAAATGGACATGTCTTATGCCATCATACCAGTGTTTAGCCAAACCAGAAGACTATACCGGGAGTCTCATATGAAATACATGGTGAGTAACATAGATAGATCAAAAAATTCTCCTATCTACTCCATCCATTCAAATTTGGATTCCTTTATCTTATATAATGAAGATGAAATCAGCCAACAAGAAAAGGAAAACAAAGAAGAATTGAGTCTACTAGAACAGTCAAATCTGCCATTAACTCAAGAAAAGAACAGTTCAGAATTTAGTAGCCTTGAACAGCAGAAAGAAAAATAAAAAGAGATTGAAATACCTTGGAAGATAAACTTTGATGGCTCTTGTAGCAAATTAAGTTCAGGGGCTGGTGTATGGATACAGAACATAAACAAAGGATTTTCCTATAAACTGGATTTTCCATGCACAAATAACATTGTTGAATATGAAACCCTCCTTATTGGCCTACACTTACTCAAAGATTTAGGAGCTAAGAAAATATTAGTCCAAGGGGATTCTGATCTAATTATCAGACAGATTAAAGCAGAGTATTCAACCAAAAACCCAAAACTCAGAGGATATAGAAATGTTTCCCTTGATATCCTAAAAACCTTTGAAATATATGAATGCATTTTCATCCCAAGAGCTGAAAATCATCTAGCAAATGAACTTGCCTTTGCTGCTAATAATTGCCAAATACCACAGTCCAATGAAAAATTCAATATAAGGTAAAAATCCGGTCTGCAATACCTGACAATGAAGATTATTGGAAAGTGTTTGAAGGCAACAAACACACAGATGATTTTTTGCAATCAAATAATGACTTTGTCATACCAACATCTACTTCAAGCCATGAGGAAAACTGTCTAAACAAAGAACAAATCCCTGAAACAGTGTTCTCCTTTTCTGTTGATAAAAACCATTTTGAACATTCTTTTAGAGCAGAAACAGTTGACAATATGGATCAAAAATACCTGGAAATTTTACAATGTAAAAATGATACAATTCCAAGAGGTCTTGCACCATTAGAACAGTTGTTTGACTTCAATGATGTAGCCAAAGAACCAAGAATGGAGCCTATAGAAACAAACATAGAAGAACATAACATAGGCAGCCTAGCAGAACCCAAAATGATCAAGTTATCCAACACTCTCCCAGCTCATATCAAACATCAATACATAGAACTTTTCAAAGAATTTAGAGATGTGTTTGCATGGGGATACAAGGATATGAAATCATATGATACCAGCATCATTCAACACAAAATTCCTCTTAAGGAAAATTAGAAACCTTTCAAACAAAAGCTTAGAAGGATAAACTCTGTTTTATTGCCTTTAGTCGAGAAATAAATCAAGAAAATGTATGATTCTGGGATCATAGTTCCCCTCATATATTCACAATGGGTTTCCAACTTAGTATATGTTAGGAAAAAGACTTCGGAAATTAGGCTTTGCATTGATTTCAGAAATCTAAATAGAGCCTCCCTTAAAGATAACTATCCCTTGCCAAAAATGGATCATGTACTACAAAGAGTGGTTAGGTCTAACAGAATTTCACTATTGGATGTGTTCTCAGGTTATAATCAGGTGTTAGTACTCCCAAGTGATCAACATAAAATTTCTTTTACCACACCTTGGGGTACATTCATGTATGTGAAAATTCCATTTGGTTTAATGAATGCAAGGGCCACCTTCCAAAGGGCCATGGGCATAGCCTTCTCTGAAGACATAGGCTATTTTATAATCATTTACCTTAACGACATTACTGTTTTCTCCAATACTGATGAAGAACACTTGATTCATTTAAGAAACGTTTTTTAGAAATGTAGAAAATATGGCTTATCTTTGAATCCCAAAAAGACACTCTTTGGTCTCTAAGAAGGAAAGCTTCTTGGCCACATAATTTCTGAAGATGGAATCAAAATAGACCCTAAAAGGATTGATGGCATATTGAAAATCAGCGATCCTAGAAACCTCAAAGAATTACAATCTTTCATTGGAAAGATAATTTTTTTAAGGAGGTTCATCCCCAACCTTGCTGAACTATTAAGGAATATCAAAAACATGCTTAAGAAAGAGATAGGTGTTAAATGGACAATCCAAGCTAAGCAATCATTTGAACTAGTAAAACAAGCTCTTACTCAAATACCGGTTCTTATCAATCCTGATTTCACCAAATATTTCTACATCTTTTCTTTTGCATCTGAACATACAATAGCTGCAGTATTACTAGAAAATAACACTATGGGGCAAGAAAAACAGATATAATTTTTTAGTAGGGCTTTAAGAGATGCTCCACTCAAGTATAACATCATGGAGAAACAAGCCTTAGCCTTGGTCAAAGCATTGAAAGACTTCAGAGTCTACATTTTACATTCTCACATCATTTCTTTTGTCACACATACTGTTGTCAAGGATATTCTAAGTCAAGACCCTGATGGTAAATGGGGAAAATGGATTGTTTTTATTTTGGAATATGACTTAGAAATCAGGCCTACCAAACTAATCAAATGGCAGGGATTAGCAAAACTCATGGCTGAATCAAAATTCCAAGCACTAGATATGAATATGGTTGATGTTTTGGAAGAAACAGAAGAATTCACTGCTCCATTTATTGAAGAAATTTTTGTGAATTCACCATGGTATGTTGATATCATATATGTGCTACTTTACCTGAATACACCTCCCTCTCTGTCTAAAACTAAAGCTAGATTTTTAAAACAGAAGGCTTTAAATTATTGCATATTAGATGGGGTTTTATATTGGAAAAATGTTGTAGGAATATTGCTTAAATGTTTACCTGAGATTGATGTAGGAAAAATCATGCATGAGCTGCATGAGGGAGAATGTGGAGGAAATCTCTACTGGAAGACTACAGCAAATAAAATCCTCAGATCTGGTTACTATTGGCCCACCCTTTTCCCAGACACTCAGAGACTTGTCATGACTTGCCATAAGTGTCAAATTTTTTATGGCAAAAGAAAACTCCTTCCTTTACCCTTACATTCCATCAGTGTTGAGGCCCCCTTTCAACAATGGGGCTTGGACTTCATTGGGGAAATTCACCCATCTTCATCAGCCCAACATAAGTGGATCCTCACTACCATTGATTATTTCACAAAGTGAATAGAAGCCATAACTTCCAGGGATTCTATTGTCTCTGTCGTTATTAAGTTCCTTGAAACCAATATACTATCTAGATTTGGTTGTCCTAGAAAAATTATCACAGATAATACTGCTGCCTTTAAATATAAAAGAATGATTGACTTCTGCCATAAGTATCATATTACCTTGGGTCAATCCACTGCCTACTATCCTCAAGGAAATGGATTAGCTGAATCCTCCAACAAAATCCTTGTCAATATTATCAAAAAATGTTGGAGCATAATCAAAAATCATGGCATAGTAAGCTTACTCATGCTTTATGGGTTGATAGATTAACCACCAAAAATTCAATAAATATGTACCCTTATCAATTGGTTTATAGCATGGATGCAATCTTCCCAACCTCTCTAGGAGTTCCACTCATGAAACTCCTTCAAGAAGTACAATCTAAGGAAAATGATATGCAGAGGAGGATAAACCAGACCATTCATTTACAACAGTCCAGAGAGGAAGTGTACAAGAGAACACAAACATTCCAAGAAAGCATTAAGAAATTATTTGACAAAAGGATTAAAGTAAATGATTTCCAAGTTGGGAATGTTTTTCTAAAGTTGGAATCTAGAAGGGAAGAAAATTGAAAACATGGCAAATTTGAGATTTTGTGGAAAGTGCCCCACATCATTCATTTTATAAGGGGTCACAACACATTCTTTCTGTAAGAGTTGAATGGAGAAGATCTATCTAGAGGTCCTATCAATGGTAGGATGCTGAAGCACTATTTTTTCCAAGAGTCCTAAAATTCAAAGCTTTTTATTTTTCACTGTATAAAACATTTCTTTTCAATTTAAAAAAGGAAAAACACAAAAACAATAGAAAAGAGAAAAGAGGGCAGATGACTAGATAGATTTCAATTTACTATTGATAGGTTAGTGAATCATATTTTCCAAATTTCTTAATCTTGGCTTATCAGTAGACTAGATTAGGATAGAAAAACAGAGGTTCAAACAAGCTTAAACCTGAACCTGTAGGTATGACGAAGAATGGCTCTAATCAGATCAAAACCTGAGCCAAAAAGAATGAAAAGAATTGGTTCTAATATGCTCAAAATATGAACCAAGGAATTAAAAGAAAAGGGATGTCTCACAACAGATCAAAATCTGAGTCAAGAGAAAGAATGAAGGATGTTCATGATTTGTAGATCTTAAGCCTTACAATTTTTTTTTAAATTTCTGTAAATTTCAGTCTATGTGCAGCTTGTTTTTACCACATCTTATAGCAAATCGGATAGCTTAATCCTAGTTTGAATGTATTTAAATTTCTATTTTAGAAAATAGAGAATAAGATCTGTCAGACAGCTTAATCCTGAAAGATAGCAGCTTAGATAGAGAAACAATGAGTTCAACTGTTTAATCTGAACTCATGGAAGAAATAAGAGTAGATTTAGATTAGTTTCTTGCTTTCAAATAAAAGAATAAAATTTCAAAGGAGTTTTCTAGTTCAAATGCACTCAAAAGAATAAGAAATGCTGGGAAAAGTAGGAACGGATAGGTAGAGGTGCTATCTTAAGGTGTTTTCATGTTGCAGATCATTGAAGAATTTTCAAAATACAAAGAAAATCAGTGAGAAACAAAGAATGTTGCCCAATGGATAAGGCACTGGTCTACTGTAGCCAGAGATTTATAAACTGAATTTCTTGACACCTCTAAGGAGCTGCCATCCCCAAGTGGAGCCACTGTTAGCCATCAGTAAATTTTGTCACAGAAAATGATGGCTAAAAAAAGGCCTCGAGACTTTAAGAGATTATTTTCATAGAAAATTACTCATTCTTAAAGCCTTCTGGTGTTTTTTAACTTAAGAGTAATCTTCACTTCTGTTTCCTTCAAAATATCCTCAAGAAGACCTGGTGTATAAAGAAGACTATCTTTAGCCTTTTTCTCCATCATTTCACCTTCATAAATTCCTCCAAAATCCCCCATAACACTCATTTTTCCCTTTTATTTATCCTCCATTTCCCTCTGAAAAACCCCTTTTTCCTTCTCATTTACCCTTCATTTCCCTAATAAACCGTCAAAAATCCCTTTTAAACCTATAAAAACCCCTTTTTTATGGTTTAAATTAGTCTATTTTCCTTATCAGAACCTTTGGAAAAGTTAAAAAACCCACCTTTTGGCATGTTTCCATCCTTTTTATATATGTGTTTTTAGCCCCCTTGGCTTAAGCCCCTTCTTGGTTTCCACCATATAACCCTGTGCCCGCGACCAAGGACATAGCCCCATCACCATCGCACATTGGCATTCCATTTTCTTCTTCCCCCTTATCTTTTTTATTGTCGATTGGACGATGCTCCGATGTGATCTCCACCGTCCATCGGGTTTTAATCTGATGGCCAACGCTAACTCTCTGTGCCACTTCTTAGCCCCTTTTCCCTGGCTCCTGGTCCTTTTCTCCTCCATAGGACCATGCCCCAGCACCAGGCGCTAGCCCCCATCGCATTGACATTTCCTTTGTAAACCCGCATTTCCTTTGCAAAATTTCCACCCCAATAGCGATGCCCCGACGCGATCTCCACTGTCGATCGGGTTTTGATATGACGGCCAGCGTTAACTCTCCGTGCCACTTCTTAGCCTTTTTTTCCTGGCTCCTAGTCCCTTGCTCCTCCATGGGACCATGCCCCAGCACCAAGCTCTTAGCCCCCATCGCATCAACGATTCACATTTTTTCTTCATTACCCTTGCCTTTTCCTCTGCCGATGTTTCCACATCCGATGCAATCTGCACCGTCGATATACCAAGATCAACAGTTGCCCTTACTCTATTTTTCTCTGCCTTCCCACTTTTCCTTGCCTTTCTTCCTAGCCCTTTTTCCCTTTCTCTTTATACCCCACCTAAGGTCCCATACTCCTTCACCAAACCCTTTTCCTTCCCCATTCTTTAAGCCCCTTCCCTTTGTACTTTCTCCGCCATGCTTGTTAAACTCTTGCATCAATTCTAGCCATAGATCTATCTGATAAAATGGTGGTAAATTACCCTCCATCCTCTGGACCATCCCTTACCTTTTACCCCTACAATCAATCCCCACTGTTGATTCATTTGATCTAACGGTTCTCGTTTGACTTGGCATCAAACCCCGCCAATCAACCAAACTCACCATGCAACAAGATAGCTGAAATCACACTCTGGTCCCACCCCCACTATTTAACTGCCTATCCAATCCCCTCTTGACACCTAGCTCCCACTACATCCTCACTCGAGGACTTTCCATCTGTTGCGCTCCCCTGTGGCCGTTGGATCTACACCCCTAGATCCAACAGCCCACGTTCAGTTTCACGTAGAATTTGTTGTCAAGGTTTAACGACCCGGATGAGCGCAAAATAGGCAGTATTGGGGTGGAAAGGTGTCGAACCCTGTGTGCTATCGTGTTCAAAATGAGAAAAACCACTTACCGCTTGGATGTCGCGCGAAAACTGCCGACGGTTTTTGCAAAAGCACTTCTTCATTTCTCGCCAAAATACAAATTTTTAACCCATTTCCTTTGTATTTCCGGCTCCCTCCATGCATTTCTCTTTCCATGTCACTGCTCCTTCCCCTTCCTTTAAGCATCTGCTAGTATTTTAGCCTTTAAATTCACAGGTTTTATATAACAAATTGTGTGTTTTTTTGCAGGTTTTAAAAAGGCAGATTATTCAATAAAATTAGTCTTATAGCCAAGAAAACAATGGCACGGGGCCAAAGATCACCATCTCTGAAGCCAAAATAATGTAGAACAAAAGCCTCCAGGGTGTAAATTTGAGGATTTAATCATTGATTCGTGGGCATTGGTTATACAAATCAAACCCCGAGCGCACTAAAGGCCACCTGTACACTGACAAAGGAAACAAAAGAAGAACAGTGAAAGACAGTGGAGATTAAAGATTAAAGGATTAAAGAAAAATATAAAGATTTAGAGTTAATCCATAGTTTAAAGGGATAAATTAAGGAAATACAGGCTAAAGGACCTCGAAAATACATCAAAGGGGAGCAGTCATTTACTTAGAAATATCTAACTGACACATTGAGCCTACCTTCTAACCATCAAGCCAATCAGCAGTTATTACCTAGCTAAGAAGATATTTTAAGATGTCAGGCTGTCAGATAAAAGATATTTTAAGTTGTCCTATAGTTACTATAAAAGATAGCAATAGGCTGCACATTCAAAACTTTCCACTTATCTTTCCTTATAGAGTTGAGACAGAGTTACTAAACAGAGAAGTAACAGTACACCTATTTCCGCCTTATGCCTTGCATGGTTTTCAATGCTAGAAATACATGTACTATGTAATTAATAATCCTAAAACCCTAGGTCAGTTCCACCTCCTCATTTGCAGCATAAATATTGCATTCAAACTCAATGTATTGTGGGCTTTTTGATAACTCTTTGAAGTAATACATAGTTCTGCTGAAGTTGAAATAAATTTGATGTTCTGGAACCTGTGGATGTTTTGACCTATTTGTTAATGGAGAAAGCTCTGTCATTAGATCCCTGAGCTTGGCTGTTGGTGAATTATTCAAATATGTTCATGTTTTTCTTGTTTTCCATTATGTTTCATCATTTCCTACTACAGTAGAGTAAAACGTTTAGGCTAAGAAATGTCTTTTGAAAGCACCTTAGTTCTATTTACTCTTCACTGTTTTATGTTTTCTTCTGTTGAGGCATTATAGAGAATTCTTAATTGCTCTCTTGAACCCTTATTCTTGTTTATTTATTAAATATTTCAATACAGTTGGCCTCAAGAATGATTTATGGTTTTCCCTGCTTCTTTTTACCACTTAAAAACTATTTATAAAGTCTCCCTTCAAAGTACCATTGTTTATAGTTTGCCAAAGAGGTGTGTTTTGATCATACACTTTGTTCTTGCTTAAATAATTGCTTTAAAGGTCTTTATAGCTATAATCAAAGATGTCTAGGAGTTCCCTCCTCTATGAATGCAGTTATTTGTAAATCTTAAATGTTTTCTTATCCTTGAAGGTGAAATCACTAAAAGTTAAATGAGTTTCTTGCCTTCTATATTTCATTGGAAAAGTTTGTCCTAAAATTATTGTTTGCTGAGGTTTGGTTTCTAGAATTTATAGTTAGCCCTATCTATGGAATGCTTCTTCATGTTTAAATGATGTTTTAAGTCCCTTTGTTGAGAATTACATATAATTAAGGATTTTTAATTTCCCTTAGTTCTACTTTTCATTCTAAACCATTGATGTCCATTTCATTTTTCCCAAATATTGTGTAGATCCACTAGCCAAGTTACATTTTCCCTTTGATACCCCTGATCCCTTTTAAAACTTGTTACAACCTCCACTTGACTCCATTTCCCAATGATTTAGAGATTTCCTTTTTCTATCTATACTACCTAGATCACTATGTCTAACCAAACAAACAAACAAACTTGCACTTAATAACTAGCCTAAAATCAACTCCTTTACAAGAAAACAAGTCATATCTTTGCAAACGATTGAGAGATCCCTCTTTGAGACTAGGAGGGCTATATCCTAGAGCTCTAAAGCTTGGTTTTTATGTTTCCTTGTCATTTGGTTTGCCAATAAGCCAAATCATAGGATCCCAACACTGCAAATAAAATAAATCTTCAAAACTTTTTAACAATAATTTTCCTGTGGGAATACCTTGACCTGTTAGCTTGTTCACCTGCTCCTTGGCATGTTCTCTGATCTTTTTTTCATAATAATTCTAAGGCATTAACTTATAATTTATCACCATGATATCAGGAAGTCCCTTTTGCCTTAAATTAGTGAATTTAACCATGAATCTAGTGACAACAATGTTCATTCCTTCACATTTCTATTCAAGCTACCTCATCAAATTTCTTTTGGTGGTTACTTTCATAATCTCTAGGATAGTAGTTGTCTTGTCATTTATTTTAAATTCTTCAAGTTGTTGTCTATTCTTGCTGTTTAGGAAATTGATTAACATAACAACCTGTTCTATTTTATCTGCTAAATCAACTAGTGTTTTTTCGATCTCTGCATGTGCTACCAATAGTAACTCTCTCTACTCAAAAATTACTTGAATTGAAGGCCAGACAACATGAATGGCTTCGATTACATTATTCCATAGGTATTTTTTAATACATTATATCTGATCCTTGAGAGTTAATTCTTTATGGAGCTTCTTTACCTCTTCACTCAATCTGTGGGCATTTTTCTCATGTATTTTAGCATCCATCTGAGCTAATTTGCTTGTCTTCTAAATATTTTCAATTATCTTAGTCAATCTGTTGATTTCATTGGTTTTCAAGGAAATCTCTTCCATTGCCTTTACTATTTGACTGCTTTCATCTGTAGGTGGCAACAATGTTGTAGAGGATCCAGTTACTCAAGTTGTTGAAGAAGTCACTGACACTATAGTGTCAGTGGCTCTTTGGGTGCCAACTTTTCTCCCAAAGTAGAAGGCACTACTCCTGTGATGACTGGGATGATAGTGGGATCACTGGTTCTTCAATTTTCTCCTTTTCTTGGACAACTTGGTCCATTTGTACTTCCATTTCCTTGGTTTGAGCTGTCAGTTGAAGTATCAAACTCATCATTTCATCTTTTTCCTGTTGATCCTGTAAAACTTGAGGATGCTCACCTTGAGGAAGCTTGAGATATTTCCTCAAGGCAGATATGTCCTCATTTTTGTTTTTAACCAATGCTTCAGCTACTTTGATGTTTGTAGGATCATATCCTACTTGCAATACTAACTCTTCTAAGGCCTTTATCCTTAAATCCTTTGCATATAATTAAGATTTATCCATCTTCATTTGGTCTTGCATATTAGAGATGGTACTTTGAAGCCTATGAGCACTCAGATTTTGTTGTGACTGTGGAATAAAGCATCTCTGATGTTTTCCTATGAAACTCAATCTGATCCAATTCATGGATTTTATCTATAGGTACTTCCATATCAACATTTTTATAGTCAGCCACTGTCTTTGGCACTGGTATTGTGGGTTGTAAAACTGAAATAATCAATTTTTTAGTTGAATAATAAAATTATTTTAGGAATTTGTTTTGATTACCTGGCTTCTACTTCAAAAACTGAGAATATATTTCAGTTTTGATTTCCTCATTCTTAAATTTGATTTGCTTGTATTTTTCCTTAATATCTAAATCCTTCTCCTCAGCTGAATGTGAGGAAGAAGCTGCCATACTTTTTTTTCTTTCCATTATCTATGCATTTTCATTATTCAACTATTCTTGATTCTGATTTGGCTCACTGATGATTACAGTGGCTACATTGGTCTCCGATTGTGAAGTGTTGCTATTCAAGCGATGTGTTTCTTCAACATCTATTGTTACTTTACCTTTAGCTATTGTATCCAGTTTTGGCCTCTTATTGTAAATGATTTTAAACGTTGTCTCTGTTTTAGTCTCTGCAGTATAAGCTCCTTCATCTCTAATTCTTTTAGTGGATGTCTCTGGCTATTTGGAAATTTCCAAAGGGTGACTAGTATTCCTTCGGTTTATTGCCTCTGTTAAAGTATTTTCAACCCACTCAATTTGATTAGAAAAATTCTCTATTTCTGGCTTTGACTCATGGATACAGGGTGTCAATTTACATTTTACCCTTAGTTTACTTAAGATCCCTTGTGGATCATAATTCCATGGGAAGCTTTCTTCTAATTTGTACTCTAGTAGTTGACTTGCTACTTCCTTTTCTGCTTCTCTTTGATTACATATGAAAGGCCCAATTTTATTTTTGAGTTTAAATTGGGTCTTTTTCTTGGCTGCCATAAAATTAATTGAATCTAAATTTAGGATCTGCCTAATGTACTCTAAAGAAAATATCCTCATAGATGGATGCTTAGGTAACTTGTATGGCAACAATTTATAACCAAAAACTCTAATTTTAGTGAACTTCTCATATAAATACCAATCACCTACTTTGATTTTCTCTGATAGCTGCAATATTCTCTTCATTTCCTCATTGGTTCTAGGCTGCTCTGTTTTTTTCCAGATGGTTTTCAATGGATGTACAAACAACTTTGAATAACTGAATTATGTGCCTTCTTTTCTAAGTATAGATGTCCAAAAGACAATGGATATAGGTTTTCCTTCTATATCCAACTTTTGAAGTGAAATTGGAAATCTCTCTTATTAAAAATAATAGAAACAAGTGGCAAAGATAGGAGGTATATCTAATAATTCCTTCCAGCTGCAAATTAGTCAATTGGTAGTGAATGCTATCAGCTATAAAACCAACATATTCAAATACAACTGAAGGTGGTTGTCCTGGAGAAAAGGTGGACAAAAATCCTAGGATAGACTCATTAGTATGCTCATCAGTGAAATACCCATGTATGAAGGGAAGCATGGAGATTACATGCCTTGAACCTTCAGGGAACTTGGCAGTTGGATATGGAGGGTTTAATTTTGGAATTTCAACATGCAAAGGCATGAAAGTCTGGAAAATCATAAATCTTTTAGGAAGGCCTAAGTTCATATATAACTAAGTGAGGGCTTCAATAGATAATGGGACTACTTGGGGGTCTGGTTGAAGCTGCAACATTTGGTTTAATGACTTTGCAGTGATGGTAAATAGGACCTCTTTATTTGCATTTACAATAGCTCTTTGTTCAGGAATGTAGTACTGGTGACATAGTTTGATAATTTCTTGACAAGGGTGAGTCAGGGGGACTACATATTTGGGAAAATTGGATTCTGAAATATGAACATCTGCTTGATCATCTAAGGATTTTTCAAAACACCAGTTTTGGATATCTAACAAATTGAACACAAATATAAGATCAGATATTTTGTAGTCAATATCAGCTAAGGGAATATACTCAATATCAAAAACTGGGGGTTGTAATGGGTTGACTATAATTTCAGTATTTGGATTCATAGCAGGAGTAGCTTTAGGGGTTTTAGAACCTTCAGAATTGTTTCCACTCTATTTTTTAGGCATTTTTTTTGGCTTCTGCAAGTTTAAACTGTTTGCAGAGGAAATTTTACTATAACAGAAGCTTGATTAGGTAGATTCAGCAAAACAGAATGTCTCTTTGAATTTTATGCTCAATTAGGTCTCTCAAATGAAGTTCCGAGGCTAAAAATTGGTCTCAAACAGAAAACAGGGGTTTTCTAAGTCTTTTTACTGAAAAATGGGCTAAAAATCTATTAAAAAGGATTTTCAAAAGATATAGGGCACATTCAAAGGATTTCTGGTCTTTAGTGCTTGAAATTGACCCTAAAAACTATGAAAAAATGATAATTCTCTTTGAAAATGTGCGCAGCGAATTCTAGGGTTCCTGGAAAAATTTTGCCAGGGTTTTGCCTGTTTCTGGGAATTTTGGGCAATTTAATTTTACCAATTTCTTAATTTAAAAAGCATTCTCTTTCTTTTAAAGGGCTTTTGAATTTATTTGTAGGTTTCAATCTCAGAGGAATACCTGTTTTGACATAGGTATCGGTTTTAACAGGGTTTTCTTCAGTCTTCTGGTCGAATTGATTACTTCAGTGTTGAACTGGAGCAACATAACTCCTTAGCAGTATTTTATAGGCTTATTTGGTGAATAAAGGAGGTTCTAGGTGTAAAAATGGGTATCAGAGGATTTTGTAGCTTTACACAGTCAGGGAAGTGAAACTCTGGTCGGAACGTGAAAGATAGGTAAAAGAATGCATATACAAAGATTTTATTAAAACGTATGCATCTGCATTGAATGCAGGTCACATCATGGCGGGAAGTGGTTTTGGAGTAGTGTAATAGATGAAAAATGGGCTGGTTATCACAGTTCTTTTTAGTGGTAAGTAGTTTTAATCCAAACTCACGTGATCAAATTAGAAAGGGCCATGTGGAGGGGAGGGGTCAGTGGAAAACTGGCCATTTCGCATGGCTTTCGCCTTGGGGCGGTTGGGCATGTTTTCTATGCGATATCGCTCCTCAACCATCGGATTTAAAAGGTTTGAATCGAACGGTGGAGATATTTTCGAGAGTTGCGTTAGGATGGAAAGGTGGGACCAGGCTCTTGTGTGGGTGGGAATGGTTTAAGTTTTATGAAATAAATGTTTTAACACATTTAAACCATAGTCTATATAATGGTGGGGATAGGTTTGGAATAAATGTTTTGATCATGATATAAAAGGGGTTTAACCTTTGTATTTAAACCTGTATGAAATTTTTTAAAATATTATGGTGTGGGCGCAATATATATATTTATATAGTTTTCAACCATTTTCGATAGTTTTGTTAGACTCCTATATCAATAGGTGTCATTTTTCATGATTAACTTGTTGAGCTATGCAATATGTTCAAACCTTTTTCTTGTTGCAAAGGTGTTCCATATTCTTAAAAAATCAAAAAATCAAAAAATTTAAAAAATGTAAAGAGGGTATACCCTAAAAGAAAAATCAAAGGGTGAAAAGAATAAAATGGTCAAAAAAGTGAAAGAAATGAACCCCATCAAAAAGAAAGGCCAAGGAAAGTGTGCAAGTCTAAATGCCACTACTTTTTGCTCTGATGTAATAAACAAAATTGTGTGCAGTTTGTCAAACTTTTGCCACAATTTATGAAGAGTCAAACTATTTAAACTTGACTCATTCATTTTTCAATTTCATGTTGTAGAATAGAGAATAAATATCTGACCAAACAGTTTAATCTTGGCAGATAAGTAGATAGGTAGAGTTAATAAAGGTGCTCAACAGTTTAATTTGAGCCCTTGGATGTAATAAGTGTAGACTTAGATAGGTTTGCCATGTAAAAGAAAAAGAAGATTGATAAGGGTTTGCCAGTCTAAGTGCACCCTAATAAAGAAGAGAAAATGGTAGAGTAAGTAGGTAGGGTAGGTAGATGTTGTTGCAGAATTACATGTGATGAATGATGGTTCCAAATGTGTTCAATTTTAATTTCATCACAAGTGCAAGGCAGATACTACATTGGAAAAAGTTCACAGCAAAGCAAAGTCAAGATTATTAACTTCCCCTTCATTTTCCCTTAATATTTCACTAATTTCCCTAAGCACTAAGGTATTTTGAGATTAAAGGGGCTCAAGGCATTTCCTTGACTTTTGGAGGGACCGGACCCTCGGCCCAATAATTGAAAAAAAACCTAAGTACTTGAAATCATCCATTATCACCTTCATTCACCTCTCAAAAATCTTTTTCTAAGTAAAATCCCATTTTACTTAGGAAAATCCTTCAATATTTCATGAAAAGCCCTCAAAATCACTTTTTATTCTAAGTCTAAGTGATGAAAGTATAATAATGCCATTTACTTTTGAATCTTCACGTTCTTGGTTATATTTGAGTGTTTTGAGTTTACATTGTCCTCTTGTCATATTAACTCTAATTTATATATTAAATCCCTATGAAAATCACCTTTTCCTATTATATATAAATCCTTTTATAGTAATATCTCCAAAACCCTTATATTATGAATTTTTAGCCAAAAGTATTTAATTCCTATTTTATTCAAATAAAAAACCCACAATATACCCCCTTTGGCTAAAATATAACATTAATATTATTCCCGCCCCCCTACAGTAAATAAATCACATTGATTTAATTATTGTATAAATAAAAATATGAAAAAGCGTTTAAACATATTATATATGTTTACAAATAAAAATAAAATAACTCCCCGCCATCCACCGTACCAGGGAATAATTAATCCACACGATTAATTAATAATCGACCCCAGCCAATCAAACTACGCCTGATGGGTTTAATTAATAGTTAATTACATTGGGCCTGCACCCTTAATTCTCTGTCAGCTCCCTGTCCCATCCCCCGTCCGATTACCCGCTCCGAGATCAACGGTCCTCATCCATTTCGCTGGCCATCTGCCTACGAAAGATAACGTGCAATGGCCAAGTGGTTTTCAAACAGTGTCGTGCTACGTGTCAGTGATTGTATCGCATCGCTACCCTTCCACCTAAACCCACCTTCCCTCATAAGCAGTGTGATAATAACCACTTACCACCTTTCCGCTTGTGACATGACCACTGTACCATGCTGACGTCATCCAATAAAATAATAAAAATTCCGCCACCCATTGACTTTGTGAATAAAACAAAATAAGCCCGCGTTTTTCATTTTTCTCATTCGTAGAGAACGACTACACTTCCATACACAGTAATTCAAAATTTTCATAACTGAAGACCGCCAACCTTTGCCTCTTCTAAGAAAATTGCAGTCAAGCATCCAAGAAATCATTCGCCTTATCCAGTACCTATTTGAAACCAGCGTCATCCTCAGAAAAACAGGTATTTACCCTAAATACGCACTGAACTCTATAAGAAACTCGGCTTTCCTTTTCCTTTCACTGAAACAGAGTTAAAAATTAATTGCTAGTTCAGTTCTAAATCCTGAGAAGTGTAGTTATATTCCCAAACTTGAAATTGCACCTGTTTTTCCCGTCAAAACCCGAATTTCCATTTTTGAATCCACAAGAACCAAAAATGGAAGTTCCTGTGGCTTTAAACGTAGCACCGTTGAATGCCCCTCACAAAGATTTGGATTATTTACCTTTAGCCGATATGGATTTTCAAATTAAAGACCTGGGTATCAGTGGGAATCCCCTTCGAATATTTTGTCACTGCAGAGACAATTATTTGAATGGTTCTGACATAATTGGACTCTAGGAATCCAATATGCCCATGTACCTTCTCCCAGCAGTCTATATCTTCCCTGAAATCATCCATCTTTGCCATGCCAACTATGATCCTAACCAAAGAGCAGTCTTATCCCCAAATCATGATGTCCTCTTCCCAATAACTGCTCAATCCATAAATGAGATGCTACATTTCCAACCTAGTCAAGCCCTCACTCCTCTGTACATGGTTGAATTACTTGAGAAGTCTAACCAATTGTCCCATGAAGAGTTAAACCGTCTTTGTCAGAATTTCATGCTTCCACAGCATCAGCCTAAAGGACCTCCCCCTTATGGCCAAGGTAGATAGTAATGAAGAAAGTGACGTAAGGATTTCCAACCCCCTTCTCCAAGACAAAAATGCACAACTCAAAGACTTAGAAGTTGAGTTAGAAAGGGAAAATAATGTCATTCATTTCTATCAGATGGAAACAAGCAAATGAGTGCCCAACATGCCATCTATAGATGATAATACCATCGAAGCCCGGAGAAATCCCTCATTGAAATCCAAACCCTAAAAAGGGAAAAAGGTCATGAAAACCTTGTATTTCTGGCTTCATCTTCTCAACAGGTCTCCCAAACCCTTGAAGGAGGCTTCCACCAATTTTGAAGGAATTTGGGCAATTTTTTGTTTTTTTGTGATTTTGAAGGCCTATTAGCACAACGCCTCTAGCGCTACGCTAATCCCTGGAGCATCCTCAGAGGGTAAAATTAACATTTTTGGACTTCCCATGACTATCACATTATTCTCACCAAGTTTCAGAGCAATTGGAGCAGTTTTGACCCCTCAAAATGTCAAAAAGCCCCTCATTTTTCACCTTTCTGCCTCTATTTCAGACCAGGCACTGCGCTAATAGTAGTGTTGGTATTTTGGCATTTTGAATAGGCTATAGGAGCTGGATCAGGAAACTACAAGAATTTCTAGAAATTAGACTCATTAGGTTTTCCAACGAGCCATCACGGAGCAAAATCCGACATCGGGAAGGGGTCCAAAACTTGGTTGCAAAAAGTACCTATTTTCTACCTGAGGTGGTGCTACGCAAATGGACTCTGTAGTGTGTTTTTGGCCAAAAGTAAAAAAAACACACTATTTTATTGTAAAATCATATTTTAGTGTTTTTTAACACAAATAACTCTAGAATTAGGTGCTAGAAGTTATTTTGGCATTTATTTCATGGGATATTTTGTGCCTTGGGCCTTGCATGGTCTCTTGGGCATTTATGACATCTATAAGTGATTTTGACATTTTCCAACCCTACCTAGGGTTCTTTCCCTCCTTTGCTGAGTTAAATAGAGCATGAGGGCTTCATTGTAAATGTTGGCATTTGATGAGCTTTGAGAGCAATACATGTTTTTTTGAGGTTGAAGAGAAATTTGGTGTTATGGAGATTGTGGATGATTTTATTTGACTGATGATGATGAAGCTTGCTTGTAGGATCACTGAGCTTGGTTAATGGTGATGTATCTCTAATTTGTTCATGTTTTCTTGTTTATCATTATGTTTCATCCTTCTATATTCAGTAGAACGGAAAAGTATAGGCTAAGAAATGTTGTTTGAAGCACCTTAGTCCTTCCTGCGTTCTATTGCCTTTATGTTTTCCTCTACTAGGACATTTTAAGGAATTCTTGATTGCTCCTTAGACCCCCTAAGCTTGTTTATTTCATCAATGGATTTATATTCTAGTTTCCAAATATGTTTTATGGGAAGCCCTATTTATTTGATTCTATCTAAAATCTATTTTGAAATCTCTCTTTGAAGTATTACTTGTTAGGTTAAGCCAAGGAGGTCTTGTTCTGATCTTGCCCTTTGTCCATGCCTATTAGTTTTCTTTAAAGTTCTTTCTAGCTTGATCAACCATTTTTAGGAGTTCCCTCTTTGATTGATTAAAGTTATTTTTCTATATTAAATTTTTCTAAAGCTTTAAGGTGAAATCACTAGAAGTTAAATGAGTTTGTCGCATTCTATATTTCATTGGAATGTTAGTCTAGAATGATTATTTTCTTAAGTTGAATCAAAGAGTTACTGGTTTTCCCTGTCTATTGATTTCTTCTTGATGTTAATGGTGTTTTAGACCTTCTTGTTATGGGTATTTGACAAAGGATTCTTAACTGCCCTTTTCCCTACCTTGTTTCCCCAACTTAATGTCCACTTCACTTCACACATAACCTTAAGGATCCATTGACCACACTAGATTTTCACTTTAATGCACTCTGAGTCTTTTTTGAGATATCCATGACTTTCATAGACTCCATAGCCCAATGATTTTATGATCTCTCACTCCACCTATTCTACCTATTTCATCTTACCCAACCAAAACAAACAACAAACCCTACACTTAACAACTAGCCTAAAATCAACCATCTAAAGAAAACAAGTTCACATCCTTTGCTTACAATAGAGAAAGCCCTCTCTAAGTCCAGGAAGACTAGGTCCTAGGACTCCAAAGACTGGTCTGATGTTACCCTATGAATTTGGTCTACCAATTTGATAAATCATGAGACACTAACAGAATCAACCCAAGATTTCCAATTTTTTGTTGTCCCAAATCAAGTTCAAAATCCACAAATTATAATTCCTAATTCCCGAATAGCTACATCAACCAGTCATCCATCAAATATACATCAACAAATCATGGCTCAGCCTGCCCTTACAAGGATGCAACAAATAATGTCTGCAAGATATGCACCACTTGATCTTCCTCAACCTTTGCATCCTCTTCCTTAAGTGGATTACCTAAAATATCTTCCAAAATACACAAGGGAGGGAGAAGGAATTTAAGTTGAGGAACATTTGGTTTCTTTCTATAGTTATGTTGATAACCAAAATATTGAACATGAAGATGTCTTTTCAAGACTCTTTGTTCAGAGCTTCGATGGAGAAGCTCGTAGATGGTTTAGAATTCTGCCACCAAACTCAATAACAGAAATAGATGAATTGGAGGAAGTATTTGTGAAGCAATTGGGTTATAGGAAAGACTATGTGTACTACCTTATAGGGTTTGGAACTCTGAAAAAGAAGAAAAATGAGTCATTGGCTGATTTTACAAAGAGGTTTAATAAAATTTATTCGAAAATCCCTAAAGAAATTAAGCCTCCCAAGACTACAGGTATGATAACTTTTGCCAATGCTTTAGATTATGATTTTTCTTTATGGTTAAGGGTTGAGAAAGCACAAACATTAATGAATATCCAAGAAGTTTCAATTTGAGTGTGATCTAACCTTGTGGCTTCAAATAAATTGAAAATGGAAGAGGAGAAAGCAGCAAAAGACAAAAAGAAAATTAAAAAAGAAAAACCTTCTTCCTCTAAACCTCTTACAGGAGAAGAAAATATTGATCAAATGTCCAATTTGATCAAGGAACTTGCCTCTAATATGATAAAATTGGAGTTAGAAAACAAACTAGCTACTAGAGCCAATAGAAATCATGCTCCCTTTAGAAGACCTTTTCAGCCTCAACAAATTTTACAATGCCCAAGGAGGAACATTGATGATCAAAATGTTCATCCTCCTTTGAATAAGTTTGTTGAAGAAGAGCAGCAAGAACATGAGGAAGAAAATGAAGAAATAAATCTTGTAGGTGTTGGGAAAAATGCGAGAGTGGGAATCAGTATTTAGGGCAAACTAAAACTTTTTACTTTTTCATGCTCTAAAACCCATACGCTACTTTGCTAAAGACAACTAGCGTATACATGCGGATATACTTCATAAAACTCGCGTATACACAAAGATCTAATTATGCCATTAATTCTTCCCATATATCATTTCATCATTCATTCATTAGATGTTCTATAAACAGTAAACATGTGCAGTAAGAACAGAATAAACCATCACACATAAGCATCACACATGAACACCAGGATTTTAGGTGGAAACCCAAGTCGGGAGAAAACCACCGCTGCAGTTGCTCAGCCTTCAATATTTTATTATAGAGAAAACATCTTGCAACATATGTGCTGGTTCAGACTCCTACCAGCACGCAGGCACCCACCTGCGCTCGTTTACCAGCCTCTCCTGGAAGGGAGCTCCAACCCCCTGACTCGTTTACCAGCCTCTCCTGGAAGGGAGCTACGACCCCTTGTTCTCGTTTACCAGCCTCACCTGGAAGGGAGCTACAACCCCCTGACTGAAGGCTACAACCCTCAGCACCTCTATGGACCACGTTTCATCAATTTTCACACTGGATCCAACAACTTCAAAAGAGCACAACTTGTAGGCCACGTTTCATCATATTTTCAGACTGGACCCTCTCCATACTTTTAAGCACAGTCAACCATGAAACAGATACATATAACTCACTGACAGATATCAGTAAACCAGCAGAACAGATCAGACATTTCTTACCACAGACTTCAGCAAACCCTATTTTGCATACGCGCTTTCCTTTCTCTGATATCGCGTATATACGCGCTTCCGTTCACATCAACCAGCGTATACTTCTGTACAAATTGCAGAATTAATTTCTCTGCCCATACACGCTTTCTCTTCAGTAAACCCGCGTATGTACGCGATTCCTCTGTAGCAAACTAGCGTATGGATCTTCAACCATTTCAGAGCTGCATACTTCTTTAGATCAGATATTCAGTTCAGATTTAACTCTTCACTTCAGACAGATGTTCGCCTCATCTCAGATCTAAACATTCAATGAACAGATCTAGAAGATACAAACACATTTCAGATCTAGATTCCCTTCTTCATCATTTTCTTCATTGGTGCATCAGACATTCAGATCTATCATTCAACTGTAACCCTTTCATTCAGATATCCTTCAGAGAGAAGTATTCATTCAAGCTCAGACATCTTGCCCCCACACTCATGATTTGCACAATGAATTTCTTCTCTTTATATAGATTTACCCGTTTCCAATACCATGAGCCAAAACCACATTATTTCCGATGGTATTCCTGGACGGGGTCATTTAGACGAATCATTACCCAATACAATGGGTCAATACCATGGTGGTTACCCCTGGTTTTGCACTTTATGAGCGCTTTTTCCCATACGCGACTTGGCACGTTATTTCCTGCGTGCATACGTGACTTCTCCTAGACGAATCCGCGTATGCCTTGAGACATACTCTTTTCATCATAGATCTAGCACATACTGAATTCCTTTCTTCATTGCCTTCTGTTCTCACTGTAGATACATCAGTTTTACATCATTTCCAAGTCCATCAAGTCAAGAATAACTTCATCAGGTGGATTGCCATCAAGGACAACACATGCCAACAATTTCATCTTCATTCAGTGGGTTGCCATCAAGGACAACACTCTGCATCATATTGCAAATAGTATGAGAAACATCACAGTCAACCTGTTTGAATTTGCAAGAATATGAATACCAATCAAGGATATATTTGTTTTTAGATGATGAGAATGCCCAAATTTATGCACAAAATGATAAAAATAGAAATAATCTCAAAACAGAAATTATCCTATGAGGTCTAAAGGTCTTGTTCATCTACCTCAACAAAAATCATATTCTGATAAACAAGCTGCCAAACAAAAGGTCAAAGTCAATGAGGTTCCTCCACCTCACAATTCCGCCCCAATCATCAAAATTTCTGCACAAAATAAGGAATTAGCTCCTCTTTATTTCAGTTCCAAATCAGAACTAAATAAAATTAAAATTCCTCTCCCACTTCTGGAATTGTTGAAAAATTCAGCATACAAAGATTCTTTCAAAAGTCTATTACAGCCACCTCTCGCTTCTGATTCAGTCAATCTTGAGGATGAACATCCTACTCTTTATTTAGGCTGCGATTTTCAAGACCAAAATGATGATAATTCACCACCTTTATATCTCTCATTCAATATACATGAAATATTTTTGCATAATTGTCTATTAGATTCTGGGGCTTCTCACAATCTAATGCCAAAGAAAGTGATGGATGAATTAGGATTAGAAATCACCAAGCAATACCATGACCTATACACCTTTGATTCCAAAAAATTCAAGCGTTTAGGAGTGATTAAAGACTCAATTGTTTCTCTTACCCAGCTTCCTATGAAAATCTTAGTGATGGACATTGTAGCTGCAGACATCCCTTCTAGTTTTGGGATGTTTCTTTCCATATCTTGGTCTAAAAAATTGGGGGGCACCCTTCAAATGGATATGTCATATGCCACAATCCCATTGTTTGGAGGAGAATTTTGAAGGTTGTATAGGGAAACCTAAATGGCCTATATCATCAATGATCAACATAATCCTTTGAAACATCCTATATATGATGAAGAGAAGGAATTGGGTCATCCATATTACACCTTGTTGCTGATGATAACAATTTCTAGCCTGAAATCAGTGAAAAATAACATTTCCAAGGTACAAATGAGCATTATTTAGAGGGAGGACAGATATGGAAATTTTACTTTGATGGAGCTTCATCAAGAGAAGAATTGGAAGTCAGTGTCGTCCTCATTTCTCTCACTCAGCAAAGGGGAACTATATCATATAAACTGCAATTTTCTACCACTAATAGCATTTTTGAATATGAGGTGCTTGTTTTGGGTATGAAGGCAACGAAATATTTGGTAGCTGAGTAGCTAGTTGCTTTTGGTGATTCAGAATTGGTGATAAAGTAGGTGAGAAACAACTACCAAGAGAAAAATTCCAAATTGAATAATTATAGGAATGAAGTGTGGGACTTGATTAAGCATTATTTTTTAGCATTTAATGTAAATTTTATCACTAGAGAGGAAAATCAAATGGCTGATTTACTAGCTATTGTTGCTAGTAATTTCAAAGTTCCTCTTGATGTCAAGGAAACATATGATGTTTAAATAAAAAACAGAACTTCTGTTCCTGATAACATCAAATAATAGCAAGTATTTGAGGATGAAGAATAAATTCAAAATAAATTAGAGTGTGTTGAAGATTTTGCAGACATTCAAATTGATGATGAGCAGGACATTGTTGAAAATCAAAACAAAAAATCTTTCAAAAATACCATGGCTAGGAAAGACATTATTGATCTGAAAACTAACCATATTCCTAAAGGCCTAGTTCCTTTAGAAACATTGTTTGACAATAATGATGTCTTTTTGAAGCCTTAAAATAAGGCTAATGGAGAGAGTACAATTGATTGTAATATTGGTACAGAAGATTAGCCAAAATTAGTCAAAATTTCTAAATTTATTTCTCTAGAAACTAGAACAAAATATATCAAGTTGCTGAAACAATTGTTGGAGTATATAAATCACTAATTAATGATTGAACAACACACATTTAATTATCAATCCAGGGGCATCTGTTATTCCAATGATAGTAGCACTGTCTATGCCGATACATCAACCAGAAGCAGTTTCAAAGAAAAGAAATCGTTGTTGAAGTAAAATGCTGGAAATAAATCACTCATGCAGAAATAAAAGAATCCACAACATTGAAATCACACTTCAATTGATTTGCTAACTTGCCACACAGTAAGTACCCAGCTGGTGTCTTTATTAATCATATGTGTAACAGCATATAAAGTATAGAAATTGAAGCAGATATATTCTCAGCTGAACCGTCAGCAGCAACACTCTAACAATACATAAACTGAAATCTAATTACATAAACACACAGCTATTGTAATCGTTGCAATCCCTGCTAAGAAGGAGGGCCCTTCCTCCCTAGCAGGGTGCAGGTAGAAAAGAAACTTTAACTGAACTTAAATGGAATCACACATGTAACAACAGTAAAAATATGATTGGTATTAATCTTAACACAATTACAGAGGAAAAACAATGTTGTTCTTCACTGGCTTCTTGACCTCTAGGGTAGAGAGATATATAGTTGTTACATCAAAAAATTTATGATTAGACTAGTCATGAGAATATTAAAATTCTCATGCTTATCGAAATAAAACTCATGCAGTTTAACCACTCCCTAATAAAGTTATAATTAGGAATTAAAAGATTACAATCGAAACTGCCCTTAGGCTGTTATTCCAAAAATATAATGTTGATAACTCCCACAGCTATCATAGCAAAACAAAGTTGTAGTGCAACTGCCAAGGAACAGATCAATGGTACAATTGTATCAGCGATTCGCCAATGATTCTGTAACAACAGGTTGTAACAGCAATTGCTAGTGGGTCTGTAACAGCACAGTGTAACAACATCACTTTACTGTAACAGAACCATCTGAACTACACCACTACATTTGGGGGAAATTCCGACACTTGGTTCTGACGCTTTTGACCAAATGTTGGAAATTTCCCCAAATTTTTTCAATCCCGCCCGAAATCGTTGCTATACCAACATTTATAGAAAAGTGTCGCAATACCGACACTTAGACAACATGTTGCAATTGCGACGTTTGGAGCAATACGTCGCAATTGCGACACTATGCCCCAAAGCGTCGCTATTGCGACAGCTTCCTCCAAACGTCGCAAGTGCGACACAATGTCTAAGTGTCGCAATTGCGACGTTTGGAGGCATCCGTCGCAATAGCGACGCTTTTTCCGCCTTCGGTATAACGACACTTATATGTGTGCTACATAAAAATGCGAAACTTATATGCGCGCTACATAAAAATGATTTTATTAAAAATACGAAACTTATATCCGTCGCAGTAGCTACATTAACGTCTGATATCATGCGCACATTCGCCCCCCGCTCTTGCAGAATAGCATTCGCCCTCATCATTCACCCTCAGCTCTTGCAGAACAACATGTTCCCTCAGGATTCACCCTCAGCTCTTGCAGAACAGTATTCGCCCTCAGCATTTTCCCTCAGCTCTCGCAGAACAGCATTCTCCCTGAGCTCTTGCAGAACAACATTCGCCCTCAGCATTCACCCTGAGCTCTTACAGAACAACATTCGCCCTCAGCATTCGCCCTGAGCTCTTGCATAAAAGCATTCACCCTACATTCGCCCTCAGCGTTCATCCTCAGCTCTTTCAGAACAGCATTCACCCTCAGCTCTTGCAAAATGGTAAGTTCTTACTGTAGGCCCTTCCTCCTATAGTAGGGTTGACTCTATTTGGGTTTTTTTGGTCAATTCCATTGGATTGTGTTAGGATGTAGGGTTCTCTCTAGATGTCAAGAATCAAGATTCAATAACCTCTATTATCTTCATCACCCAATACAAGATTTAATTTTTTCCCAAAGAAACGTTTATTAATTTGGCAGCCATTATTTCTCCCTACTTTAAAAACCCTACATTTAAATGAAAACAAGCATTGCATTTCAACCACAAAAATCTATTAGTGCTCAAATGTACATGTGTGCATCACTTGTGTAGGGTATTCCTTTTCCACTTTCACATTATCCAAGAATATGTGCAGTATAGTTCATATTTTTTGTGATTTAGATTATCTTGAAAAAGGAAAGGTAAATTATTTCCCATGGAAAAATAAGGTTTTCCCTTTTTACTACTGGAAATGGTACAACAAAGTTCCATTTCTACTTGAAACTCCTATGAAACAGGAACCAAATAAAGGCCTTGTCCTCAATGGACATCATTTGGCTTTGAAAATGACCATTGCACCATGTTGTTCCTTATATTACATCACGATAGTTTCTTAGGTCATTTCTTGTTTCTTGAGATGAAAAACAAACAAAGAAATCGTGAAGATCCTTCCAAGAAATAAATGACCATTTCTCAATCATATCTCAACTATTTTTTATTTTATTCAGTGGTTGCTTACTTTGAGAGAAATTTGACACTTTTATAAGGAACATAACATAAAAACACAAAATGGGAAGGAATTGATGAGGTAGATATCCTTTAGTTGTTGTCAATTAAGAATTGATAATACACAATGCATGTTTTGTACTACAAACTAGATTCCTTCCTGGAGTTAGGACACAGAGTATTGAAACAAAGTTGTAGTTTCTAACTTCTTGTATTGGTTCATCAATCTTGAAATTCATACATTGCCTGTCTTCATTGCTTCATGTTTGAATAATTTGCATCATATCGTACAATAGGAAATTAGGAATTATGATTATTATTACATTATGGATCTGTTAAGTTACTTTTAAGTTTGCATGGTTTAGTGTGAAATTATTCTAGTGTGCCCCTAGGCCCAGGTGAAGGAATGCCAAGGACTGAGAACCCTAGTTTTTAAATGGTATTGTTTCTAACTACTTTTTAAAACATACAAATTACAATTAAATTTTAAAACTTAAGAGTTAAAACTTAAATGATTCAAATGAATTGGTATGTTATTTGGATGAATTGGTCTGGCATATTTAGAAAGATCAAACCTCAGAAATAAACATGTCTATTTTTTAATGGTAAAGAAGTCTTAGACATTAAAGTTACAGCTCTGTTATAGTAGATGTATAAAATGCTTCCTACAGTTTTATTGGCATGGGGTTGATCGAATACAATCTGGACATACACAACCTAATTTATAAGAGGGATTATTTTGTCACACCAAAGGTGTTGTAGCTACTATGACTATGATGCAAAACTGGACAAATAGCATATCTATCATACTAGGCATGGCTTAGACAGAGTAGTTACTGGTGAAGAAATTTCTGCTGGCTTTGAATTTAAATGTAACAGAAATTTAATCTCTTAACCAGAGGTTTCCTGGATCTTAATTCTGTGAATTTTCTGCCTTGGGACTACTATGAAATATTATACAAAACAACAGTGGAAGTGCATAGTATTCCAATTGTAATGTTATCTTATAATTAAATTGCCCAAGGGAGGACAAAGTAGCCTATCCAACCCCATAGGCTATAGTCAATTATAAAGGGGGAAGTTAAAACTTAAAAAAAAAAAAATTAAACCTTAAAACATACCTACCTATCCATGAATCATAAGTTCATAACTTACCCAACAAAAGCGTAGACTTACCACAAACATCCATCCTCAAATTGCTATGGATGAACCAGAGCCTCAAGATGAGAGTGATTCCTACTTGGAGAGCATGCTAAGTGAAGATCTAAGTGATGCTGATGACATGGATGCTGATGATATGGCTTGAGGAAGCCATTTCTCACTATTAGGCTTTAGCTATTTTTATTTTAGTATATCAAAATTTCCTAGTTCATGTTTACAGTTTGCCATTTGGAGATGCCTTGAGGCAAATTTTGAATTTAGTATGACAATGGACATATATTTTGAAATTTTGAATCATTATTCTAATTTCTTATAAGTTATTAATATGTAAACTGAGCTCCAATTTTCACTTGATATCATATATGAATCATGATATTATCAAACTAGAAATTTTGAAATTTCAATGACAAATGTCACATGTGAATGTTGAAACTTGAATGTTGAATGATGTGCATGTTTAAATCTTTAAAGTTTAAAGTTCATAAATTATTAGTAATTTACAAATTACTATATTAGTGTCATTAAATTTATAATTTATAAATTATAATTTAGAAAATCTAGTATCATATATGATATATAAATTATAATATATATTAATATAAAAATACCCAGACGAACCCACGCACCCTGTTTCAAAAAATGTTGTCCCCATCCCCGAACCCACGTTTCCTGGCAACATAGTTTCAAAAATTAAATATCAACAAAATCGTTTAAAGGATATTGAAAGGAAAAAGGTGATGGAAGATAGAAAGTGCCTTACTTAAATGCTCTAAGGATTTTTCAATAGTTGCTCCAAATGCTTCACTTCAAGGCCCTTCAAGATCGTCTCCAACAATGCTGTACCATCAGCTTCAACAATGTTGCTCCAAAAATGTCCTCAAGGTCTTCACAACAAGTTTACTAGAAGTTGCTCCAACAATGTATTCAATAAGGTCTTCATTCTCAACTCGTCTCTTGTTTGGGTGCGTTAATGTGCAATGACATGTTTCCAGGATTGAATTCAATGCAAGGCATATTTGAAACTCTAACTCTGTCTTCCAGTGTCTTATTAGAAATTATTTCAGTTTTAATTTTGTGTTTTCAAGTTAGATATTGTTTTCAAGTTTTTAGATTTATAATTTTATTGCAATGTGGCAGACTGATCAGGGAAGTACAGGAAGAACCCCGAGACGGGATGATCGCGGAAAGAGGCCAGTGGAAGAACATGTAAAGTGCTAGCATTTCTCTATCTTCAGGTATTTTAGTTATTTACATAATTGAAATAATATTAATTTTGTTCAAATATGCAAACACCTAGCCATGGTACGCCTGATGATTCCCTCTTTGAGGAAGAGCTTTCTTCATCCCTATCTCCAGTGTTCTTGTTGCGAAAAAAGGCACGAGATGCAAGGTCGAAATTTAATACTTTGATAGACGTGCGTCAAACACCTAAAAAAGAAGAGAGGATAAAAAAACTTATGAGCCATCTAGAAACATATCAGGTAATAATAAAAAGTCAAAAGGATATTTTTTTTGTTCTGCATGAGATGAATTGTGATAGTTTGATTTTTAATTTTTACATTGACTAAACTAACAAAAAGTTCTTTTGTATGTAGCGTTTTCTGCCACTTGCTGAACCCGGTGTTGGTAGTAGTTGGACAGAAGGGCAAGAGATTTCCTAGGAATCCTCTCGTACACCTTCTACTCCTTTAGGTGCCAGCCAAGAAACACACCCTGCCCAAGCAGACACCCAGCCAACCGCTGAACGTGTTGGCAATGATGAGGCTGATATGGCCAACTACATTATTGTGTTTCTTGGAGCTACACGTGTCAGCTCCACAGGGACCATTAATGGCACGTTGTTGGTGAACGATGAAGGTGTCCCTATAAAGCACGTACAACTCCCAGGTAAATTTTAATATTTTAACTATTTCATGTACTTTATCTAAAACATATTTATCATGATTTTTTTTTTTAATTAATGATAATATCATTTTTTTCTGTGTAGGAAACAATGATTTCTACAGGTTTTTGGAGAGCCATGCGTTGGTAATTTTTGGCCCAACCATACGCACAAGGTGGAATTCCCAGAATTCCAACCTGAAAAAAGAACTTCTAGATTATCTAGAAGCCTTTTTTGGGGTCCCCACATTTGACAGAACAGCAGTGGCTCGGGTAGCCGGAAAATATTTGAAATATACCAGGGACACCTATAGGATGCAATTGAAATTTAACCCTAGATACGAGCGTCCTCTCACAGTTACAGAGAGTGAGTGGAGAGCACTCATCCATGACGGAAAATAGAAAAGGGCAAAGAAAGAAGGAAAAATGCCAACTGGACTCGCAAGGTAAATTACAACTTTAATTCAATAGCTTTAATTTTCTCTATGTCTAAAATAAAAGTGTGCTACGTCATATCTGACTTCAATATTTTGATGCTAGGTTTCCTGACACCTCAAAGGCAACCAAAGCTAGGATTGAAAAAAAGGGCCATCACAAGCTAGGCCAGGGCGGCTACTTGAAATTGGCCGCAAGAATTGTAATTAAGTAGCTAAAAATCTTATAATTAATTGTATCGCCTTCCAACGTTTTTGTAATCATATCAAATATGATTAAAAATACGCAATCATATGTAATGTAGGGTGATGACTTTAGAACAGAAACTACAGAGGAAGATAAAAATATCGCTTTCCATTTCGGCTATCAAGCCGTAGTTGAACGTCGCAGAAGCTTGGGGCAGGTCCCAAGATCCAGAATGCCTGATAAGGTAAAACATTAACATTTCAATATGTTTGTTTTCGTCCATAAATTTAATGTCTAACAACTTTGTTTAAATCAGGGGAGCAGCACTACCGACGAGGCAAATAACCCAGTTTTAGAGCCAGATGTAGATGATCCTCACGTGCAACCTGATCATTGTAGTGGGGACCAGGCCGACAATGCTACTATCAGTGAGGGCCGTGATGGTAATTAATTTCCAATTATAATTTTTTCTAATTATACCTTGATGGTTGTCCTTATAACGTTTTTTGTTTAAATGACAGAGAATGTTTCCCTTGAGGATCTTACCACCAGAGAGGAAGACAGGGCAACAGTCCCAACGGCGACAACTGGTGCACCAGGTAAATAATCTCATTGCAATTTTTTTATTAATATTACCGAACTAGTTCAATGATATTTAAAAGCTGACAATTAAAATTTAATATTATCTGTTTTTGTAGGCGATGCCCCGTCACTGGATGAGACCAGACATCGTGACAACGCAACTAGGTCAGCGGCGACAACTGGTGCACCAGGTAAATAATCTCATTGCAATTTTTTTTATTAATATTACCGAACTAGTTCAATGATATTTAAAAGCTGATAATTAAAATTTAATATTATCTGTTTTTGTAGGCGATGCCCCGTCACTGGATGAGACCAGACATCGTGACAACGCAACTAGGTCAGCGGCGACAACTGGTGCACCAGGTAAATAATCTCATTGCAATTTCTTTTATTAATATTACCGAACTAGTTCAATGATATTTAAAAACTGACAATTAAAATTTAATATTATCTGTTTTTGTAGGCGATGCCCCGTCACTGGATGAGACCAGACATCGTGACTATGCAACTAGGTCAGCGCCGACAACTGGTGCACCAGGTAAATAATCTCATTGCAATTTTTTTTATTAATATTACTGAAATAGTTCAATGATATTTAAAAACTGACAATTAAAATTTAATATTATCTGTTTTTGTAGGCGATGCCCCATCACAGGATAAGAGCAGACATCGTGACTACGCAACTAGGTCAGCAGTGCAAGTCGAAAGGCACGAAACAGGAGCAAAGCACGATGATATTGATGATGTAATTAGGAGCTTTAGAAATACGAAGAAGAAAAAGAAAATTTGATAATGTAAAATATTGTATTATTATAAGACAAACGTTACCATACTTGGAACGTTTTTTGCGTTATATAAAAAACTCATTTATCATATTATTTTTATGTCAAGCATTAATTGCAATGTTTCCTTGCGTACTTTTTGTTGAATTTTTTTTTTATTAGTTATTGAATATTTTTTTTTATGCTCATGAAAGTAAAAAATGAAATATAGATTGGGTATTGGGGAATTGAGAGTGATGTGAGGGCGGGGGGGAGGGGCCATAAGAGCTTCCACCTTCACGTGGTTGGCCCTGTTTAGTAGAGAATAATTTATTGGAGCGATTTAATCTTGGAGCAAACCTCCCTCGATCCAACGTAGCAACAAAAAAGTCACTATTGACTTAGTTGCTACTCTTTCAAATCGTGGGAGGCTTGTTCCAAGTTCATGCGACTCCAATAAATTGTTCTTGAAACGAAGAGGAGCTTATTCAGGTATGTTTTGACATTTTCAGCATATGTTCTAACATTATCATAAGAATGCATCTTAGAGTAAAAAATACTACATCAATTACTTGTATTTATTGTATAGATAATGATGGATTTTGATTAACTTGGCAGTGCAGGTACAAATCCTCTTGCATCATGAGCAATACAACTTGTCAACCAGGGTCATGTCCAGGATATTTTTGCTTGTGCGCTTGACCAGGTTAGTAATGTCACATTTTGTAAGTTCCTTTACAGTTCATAATTCAATATTAAGCTTGTTCATGATTATTATCTAGGTTTTTTGTATGTGTTTTTTCATCTATTTGATTGTAAGCAACTCTGCATGTTTTCTGTTGTTCACTATGATTTCTCCCATTACCACTCCCAGGATGAATCCGACTTTATTGTTACATAGGTTACTTTATTGTTACTATGATTTCTCCATTTACGATTTTATAGGTTACATCATGTAAAGTTGTCAATCTCAGGTTGGTGATGAGCTTTAGTTCTCTAGATTTGGGGCTTTTCTGATATTTTCTCCCTCATGTCATTCTTGCATCACCTCATTGTTTGAGCATGCCAATTGTCTACCACTTGTACCAATTGGCACATTTCAATCTCTGAGTGGTGCCACATTTCTCCTATTTTCAGTGAGAGTTTAGGGTTTCTCTAACATAGCTTTAGAAATCCGATTCAGTGCCTGCTTGAATATCGTCACACAATACTCATGGTTTGGATTGATGAGAATGTTCTGAATGGTTCTTTGATTCATGAGAACCACCCATATAGTCATCTTGAGATATTTTAGAAGTTTTCTCGGGTTTCCTTTTTCACCGTTTCTAGTGGGTGGGATGTTGTGGGGTGATCCATCAATACTGGTGCTCTTGTAGTAGGGAATTTGTTTTTGGGGATATAAAGGAGCATTTGATGTAGATATCCCATTGGATGCATTCATAGATGGACACGAGAGGTCAATAATTTAAATTAAAAATATGCAACCTTTAGCATGGCAACCTGAAGGCTGCGAGAGACACTGGTTAAAGATTGTTTTGTGATGGCCTTAATATAGTCGTGATTTATTTATATTATCTTAATGAAAATATATAGTCCGGTCTCATTAAAATGAATATTTTGGTTGTATTTCTCTTTGGTTGTTTCTCTCTTAATGCTCCAGAAGTTGCCAAAATTTGTGATAGTTGTTTAGTTTGCCTGTTACAACTTAAAAGTGGTTTTTAGCAACGGGAGTCATGTTTTTTAAGGTTCATACTAATATGAAGATATTTTAATTCTATATTCAGCATAAGAGAAGATGGCCTCTACTTTGGGCAGTATAACAACAATTTCCACATCTACCTCATTGGGTAACAATGGAAAGGGGAAGAAGTTGGGTGCAATGTTTGATAATTATGGCAGACAATTGTCTTCTCTTTCAGTTTTTTCACCCATTTCCTTTAATCGCTCAAGCAGAAGAGGGACTCTGAGATTACGCGACAGAGAGAAGGTGGTTAATACAAGAGCTATGGAAAAGGAGTTGTACTTCAACAAGGATGGCTCAGTGACAAAAAAATTGCAGGTCAGAGAAAAAATTATGTTTAAAGGAAGGTCACCTGCACGTGAAAATTCACTGCGGTGGATCTTTCCTTGTCCACTTATATTCGATTTTAATGTGTTATTTAAATTTTTCATGGAGGGTTGTTTTGGCATATGGTCTGGCATTCAATTGCACACTTACTGAAAGCATTGTCAATTTGTCTTGCAGGCGGTGTGAACAAACTTGCTGATCTTGTTGGAGTCACCCTTGGGGTGAAGGGAAAAATGTTTTCTTGGAGAGCAAGCATGGTTCTCCGAAAATATTTAATGATGGTGTGACAGTAGCTAAGGAGGTAATTTGTAGATGTGTGCTCTGGTTTTCTTTTTAACGTTGAATTAGTTCCCCCTCTTAAATGTCTTAGATTTGGTAGGCATAATTTGAAAACTCAAAGGTGAAAGGAAACATATTTGTTACCCAGTGGTCTACTTGGCCTATGGACTAGCCACATTAGAGTAATGCATAAATATTTTCACAACAATAAAAGGAAAGGGTTATGGTTGAGTCAAATTTTATTGTTATTGACAGTGTAATGAAATGTATCTCAATGTTACGGTTTTGGCCTTTTTATTGGTTGAATTAGAGGACCCAGTTGAAAATATTGGGGCCAAGTTGGTAAGGCAAGCTGCGGCAAAGACAAATGATTTAGCTGGGGATGGAGCCACAACATCTGTTGTTCTTGCACATGTTGGAATATTGAAAAATTCCATAACAATGAATGGAGAATAAATCTCCCTTCCTCTAACATAGAGAAAATAAAAATTTCTTTGATAGGAGACAGAGTTTCAATACTTTGAAAACAAACTTCTATTCCCTTCAATAACTCAAAAAAAAACTATTACACTTCTTCCTCACTGAGAGGGATTACAAAATTATGACTACTACAAAATGCAGTGCATAAAACCAACACACTGTCTGTTCAAAACAAACATACTCTGTCTCTAAAACACTCTGCTGTTTTTTTCACTTTCGCACTGTTGTGCATACACACTTAAAAAGTTACACTCAGTCTTTCATTTTTTACACACTGCTATGTAATAAAAAATTTACCTACTGTCTATAAAAAAAACTACCAAGATTTTTTTTCCTTTTTATTTTTATATGCCGTAACATATAAAGCATATTATAATAAACCCTCTTTTTAAAATAATAAAATTAAAACTAAATTGTATGGCCCACCTTTCATTTCGCATATGATATATATATAACATATGTTTAAAACATATGTATATATTAAAGCATACATAAAATTAAACTATCAAAACATTAAAGAACCCTTTTCGTCAGACTTCAAAAGTTTGAATAGATTGAATTTCAAACCAATTTCGCGTTCCAAAATGGGATGCTGATGTCTACCTAATTTGTAACGTGAATTCTTAATCCAATGTGCATTATAAAAAATTTGGGTCCGGTTTTCAGGTTTTCAGATTCCCTTCAATTTCATGCGATCCAATATTAATGAACCACGTGTCCACCTTTTGAAATTACAAAACTGGGGGGTAAATTTCTGTTTGTTTAATTTCTGGTTGGTGAATTGCGTTAATGTTGGTTGTTGTGTTTAAATACAATCTTGTACATAAATATGGTTGCGGTCGTCTACAAAAAAAACTTGCAGGAATTTTAAATGCTGAATTAAATTTCTGGATGGCGTGCAAGCAACCTCCAAAAAAAAATGTTACTACTACATCCGTCCTTCTGCTGCAGCAGTTGAAGTTAAAATTCAACAGCACAGGGTTTAATAAGTGAGGGTGTAAAGGTAACTTTTTGTCGATAGTACTGGATTAAGATCATCTATTCATTTTTGTAGGGTCTTATGGTGTTTGGTTTTTTAGTTTTGGGTTGGGATTATTGATTCTAAGATATTTTTTGAGTGAAAAAATTTCTATCAGGTATTAAAAAATTTTGGTTCTTTTATCAAAATTTATGAGCTTGTTCGGAAATACAAAACAGAAAATGGTTGTATCTTAAATTTGTGGAAAATAATTGGAAATGAAACCTTTTTTTTAGGTTGCTGCAGCAGGTGCAAACCCCGTTCAAATTACTAGAGGCATTGATAAGACAATAAAGGCCCTTGTTTTGGAACTCAAAATTTTGTCAAAGGAGGTAAACGCTTGCCTTTTGAGTAGGTTGGTTTTCCTTTTTGCTGATGGTTTGGTGTATCTAATTGAATTAGTTGCCTAAGGTATTTTTGGTTGCAAACTCCTTTTCATTTTTCATACGGTATTGGCCTTGTGGAATACATTTGATTGTGTGGTCTTGTTAGATCTACAACATTTGTATTTGTTTAGTCTTATGGCCGAGGTGCACTTTTATTATGGAAATAGTTGATGCAATATTGTCATTTAATCCTTACTGCAGGGTAGCATGTTGAGAAGTTTCTTGTGAAACATTTGGTATTCAAAATGACACTTGATCCTATACAACATCATGCACTTGACTTCAAAATTCATATTCAAATTGTGCCAGACAATTCTTGCAAAAATTCAAATATTTATGTTGTTTTAAACCATTATCTTTTTCATGTATTGGATGGTGAAAATGAGAAAAAGACTTTGGTATGAAACCAACTGGTGAATAATTTCCAACAAAACAACCACTTCCAAGACATGATTTAGAAGTAGAACATATGTACTTATGAAGCATAGAGAGATATCCTTGATGCATTGTCAATGTTTGTCTAGGGATATTTTTGGAGAAAATAACTCCTTATTCCTAGAATAGTGATCTTCAATACAAGTAAATGCTAGAGAAGGGAGATCATCATGTGACATAAACCTATTAACAAAAGTGAACAGGGAATGATTATTAATTATGGCATACTAAGTTGTCAGTGATTTTGACTATTTGTCTTTAACATGTAAAAATGTTAAATTCCAAACTTACATCATCATGGTTTGGCATCATGAGCTTGAATAATTGTCCACCATGCTCATAATTTCATTGTTGTCTTCATATCTATAAACAACGTTTCAAATAATAATAATAAAGTTTTATAAGAAAAATCCAGACCTCCATGATGTTGCTCCTTGTGAGACAAATTCAAAATTGCATTACACAATCTGACACATAAGAATCTCTTATATCCCGGTGGTATGTATCCAAATTCTTATAATAGTGTCTTCAAGACTTATGTTGACATTGCCAATGAGATATTTAAGCAATGAAAGATGGAGCCTTCTTCATTTTTGTATATGTAACAGTCTTTTATTAATATAAAGATTGATGGTTTTGTCTTTCTGAAAATGAAATGTAAAAATAATTTATTGTGATCAATTGAAAAGTTTTTTTTTTAAGCTTTTCATTATGGAAGGGCGACATAGATATATTCCCTTCTAACTAAAATTTGGACCTGCCCTTCAAATTTTATCACTTTGTGGGACCTTAATAGACAATAAAACTATTCCGCCGCGCGTTATATAAAACATATAACAAAACCTTTGTCAAAACTTCAAACGAACCCTTTAGCCGTGGGTATTTCATCACGAATTAATCATTTTACCATGTACCTTCTTCTAGAGGAATATTCTTCCACTTGATTAGGTACTTCATAATGGTTATATGTCAAAGAGATATAGAATGTTTATCTATAAATTTTTGTGGTTCAAGAATCAACTTTCATTCTTCATCTAATTTTGGAAGTTCTATTTACATTGGCATATTTTTTCCCAAAACCTTTTTTAGGAAAGATACATGAAAAACCTTATGAATGCAAGAATAAGGAAAATATAACTTCTATACCACTTGTGCAATCCTATGAATAATTATTTAGGGCCATAATATTTTTGAGCTAATTATTTATTCTTCTTTTTCTTGAATGAAGATTGCTTATAATGCTATAATCTAAAAAAATACCCAATTACCCTCCTCAAATTATCTTTCACTTCAATGTTGTTCCCCTTGTTGTTTTATCATGTTTCATGTCATTTGAAGGTTTTCCATAATAATTTTCAAAGTTTCTTTAGTATTTTCCATATGTGACTCTATTTCCTATACTTTGGACTTATCTTGAAAAAAGTATGAGATACCAGGAGTTGGATATCCATAAAGGGCCTTAAATGGGGAAATTTTAGTAGATGTCTGATAGGTAGTATCATATTACCATTCTTCCTTGACGAACCCACTTCATCCATTAAGATTGATTTTCTAAAGAGTAACATTGTAGATAACCTTAAAAACATTTGTTAACTATTTTTTTTTGACCATTTGATTCTGTTTGATATGTAGAACTCATGGCAGCTAGTGTTTCTCCACTCATATTAAATAATTATTTCCAAAAGTTTCTTGTTACTATTACTTTAGGAAAACCATGAAGACTATGAATTTATTTCACGGACACTTCTGCCATTTGGCTTGTTCTTTATGTACTTTGAGCTCTACCAAAAAAATCTACAAAATTTGTCTACATAAATGACCACAAAAATGTAATACTTACCTTTATATTTCAGTAACCCTGTAATAAAGTCTATTGATATATCTTCTAGTCTTTGAATATGTATTTGGAATGGTTGAATTAACCCTAGAGATTTTGCTATCTCTCTTTTATTTATTATGCAAACCTTACCTTCTCTTACAAAATTTTGAATATCTTTCTTCATTCCTTCCAAAAATATATTTTTTGATCCTTTGAGATGTTTTAAGGAACCCTGCGTCCTACCATCAGAGAGACATGGGACTCCCTTAATATTTGTTTATTCAAATATGCTTACGTGCATAAAAATATTCTACATTTGCACCAAAGTATATCTCTCTTTCACTCCCAATGCTCCATAGAGTTCATCCCATCCTTTATAAATTTTAGTTTTTGTTTAGTACTATTGTCAGTTTTCCATTATGGCAAGCTTCTTCTAGCCACCTAGGAATAGAAAATGTAATTGGATATAAATTTGAGGCCTCTTCTATTTTAGAAAGAGCATCATGTGCTAAATTTTCCTTACCCTTTTTGCAGATTATCTCAAAATTAAAACTTTGCATTTTTTCTCCTCATTTTTGTTAATCTTCCAATGAAATCCATAGCTTCAAAAAATACTTTATGCTATCATGGTATATCTTGACTTTAAAGTACCTCCTAGTGATATACTATCCCCATTTTTATTGCATGTAATATTGCTTCCATTTATTTTTCATACGTAGATTTCACCAAATATTTTCTTTGAATTCCTTGCTTTTAAAAGCCAATGATATCCCTTATTGTGTTAATGTTACGTAAATTCCTTGTCCTAGTGCCTCACACTCTACTATTAATGTTTTACCAAAAATAGGTGCAACCGATGTTGGTGTAGAAGACATGGCATCCATTAAAAGAGAGAATGCCAAAGTTGCCTCATCATTCCATATAAATGATATTTTCTTCAAGAGATATGTGAGTGGACTTGAAATGAATGCATAATTCTTAAAAAATGATCAATAATATCATGTAAGTTTAAAAAATCTTCTAAGAACCTTGATTTTATTAGGAATAGGTCATTTTGTAATAGCTTGCATCTTTTGAGGCTCCAACTTCACTCCTTCCTTTAAAACAATATGAACCAAATACTCGAATTCTTATTTCCCAAAAGCACATTTGGATATTTTTACACAAAAATGATTGTTCTCAATAATTTATATAAATTTTCCACATGTTTAGTGTGGTATTCCCATGATTTATTATAAATATGTGTATTATCAAAGAAAACCAACACAAGTTTTATAAGATGGGATCAAACAAAATTGTTCTTAAGTCAATCCCTCCGGACTTCAAACGGCGATAAACCATAATTCAAACCAAATTCGCGTTCCAAAATAGCCTGCTGACGTCGGCCGATTTTGTGACACGAAAACCAAATGAATTCCTCCCTAATCTTTTTCGGGTCCGAAGTTGGGCTGGTGTACGAAGGGAGAGTTGTGACGCGAATTTCTTATCAAATTTTCCCTAATATTTTTCGGGTCCAGATTTCCACTGCGCGAGCGGCCCAAAAAAAGATCCACTCCAATAAATTTTTGCCACGTGTCCTCAATCAAAACTTGCCCTGCTCCCAGCTGCGGGTGCATTCGATGGCGTTTAAGGCGATGGGACATGGCTGTGGCGATTTCATATCAATCGCATTAATTTTTAACGTTGTTCAATTAAGTTCCAAGGTTTTCACATCAAATCCACATTAATTAAGTTTTAACACTGTTCAAGATCGGACCTCCACTCCTGTTAGCGATTCTGCGTGCTCCAATATGATCCAGCCTTCGGCTCTCATTAATGATCAGAGATTAATTATGACGGGCGTCCTTCGATTGCATTGCAGTCGAGTCGATAAAATGGCATTTCGCTATGGATTTTCAGACAAGCCGGTTGTTGGGTTACACTACCTGCTCACTGTGATGAGAAGGAGAAGTGGCCAGCTAAACTGCTGCTTAGACCTTGCTGCATATCTGCATTTCTCTCGGTCTAGTCTGTGTCTGTCTTCCTATGTTTCTTGGAATTCTGCTTCTCCATCTCCTCTTGTGCCCACTGCTGAGACTACACCCATCCCTCGCTTGCATCAAAGGATGCGTTGCTGCAGGGGGAGCACTAGAGGTCAACCCCTACATGCTCCTTCCAACCCCTCAACCGAGTCGTCTTCTGGCCAGTCCAGTGATTATTACGCAGGTCGCTATCCAAATACTAGGAGTGGGCGGGGTCGGGTTGTAGGATCTGGCCACCATATGGATTCCCCTGCTCCTCGTTTCCCCACCACTAGTTCACCTTCTCCCATGACACGCACTGTGCAATTTTCCTTTAATTTCTCTCTCAACCGCCCAAGAATCACAGCTTCAGTCATTGTGGTTTTCTGCGAGGAGGCCCAAATGGAGGAAGAATGCACCCGTCCGGCGGGTCTGAGCTTAGAAAAAGCCGGCCAGCATTCGGGCCTTCAGGAGGGGAGTCATGGCATGAATGTGGAGGTAGCACCTAGCGATCTTGGACCTTCCGAAGGATAGTGCCGAATCGTGGAGGAACCACTGGAGGAGTAGTTTGGTTAATTTGTTTTTCTTGCTTCGCGGCCCACTTAATTGGGCTTCTTTTAGATTATATTACTATGCTAGACCTCTGTAATATTTTTGAATTCTGTAAACGTTCAATACTAGTTTCCCCGTATGAGGGCAGTCTTCTTAATTTTTTGATTTTTTGATGACAAATTTTCCATGAGTTTGGGCAATGTTTTTGTGTGAGGCGTATATCAACAGTACATGTCTCTACAAATTTCCTGTATCCGCTTTATGATACTATTTTCATGGACGGTTTTACTTCATATAATATATTCAAAACAGCGTTTTTTCTCTTGTGAAAAAAAAATATTAATGTTTATCACTCTACCTTCAAAACTAGTGATGTTGGTTTATTGATATGGTTTGATGGTCTTTCACTACTACATTTGGCGAAAATTCCGACACTTGGTTCTGACGCTTTTGACCAAATGTCGGAAATTTCCCCAAATTTTTTCCATCCTGCCCGAAACCGTCGCTCTACCGACGTTTATAGAAAAGTGTCGCAATACCGACACTTAGAAAAGTGTCGCAATTGCAACGCTTGGAGGAAGACGTCGCAATTGCGACACTATGGCCCAACGCGTCGCTATTGCGACGACTGCCTCTAAACGTCGCAAGTGCGACACAATGTCTAAGTGTCGTAATTGCGACATTTGGAGGCCTTCGTCGCAATAGAGATGCCTTTTCCTTCGTCGGTATAATGACACTTATATGCGCACTAAATAAAAATACGAAACATTATGCGCGCTACATAAAAATGAATTTTATTGTTTCGTATCCGTCACAATAGCTACATTAATGTCTGATATCACACGTGCATTCGCCCTCCACTCTTGCATAACAGCATTCACCCTCAGCTCTTGCAGAACAACATTTTCCATTAGCATTCACCCTCAGCATTCGCCCTCAGCTCTTGCAGAACAACATTCGCCCTTAGCTCTTGCAAAATGGTAAGTTCTTACTGCAGGCCCTTCCTCCTATAGTAGGGTTGACTCTATTTGGGTTTTTTTGGTCAATTCCATTGGATTGTGTTAGGCTGTAGGGTTCTCTGTAGATGTCAAGAGTCAAGATTCAATACCCTCTAGTATCTTCATCACCCAATACAAGATTTAAATTTTTCCCAAAGAAACGCTTATTAATTTGGCAGCCATTATTTCTCCCTGCTTTAAAAACCCTACATTTAAATGAAAACAAGCATTGCATTTCAACTACAAAAATCTATTAGTGTTCAAATGTACATGTGTGCTACATTAACGTATGATATCACGCACGCATTCACCCTCCACTCTTGCAGAACATCATTCGCCCTCAGAATTCGCCCTCAGCTCTTGCAGAACAGCATTCGCCCTCAGCATTCGCCCTGAGCTCTTGCAGAACAGCATTCGCCCTCAGCATTCGCCCTGAGCTCTTGCAGAAAATCATTCGCCCTACATTCTCCCTCAGCTCTTGCAGAACAGCATTCGCCCTGCATTCGCCCTCAGCTATTGCAGAACAGCATTCGCCCTCAGCTCTTGCAAAACAGCATTCACCCTCAACTCTTGCAGAATAGCATTCGCCCTCAGCTCTTCCAGAACAGAATTCGCCCTCAGCTCTTGCAAAATGGTAAGTTCTTACTGCAGGCCCTTCCTCCTATAGTAGGGTTGACTCTATTTGGGTTTTTTTGGTCAATTCCATTAGATTTTGTTAGGCTGCAGGGTTCTCTCTAGATGTCAAGAATCAAGATTCAATACCCTCTATTATCTTCATCACCCAATACAAGATTTAAATTTTTCCCAAAGAAACGCTTATTAATTGGGCAGCCATTATTTCTCCCTGCTTTAAAAATCCTACATTTAAATGAAAACAAGCATTGCATTTCAACTACAAAAATCCATTAGTGTTCAAATGTACATGTGTGCATCACTTATGTAGGGTATTCCTTTTCCACTTTCACATTATCCAAGAATGTGTGCAGTATATTTCATATTTTTTGTGATTTAGATTATCTTGAAAAAGGAAAGGTAAATTATTTCCCATGGAAAAAGAAGGTTTTCCCTTTTTACTACTAGAAATGGTACAACAAAGTTCCATTTCTACCCAAAACTCCTATGAAACAGGAACCAAATAAAGGCCTTGTCCTCAATGGACATCATTTGGCTTTGAAAATGCCCATTGCACCATGTTGTTTCTTATATTACATCACGATAGTTTCTTAGGTCATTTCTTGTTTCTTGAGATGAAAAACAACCAAAGAAATTGTGAAGATCCTTTCAAGAAATAAATGACCATTTCTCAATCATATCTAAACTATTTTTTATTTTATTCAGTGGTTGCTTACTTTGAGAGAAATTTGACACTTTTATAAGGAATATAACATAAAACACAAAATGGGAAGGAATTGATGAGGTAGATGACCTTTAGTTGTTGTCAATTAAGAATTGATAATACACGATGCATGTTCTATACTACAAACTAGATTCCTTCATGGAGTTAGGACACAGAGTATTGAATCAAAGTTGTAGTTTCTAACTTCTTGTATTGGTTCATCAATCTTGAAATTCGGACATTGCATGTCTTCATTGCTTCATGTTTGAATAATTTGCATCATATCGTATAATAGGAAATTAGGAATTATGATTATTATTACTTTATGGATCTGTTAAGTTACTTTTAAGTTTGCATGGTTTAGTGTGAAATTATTCTAGTCCCCAAACACATATAATCAAGGAATTATAACGTGATTTCAAACATTAAATATCAACAAAATAGTTTAAAGGATATTGAAAGGAAAAAGGTGATGGAAGATAGAAAGTGCCTTACTTAAATGCTCTAAGGATTTTTTCAATAGTTGCTCCAAAAGCTTCACTTCAAGGCCCTTCAAGATCGTCTCCAACAATGCTATACCATCGGCTTCAACAATGTTGCTCCAAAAATGTCCTCAAGGTATTCACAACAAGTTTACTAGAAGTTGCTCCAACAATATATTCAATAAGGTCTTCATTGTCAACTTGTCTCTTGTTTGGGTGCCTTAATGTGCAATGACATGTTTCTAGGACTGAATTCAATGCAAGGCATATTTGAAAATCTAACTCTGTCGTCCAGTGTCTTATTAGAAATTATTTCAGTTTTCATTTTGTGTTTCCAAGTTAGATATTGTTTTCAAGTTTTTAAATTTATAATTTTATTGCAATGTGGCAGACTGATGAGAGGAGTGCAAGAACAACCCAGAGACGGGATGAGCACGGAAAGAGGCCAGTGGAAGAACATGTAAAGTGCCAGCATTGCTCTATCTTCAAGTATTTTAGTTATTTACATAATTGAAATAATATTAATTTTGTTCAAATATGCAGACACCTAGACATGGTACGCCTGATGATTCCCTCTTTGAGGAAGAGATTTCTTCATCCCTATCTCCAGTGTTCTTGTTGCGAAAAAAGGCACGAGATGCAAGGTCGGAATTTAATACTTTGATAGACGTGCCTCAAACACCTGAAACAGAAGAGAGGATAAAACAACTTATGAGCCAGCTAGAAATATATCAGGTAATAATAAAATTTCAAAAGGATATTTTTTTGTTCTGCATGAGATGAATTGTGATAGTTTGATTTTTAATTTTTACATTGACTAAACTAACAAAAATTTCTTTTGTATTTAGCATTTTCTGGCACTCGCTGAATCCGGTGTTGGTGGTAGTGGGACACAAGGGAAAGAGATTTCCCAACAACCCTCTCATACACCTTCTACTCCTTTAGGTTCCAGCCAAGAAACACACCCTGCCCAAGCAGACACCCAGCCAACCGCTGAACGTGTTGGCAATGATGAGGCTGATATGGCCAACTACATTATTGTGTTTCCTGGAGCTACACGTGTCAGCTCCACAGGGACCATTAATGTCACGTTGTTGGTGAACGATGAAGGTGTCCCTATAAAGCACGTACAACTCCTAGGTAAATTTTAATATTTTAACTATTTCATGTACTTTATCTAAAACATATTTATCATGATTTTTTTTTAAATTAATGATAATATCATTTTTTTTCTGTGTAGGAAACAATGAGTTCTACAGGTTTTTGGAGAGCCATGCGTTGGTAATTTTTGGCCCAACCATACGCACAGGGTGGAATTCCCAGAATTTCAACCTGAAAAAAGAACTTCTAGATTATCTAGAAGCCCTTTTGGGGGTCCCCACATTTGACAGAACAACAGTGGCTCGGGTAGCTAGAAAATATTTGAAATATACCAGGGACACCTATAGGACGCAATTGCAATTTAACCCTAGATATGAGCATCCTCTCACAGTTCCAGAGAGTGAGTGGAGAGCACTCATCCATGATGGAAAAGAGAAAAGGGCAAAGAAAGAAGGAAAAATGCAAACTGGACCCGCAAGGTAAATTACAACTTTAAGTCAATAGCTTGAATTTTATCTATGTCCAAAATAAAAGTGTGCTACGTCATATCTGACTTTAATATTTTGATGCTAGGTTTCCTGACACCTCAAAGGAAACCAAAACTAGGATTGAAAAAAGGGCCATCATAAGCTAGGCCAGGGCGGCTACTTGAAATTGGCCGCAAGAATTGTAATTAAGTAGCTAAACATCTTATAATTAATTGTATCGCCTTCCAACGTTTTTTTAATCCTATCAAATATGATTAAAAATACACAATAATATGTAATGTAGGGTGATGACTTCGGAACAAAAACTACAGAGGAAGATAAAAATATCGCTTTCCATTTCGGCTATCAAGCCGTAGTTGAACGTCGCATAAGCTTGGGGCGGGTCCCAAGATCCAGAATGCCTGATAAGGTAAAACATTAATCTTTCAATATGTTTGTTTTCATCCATAAATTTAATGTCTAACAACTCTGTTTAAATCAGGGGAGCAACACTACCGACGACGCAAATAACCCAGTTTTAGAGCCAAATGTAGATGATCCTCACGTGCAACCTGATCATTGTAGTAGGGACCAGGCCGACAATGCTACTATCAGTGAGGGCCGTGAAGGTAATTAATTTCCACTTATAATTTTTTCTAATTATACCTTGATGGTTGTCCTTATAACGTTTTTTGTTTAAATGACAGAGAATGTTTCCCTTGAGGATCTTACCACCAGAGAGGAAGACAGGGCAACAGTCCCAACGGCGACAACTGGTGCACCAGGTAAATAATCTCATTGCAATTTTTTATTATTAATATTACCGAACTAGTTCAATGATATTTAAAAACTGACAATTAAAATTTAATATTATCTGTTTTTGTAGGCGATGCCCCATCACTGGATGAGACCAGACATCGTGACTACGCAACTAGGTCAGTGGCGACAACTGGTGCACCAGGTAAATAGTCTCATTGCAATTTTTTTTATTAATATTACCGAACTAGTTCAATGATATTTAAAAACTGATAATTAAAATTTAATATTATCTGTTTTTGTAGGCGATGCCCCGTCACTGGATGAGACCAGACATCGTGACTACGCAACTAGGTCAGCGGCGACAATTGGTGCACCAGGTAAATAATCTCATTGCAATTTTTTTTATTAATATTACCGAACTAATTCAATGATATTTAAAAACTGACAATTAAAATTTAATATTATCTTTTTTTGTAGGCGATGCCCCGTCACTGGATGAGACCAGACATCGTGACAATGCAACTAGGTCAGCGGCGACAACTGGTGCACCAGGTAAATAATCTCATTGTAATTTTTTTTATTAATATTACCGAACTAGTTCAATGATATTTAAAAACTGACAATTAAAATTTAATATTATCTATTTTTGTAGGCGATGCCCCGTCATTGGATGAGACCAGACATCGTGACTACGCAACTAGGTCAGCGGCGACAACTGGTGCACCAGATAAATAATCTCATTGCATTTTTTTTTATTAATATTACCGAACTAGTTCAATGATATTTAAAAACTGACAATTAAAATTTAATATTATCTATTTTTGTAGGTGATGCCCCGTCACTGGATGAGACCAGACATCGTGACTACGCAACTAGGTCAGCAATGCGGGTCGAAAGGCACAAAACAGGAGCAGAGCATGATGATATTGATGATGTAATTAGGAGCTTTAAAAATAGGAAGAAGAAAAAGAAAATTCGATAATGTAAAATATTTTATTATTATAAGACAAATGTTACCATACTTGGAACGTTTTTTGCATTATATAAAAAACTCATTTATCATACTATTTGTATGTCAATCATTAATTGCAATATTTCCTTGCGTACTTTTTGTTGAATTGTTTTTTTATTAGTTATTGAATATTTTTTTTTATGCTCATGAAAGTAAAAAATGAAATATAGATTGGGTATTGGGGAATTGAGAGTGATGTGAGGGGGGCGGGAAGGGCCATAAGAGCATCCACCTTCACGTGGTTGGCCCTGTTTAGTAGAGAATAGTTTATTGGAGCGATTTAATCTTGGAGAAAACCTCCCTCGATCCAGTGTAGCAACAAAAAAGTCACTGTTGACTTAGTTGCTACTCTTTCAAATCGTGGGAGGCTTGTTCCAAGTTCATGCGACTCCAATAAATTGTTCTTGAAACGAAGAGGAGCTTATTCAGGTATGTTTTGACATTTTCAACATGTGTTCTAACATTATCATAAGAATGCATCTTAGAGTAAAAAATACTACATCAATTACTTGTATTTATTGTATAGATAATGATGGATTTTGATTGACTTGGCAGTGCAGGTACAAATCCTCTTGCATCATGAGATATACAACTTGTCAACCAGGGTCATGTCCAGGATATTTTTGCTTGTGCGCTTGACCAGGTTCGTAATGTCACATTTTGTAAGTTCCTTTACAGTTCATAATTCAATATTAAAGTAATGCATAAAGCTTTTCACAACAATAAAAGGAAAGGGTTATGGCTGAGTCAAATTTTATTGTTATTGACAGTGTAATGAAATTTATCTTAATGCTATGGTTTTGGCCTTTTTATTGGTTGAATTAGAGGACCCAGTTGAAATATTGGGGCCAAGTAGGCTGGTTTTCCTTTTTGCTAATGGTTTGGTGTATCTAATTGAATTAGTTGCCTAAGGTATTTTTGGTTGCAAACGACTTTTCATTTTTCATATAGTATTGGCCTTGTGGAATACATTTGATTGTGTGGTCTTGTTAGATCTACAACATTTGTAGTTTTTTAGTCTTATGGCCGAGGTGCACTTTTATTATGGAAATATTTGATGCAATATTGTCATTTAATCCTTACTGCAGGGTAGCATGTTGAGAATTTTCTTGTGAAACATTTGGTCTTCAAAATGACACTTGATCCTATACGGCATCATGCACTTGACTTCAAAATTCATATTCAAAGTGTGCCAGACAATTCTTGCAAAATTTCAAATATTTATGTTGTTTTAAACCATTATCTTTTTCATGTATTGGATGTTGAAAATGTGAAAAAGACTTTGGTATGAAACCAGGTGGTGAATAATTTCCAGCAAAACAACCACTTCCAAGACATGATTTAGAAGTAGAACATATGTACTTATGAAGCATAGAAAGATATCCTTGATGCATTGTCAATGTTTGGCTAGGGTTATTTTTGGATAAAATAACTCCTTATTCCTAGAATAGTGATCTTCAATACAAGTAAATGCCAGAGAAGAGAGATCATCGTGTGACGCAACAAAACTGAAATTGGACCCCCAAGGAGAGCTGGTGTGTCTACAATCGCTCTGTCAGCATTTTCCCTTGGTTTACCCCATTCTTTTCCTCCAACCTGAGTCTTAATTGACTTCTTCTTTCTTCGGGTTTATTTATCAAATTCGTAGAATTTGATAAATAAATACTATCCACAATGGTTGGACTTTAATTTATATTCCCGACTTTATATTATCTCCAAGCCTTATAACCAATATTTAAATTTCAACACTTTGTATTTATACTCCACGTTTCTTTTTAAATAAATAACTTGTAATGAACTTTCGGCTCTATATTTCACCACCCAGCCTTACAACAATCACGCTCCAGACTTATGCTAATTATCCGCCAATCGTTTAATTAAAAATTTTCATTATACTCCGGCCCCACCTATATATATCAATAACCAATCAAACACTCGTATCGTACCTGGCTATCCTCCGCACACCTTAGTTAACCTCCGGGCAAGTTCAACGTGCGACCACCGTCCGATGGCCCTTCTCCAAATCAACGACTCTTGGCAATTTCGCTCGGCTTCCAACGTCAGGCTTTAACGTGCGATGGCGCGGGTTAAACAGTGGTTTTCCGGGGGTCACTTCGCCACGTGTCGCATTCCCTATGGAATCGCTCGCGAATAGGAAATACCGCCTACTCCGCAAAAGCGGTGCGATATGGGCAACCCGCTTTTGTGATTCGGCTCGTGGTTTTGGTAGAGGGCTTGACCACGGGTGCATGTCTGGTTCCGCTATCCTTTTGTTTGTTAACTCATGTCCAATCCTCGGGTCAGGTTCCGAAAGCACAACAATTTTGTCTCTTTATTAAGCGGGATTTTTATATTTGAACAGTTTTCACGACCTCGGTTCTCTACACAGACCTCGCCTTCGGGTGGGGTGAGTTCACAGGGTTATCCAACAATTTATGGGAATTCAAAGACAGAAGAATGGAATTATCAGTACCCAATCGCCTCACAGTTAAACAATTCTTCACAATTAGCAGTTCGAGATAATTCAATGGCAAATAAGCTTGGAAATCATTTAACTGGAAAAAATTGTTCACACACAGAGGTTTATTGCAGAAATCACCTCTCTACTCTCCTCTTCCCTCTCTAGTTTTATTCATCCAAGGAATTACAATTTATATACATAACATATGGCTCTTCGGTTCCTCTGAGAGGACCATTCTAGAAATCAAAAGTTCTAATTATAATAATTCAACTAACTGAAAATTTTCGACTCCTACAACTCTAACTAGTCTAAGTAATATAGTCAGCTGAGGTATTGACACCTAGCTATTACAACTCAAATGTTTTCAAACCCTCCTAGCCACAACATGTGGACAAAACCTCCTACATTTTTGGCTAGTGCCTAATGCCCCTGCATCATCTTGTGACATAAACCTATTAAAAAAAGTGAACAGGGAATGATTATTAATTATGGCATACTAAGTTGTCAGTGATTTTGACTATTTGTCTTTAACATGTAAAAATGTTAAATTCCAAACTTACATCATCATGGTTTGGCATCATGAGCTTGACTAATTGTCCACCGTGCTCATAATTTCATTGTTGTATTCATATCTATAAACAATGTTTCAAATAATAATAATAAAGTTCTATAAGAAAAATCCAGACCTCCATGCTGCTGCTCCTTGTGAGACAAAGTCAAAATTGCATTACACAATCTGACACATAAGAATCTCCTATATCCCGGTGGTATGTATCCAAACTCTTATAATAGTGTCTTCAAGACTTATGTTGACATTTCCAATGAGATATTTAAGCAATGAAAGATGGAGCCTTCTTAATTGTTGTATATGTAACAGTATTTTATTAATATAAAGATTGATGGTTTTGTCTTTCTGAAAATGAAATGTAAAAATAATTTATTGTGGTCAATTGAAAAGTTTTTTTTTAAAGCTTTTCATTATGGAAGGGCGACATAGATATATTCCCTTCTAATTGAAATTCGGACCTGCCCTTCAAATTTGATCACTTTGTGGGACCTTAACAGACAATAAAACTATTCCGCTGCGCGTTATACAAAACATATAACAAAACCTTTGTCAAAACTTCAAACGAACCCTTTAGTTGTGGGTATTTCATCACGAATTGATCATTTTACCATGTACCTTCTTCTAGAGGAATATTCTTCCAATTGATTAGGTACTTCATAATGGTTATATGTCAAAGAGATACAGAATGTTTATCTATAACTTTTTGTGGTTCAAGAATCAACTTTCATTCTTCATCTAATTTTGGAAGTTCTATTTACATTGGCATATTTTTTCCCAAAACCTTTTTTAGGAAAGATACATGAAAAACCTTATGAATGCAAGAAGAAGGAAAATATAACTTCTATACCACTTGTGCAATCCTATGAATAATTATTTAGGGCCATAACAATTTTGCAGTGTGGAAAAAGTCGGCAAAAAGTCCCGACTTTTTGAAAAAATCCCGAATTTTTCCCGGAGCCGACTTTATTGGCCGACTTTTTGCTGACTTTTTCATCCTTCAAAAAGTCGCGATTTTATCCTCGAAGTCCCGAATTTTTGCCAACTTTTTCGAAAAAATCTTGAGTGAGTTAGTTTCTTTAATATTTTTTTTAATTTTTTTTTAAAAAATCAGGATTTTTTCCAAAAATGAATATTTTTGTATTTTTTTAGTTTTGCCGACTTTTTGCCGACTTTTTCAAAAAACTCCCGACTTTATCGAGTATTTCAACTTTTGGACCCTTGCTGATTTAATCCTGACTTCGACTTTTTCCACATTGCATTTTTGAGCTAATTCTTTATTCTTCTTTTTCTTGAATGAAGATTGCTTATAATGCTATAATCTAAAAAATACCCAATTACCCTCCTCAAATTATCTTTCACTTCAATGTTGTTCCCCTTGTTGTTTTATCATGTTTAATGTCATTTGAAGGTTTTCCATAATAATTTTCAAAGTTTCTTTAGTATTTTCCATATGTGACTCTATTTCCTATACTTTGGACTTATCTTGCAAAACGTATGAGATACTAGGAGTTGGATATCCATAAAGGGCCTTAAATGGGGAAATTTTAGTAGATGTGTGATAGGTAGTATGATAGTATCATATTACCATTCTTCCTTGAGAAACCCACTTCATCCATTAAGATTGCTTTTCTAAAGAGTAACATTGTAGATAACCTTAAAAACATTTGTTAACTATTTTTGTTTGACCATTTGATTGTGTTTGATATGTAGAACTCATGGAAACTAGTGTTTCTCCACTCATATTAAATAATTATTTCCAAAAGTTTCTTGTTACTATTACTTTAGGAAAACCATGAAGACTATGAATTTCTTTCACGGACACTTCTGCCACTTGGCTTGTTCTTTATGTACTTTGAGCTCTACAAAACAAATCTACAAAATTTGTCTATATAAATGACCACAAAAATGTAATACTTACCTTTATATTTTAGTAACCCTGTAATAAATTCTATTGATATATCTTCTAGTCTTTTAATATGTATGTGGAATGGTTGAAGTAACCCTAGAGATTTTACTATCTCTCTTTTATTTATTATGCAAATCTGACCTTCTCTTACAAAATTTTGAATATCTTTCTTCATTCCTTCCAAAAATATATTTTTTGATCCTTTGAGATGTTTTAAGGAACCCTGCGTCCTACCATCAGAGAGACATGGGACTCCCTTAATATTTTTTTATTCAAATATGCTTGCGTGCATAAAAATATTCTACATTTGCACCAAAGTATATCTCTCTTTCACTCCCAATGCTCCATAGAGTTCATCCCATCCTTTATAAATTTTAGTTTTTGTTTAGTACTATTGTCATTTTTCCATTATGGCAAGCTTCTTCTAACCACCTAGGAATAGAAAATGTAATTGGATATAAATTTGAGGCCTCTTCTATTTTAGAAAGAGCATCATGTACTAAATTTTCCTTACCCTTTTTGCAGATTATCTCAAAATTAAAACTTTGCATTTTTTCTCCTCATTTTTGTTAATCTTCCAATAAATTCCATAGCTTCAATAAATACTTTATGCTATCATGGTATATCTTGACTTTAAAGTACCTCCCAGTGATATACTATCCCCATTTTTTATTGCATGTAATATTTCTTCCATTTGTTTTTCATACGTAGATTTCACCAAATATTTTCTTTGAATTCCTTGCTTTTAAAAGCCAATGATATCCCTTATTGTGTTAATGTTAGGTAAATTCCTTGCCCTAGTGCCTCACACTCTACTATGAATGTTTTACCAAAAGTAGGTGCAACCGATGTTGGTGTAGAAGACATGGCATCCATTAAAAGAGAGAATGCCAAAGTAGCCTCATCATTCCATATAAATTATATTTTCTTCAAGAGATATGTGAGTGGACTTGAAATGCATGCATAATTCTTAACAAATGATCAATAATATCATGTATGTCTAAAAAATCTTCTAAGAACCTTGATTTTCTTAGGAATAGGTCATTTTGTAATAGCTTGCATCTTTTGAGGCTCCAACTTCACTCCTTCCTTTAAAACAATATGAACCAAATACTCGAATTCTTATTTCCCAAAAGCACATTTGGATATTTTTACATAAAAATGATTGTTCTCGATAATTTATATAACTTTTACACATGTTTACTAGTGTGGTATTCCCATGATTTATTATAAGTATGTGTATTATCAAAGAAAACCAACACAAATTTTATAAGATGGGATCAAAAAAAATTGTTCTTAAGTCGAGCCCGTCGGACTTCAAACGGTGATAAACCATAATTCAAACCAAATTCGCGTTCCAAAATAGCCTGCTGACGTCGGCCAATTTTGTGACGTGAAAACCAAATGAATTCTTCCCTAATCTTTTTCGGGTCCGAAGTTGGGCTGGCGTACGGAGGGAGAGTTGTGACGTGAATTTCTTATCAAATTCGCCCTAATATTTTTCGGGTCCGGATTTCCACTGCGCGAGCAGCCCAACCAAAGATTTGCTCCTATCCCTCTATGACGAAACCATCGTACATGTTGACGTCATCAATCAAAACCCGCCACCCTTTTGACTTTGTAAATAAAACAAAATGCGTCTACGTCATTTTCATTGTTCCGTGCGCTAGCCAGTCTTCCATGCAACAAAATTCAAAAACCAACTGTTAACGCTTGCTGACCGTTACCTTGCTGAAGAGAATTGAAGCCGAGTATTTCATGGTTCTTCTGTCAAAACTAGCGCCTATTTAAACACGTTTCATTTCCTGTAAACAGGTATTTATTCCAATTCCCCACTAAACTCTGTAAAAATCCTGGTTTTAGTTTTAATTCTGCACTAAGGTCTTAAAAGAAGTTCAGTTTGGTCTTTTTCGTTCCCAGAACTGCAATTATATTCCCAAAACTGGTAATTGTACCCCTTTTCCACAAAAACCCCGAAATTCCATTTCTGAATCCACAAGAACCAGAAATGGAAGTTCCTGTAGCTCTGAATGTCGTGCCCATCAATGCCCCTCACAAGGACTTGGATTATTTTCCTTTAGCCGATATGGATTTTCAAATTAAGGACTTGCGTCAGTGAGAATTCTCTTCGAATATTTTTCCGCTGCAGAGACAACTATTTGAATGGTTCTGACATCTTTGGACTTTGGGAATCAAATCTTCCTATGTACCTTCTCCCATCAGTCCATATTTTTCCTGAGTTAATCCATTATTGCTACGCAAATTATGATCCCAACCAACGAGCAGTTTTATCCCCAAGTCAAAATGTCCTTTCCCAATAACTGCTCAGTCCATAAATGAAATGCTACAATTCCAACCTGGTCAAGCTCTCACTCCCCTGTCCATGGATGAATTACTTTAGAAATCTATTAAGTTATCCCATGAAGAGTTAAACCGCCTATGCCAAACCTTCATGTTACCAGAGCATCAGCCTAAAAACCCTCCCCCTTATGGTTATACTTTCTTTACTGATGAGGGTAGACTTATTTTAAACATGATATCTTCCATAATGGGCTTCAATATTAGTGAGTATGTTGATCAGTTAACCCTAGTATTGTTATCCATTTTTACCCCTGGACAGCCTCCTGCTGTCAAGTACGATTTTGCATCTTATATTGTTGACAAAATCCATGATCAGTTCATGAGATTTGAGAATGAGAGAGTATTTAAGTATTCTTCTATCATATATCATCTCATGATTTACTTTCAGTTAGAAAATTTCCCTTTTTATGTTAAGAAACTTGATGCCAAAGGGAATCCTAGGTCAATCATCTTTTGGTCTGCCATTACTCACAATTCCTCTGATTCTCCTTATTCCTATAATGAGTTTGTATACCTTTTTTTTCATCCTGCAACTACCTTGTTGACAGGAGTCTCTCCTCCTAGAATTAACAATGAAATCAAGAAAATCCTTCAGCTCTCAAAGCATTACAAGATAGGTGACTGGTACCTATATCAAAACTACACAGAGATCAGGATATATGGATGTGAATTATGCCCATTCAAACTGCCCAAGTATGTCCTAATGAGACTCTTTGCATTAGAATATTTCAGGCAGATGAATAATTCAGATATAATTCATTTTTGCAATGCAAAGAAAAAGGCTCAACTCAGGATCAAGAGCCAATTAGGTCCCTTCATTTGTAACTCTAGGGAAGCTAGAAAGGAAGATGAAAGGATTTTAGAAGACTATCTCAGACTACAAAAGAGTTTCTACTGGGTGCCTTATGATCCAAACAACTTTATCTATGATAGAAGAATGAAAAAATAAATTGTCACCATACATCCATCAAAGAAACCCAGAAATAGAACAATATGCTAATATGGATGAATGGAAAGAAGGGACATTGGTTGAAAAAGATAGTGAGCAGGTCAATGTTGAAAATGTAATGAAAGATCTTGAAAAGATACTTGACCTAGAATCTTTTGGATAGGTGCAGGGATCTTCTTCAACCGGGACTTTACAAAAAAAATTGTAGGAGATTAGTACAGTAGCAGTAGAATCTAAAGGAAAAGAAAAGGAGTCTGATATACAAATAATTGAAAAATTCATAATGACAGAGCAACCAGAGACTTCTAAAGAACAAGGTCAAGGACAAATTTCTCCTACTCAGATCAGTGAGCCAGAAATTTCTATTTTATAAACTCCTCTGAATATAGAAAAGGGAAATAAGAGAGAGGCTGAAATAGCTACTCCTATTGGTGGCTCTTCTGAACAGCAAGATGTTAAAAGGCAGAAATTAACTCCCCTTCCAGAAGATGAATCATTTCAGGAAATCCCTGACAGCCAGGGAAGATAAGACAGTCAGCAAACAGGTACAGGTAGTGGGACATCCACTAATTTTCAAAAACAGGGAATACAGAGGAAACAAAGTGCAGAAATATCTTCTTTCAAACCTCCAGTAAAAACTACCTGGGACATCAAAAGAACATTCATCAATATAAAGGCCAGGCACGATCCACTTAGACTTCAAGTGTACAACCAATTTTTGAATATGGCTCCGAAAAATCAAGAAAGATTGATGTAAGATTATGACATCCAACAGGGTAAGATGTTAATGAGCCATTTGAAGCCCAAGGTGCAGCAGCCTCAGACAGCTGCAGATTATGTTAGGACTAATTTTGAAGTCTTAGCAAAGGATATCCATCCTTTAGATCAAATTGAGCTACACAATAAAACAGATGAGATGATTTATTCTAGTCTGACGGATAAATCAATGATGTCCCATAAGTTGCAGGATTATTTGGATAATACTAATACACAATTGCAGCTTGAAAAAGCCTCCTCCTAGGCTAAGGATAATAGAATCAAAACTTTAGAGGAAATAATCATTGGTTTGGGTCATAATCCTAAAGATGTGAAAGGTATTGAAGCTTTGATCAAGAGAAAAGATGATGATATTGCATCTCTGAGAAAACAATTAAAGTTACCGGCCTCAAGACATCCACAGACTGCAGAAATCATCAAACAAAATTCTGAGGAAGAACTAATGGATTTTCTCTTAAAATTGAATGAGCAACTTACTACAACTAAAAAAGAGCTTGAGAATGCATTAAAAGATAAGCAGGAAAATATTCTAGTATCTACAGCAGGAGTAGTGATAGGTACAGCAACAACAGCTCAGCCAGTAGAATTGTCACAGAGCAACACTGCAAATTTGAACACTGATGAATTAACAAAGTCAATGGAAGATATGAACATTCAGGCCATAGAGCTTCAAAAAATAAAGGAACAATTGACCACTCTAGAACATAAATATGATCTTTCAAAAATGAGTGTTGCTGATAAAATAAGAGAAGTGAAAAATTAGAAAAAACAGTCAAAGCATTGGAAAAGGATCTCACATTGGAGAAACCTTTAAAAGAAATAAATGAAATTCTTTGGGATAATATCATTCAATCAATAAAGGATGTTTGGTCCTCAATTCAAATAATGGATGAACAGAATAACTTAGTTAAATTGGCTCTGGATGAGATAGAGAGATCAAGACAAGAGTTGGGAATTATGCCAGAAGAGGCCAATAGACTTATACATTTTTTGAATACTCAGACTAAGAATCAACTTGCAGAAATTGGTATTCAGGACAGGACCGGAACAATTCTGAAAATAAAGAGAGTTTTTACTAAAATAACTCTGGTACATAATTTAGAACGAAGGTGCTCAGATATGCAAGAAGAAATCATTGCCTTTAGAGAAAGATTGAATATTTTGTTAAATAGAGGATTGCCCAGTCCTATAGTTGCAGAAGATAAGCTAATGGACCTTGATAGTTATGTTGAAAAATTGGACAAATATGCTGATAATCAAGCTAGTTCTTCAACCATTTCATCAACAACAGCATTGCCTACAGGGAAAAACCTTCATGACAGATTGGAGAATTTATTTTATCTTGAGCATGAAGTAAATCATTTGTTCCCAAATCAGCCTGATTTCTTCAGATATACTGAGGTTGATGAAACACTAAGAAAGTTGCAAAGGACCAGAGTGCCAGAAGTTCAATGGTGGGAAGAAATGATGGAACTTTTGTAAAAAATTATCCTTACATAAATTTTTGCCTATTTACCACGGTATATCATGATAAAAAGGATAAAAGGATGAACAAAGGTCAAAGAGTATCAGAGCAGTTAAAGAGTATCAGTGAAACGAAATAATCAACATAGAATTACTGAAGAGGACAGCAGCAAGCCAAGATATAGGGCCTGCCTCCAGCACATTCTTAAAAGAAGGAAACAACACAACATCAGTTATCATTTGTCTTATCTACGAGACCATCTGTCTCTATATTGTTGTAAAATACTTATTAGTTATCCTAGATAATATCTCAATTTGTTATGAGATATTTTGTATGATTTTTTGTATAAATACTCCATCAATTGGAGTAGTAAGTGTGGATTCATATACTTTGCAGTAACATTGACTTTTTCGGAATAAAGTGTTGTTGGAGAAATTTCTTTGTTGCTTTCTGGTTGATGAATTGATGCTAGAGACTTTTTACAGGATTCATGTGTCAAACTACGGATCAATAAGTCATTTCTATCCTGTGTTTTAAGTTTTTATATCTGTTTATTATATCATTGTGTTTCATTTCTGAATAATTAATGAAAAGGAGTAAATCAGAAGGTACTTAAGTGTAATCTGGTTTTAATCGTTATTATTCTAAATGTTTTCTTCTAAACTAGTTATGAACAGTGAATTCTTAATTGTTCTTGTTTTACTAGTTTAAGGATTTTGGGTACTTTAATTTGTATTTGGAACAATGGACGTCGATACTCTATCTGTTGCTTTACTATTCTACATACTGCTATTTCACTTTCTTATAGATGCCTCGGGCATATTTGGATGCTTTCTCATATTGTCAATAATCTCCATGTGGACCGTTACTGGGTTTTATATCATGTCCCTGTATGTGACATGGGGTATTTTTCTATCATTGTCTGGGGTGGGACTTCCACTTTTCTGGATGGATATTTGGGTTCCAATCTTCGGATGTGAAAATGTAATGACTTCATGGACTATTTTACTTCATATAATATATTCAAAACAACGTTTTTTCTCTTGTGAAAAAAAAATGATTAATGTTTATCACTCTGCCTTCAAAACTAGCGATGCTGGTCTATGTTGCTGGTTTATTGATATGGTCTGATGGTCTTTTTATATTTTGGACATATCACACTCCTCACATGATTATCATTTTTCTCTGTTGCAGGGTTTTGGGTACTTTAATTTGTATTTGGAACAATGGACGTCGGTACTCTATCTGTTGCTTTACTATTCTACATACTGCTATTTCACTTTCTTATAGATGCCTCGGGCATATTTAGATGCTTTCTCAGATTGTCGATAATCTCCATGTGGACCGTTACTGGGTTTTATATCAAGTCCCTGTATGTGACATGGGGTATTTTTCTATCACTATCTGGGGTGGGACTTCCACTTTTCTGGATGTATATTTGGGTTCCAATCTTGAGATGTGAAAATGTAATGATTTCATGGACTGTTTTACTTCATATAATATATTCAAAACAACGTTTTTTCTCTTGTGAAAAAAAAATGATTAATGTTTATCACTCTGCCTTCAAAACTAGCGATGCCGGTCTATTTTGCTGGTTTATTGATATGGTCTGATGGTCTTTTTATATTTTGGACATATCACACTCCTCACATGATTAGCGTTTTTCTCTGTTGCAGGATTTTGGGTACTTTAATTTATATTTGGAACAATGGACGTCGGTACTCTATCTGTTGCTTTACTATTCTACATACTGCTATTTCACTTTCTTATAGATGCCTCGGGCATATTTGGATGCTTTCTAAGATTGTCGATAATCTCCATGTGGACCGTTACTGGGTTTTATATCAAGTCCCTATGTGTGACATGGGGTATTTTTCTATCACTGTCTGGGGTGGGACTTCCACTTTTCTGGATGGATATTTGGGTTCCAATCTTCAGATGTGAAAATTTAATGACTTCATGGACTGTTTTACTTCATATAATATATTCAAAACAACGTTTTTCCTCTTTTAAAGTTTCATTTTTTTTTTTTAAATTGAACCTGCCATCGCTATACCGATGCCTTGTAAGCGTCGGAATTGCGATAGATTAGAAACGTCGGAAGAGCAACAGTATAAACACGTCAGAAGAGCGACGTTCAAAACATCGGACCACATTTCGTCGTAATTGTGACAGTTTACAGACGTCGGAAGAGCGACGTTCAAAACATCGAACCACATTTCGTCGGAAATGCGACAATTTACAAAGGTCGGAAGTGTGATGATCACGAGATCAAGTCTCTTGATGAAAAATGCTCAAAAATGAAGTTGCTCAGAATTGCTCCAAAATAGATCGACTAGAAAGAGCTCTTCAATATGATCCCAACGCCGTGAACGGCACTCAAATCTGACGCCGTATGAGGAAGATATTCAGTTTTGAATTTTCTCAATTTCAATTAAAAAAGGCCAAAATTTGACTTTGGGAAAAAATATATTTTTATTAAAAAAAGAATATTCCATAGAATATTCTGGGAATATTTCATGGAATATTCCACAAAATATTCTGCTGGTGGCCAATTAAAGGGCGCCACATGGCCAGCCCGGAGGCCGCCACGTGGCCCCTAGGCGAAATGGAAATGCGTTTAAAAATCTTGCAAGTGGGCAGGTTTGAACCCGGGTGGGCACGTTAATAGCCGAGAGGCCCGACCAATGGGCCACGGCTACGGTTCTTGAAAGTTCATGGATCGCATTTATATTTGAATTGGAACAGTTGTTTGGGCGGGGCCCAAAAGGGGGCCAGCCCCCTCAGCATAGTACCTCCGGCATATAACCACGGTATAATGCAGTTGGCGCGCAACAATAATTGGCGGTTACATTTATTATAACCGTTACCCATGTGACCCGAGCGAAACTTCCGGCGGTTAAACAGTTAAACCGTTTTTTATAACGTTAATCAGCGAGTTGGACGGTGGGACATGTGACCACGTCCGCCCGACATTTTTGGAGCGCGCCCGCCAGATATGGGGTAGCTGCCAATTTTAACTGAAGTTAACTCTAGTTCTCCACATTTAGTGGAGTTTCTTTAGGCCAAACTGGCAGTGGGAGTAAAAGAGCCATAACTTTGGCTAGGAGAGGCCTTTTGATACGAATTGTTTTTTTATTTTGGGTGTAGACATCATTCTGGAGCTGTTGGAATTGTTTTCAGAGCCATCAGGGCGCTCTAACAGAGAATTTACCAGCGTTTTTGGTCGTGGAGCCACCAGGTCCTAAGGGAAGAAGAGCGGCTTTGGACTACCTTCATCCAATTAAGGTGGTTGTTTAGTCATTTTATAATGATTTGGGCCTTCTGAATCTATTTTTGCAGTGTATTTTTCCATTTGAGGCTTCTATACAGTTTTATTCACATTTTGAGCATTTAATCAAAGAGGAAAAAGCCTAATTAGAGGCTTTTGGACCCAGCGGAGGTAGCCCAAGAGAGGGGTGAACCGCTTAAACAATTTTTTGTTGTCATACTGTATAATTTTGCTGCATATTTTCAGATTCTGCTCTTTTAAATAGTAAATTTTTATAAGCAAACTTTTCCCAAGCAGGTTTAAACAGAGAACAAAATTTATCAATTCATCATCAAACCTCTACACTTCATTTGCAGAATATATATACTTGCCTATTCACACATTAAAGTTGGATCAATGAATACTTTGTATTTAAAACAAATACTTTCATTGATCGGATCTCAGTGATTACATTTTATTTCTTTAGGAAGAGTCTATAGAAGGGCCAGGTAGCCTCCGGATTCATCCTTTCCTTGAAAGGTGAAATATCCGGTGAATGCCCCTACAGTCAATCACTGTATGAGAAATAGTTTGTTCTCACAATTTCAGATCAGGTTGGTATCAGAGCTCAAGGTTTTTCTTAAGAGTTTGTGAAATTTGTGCAAGTAAATTGTGTTATTCTGCAAAATTTTATGCTTACTAGGCTGAAATTGCAAAGAGGAGAAGGCCAATTGGTTAGAGAACAAGTTAATCCTCAACCAAGGAGGGCTATAGTGCCATTACATCCACCTTCCATTTCATCCTCAGTAGCCTTAGAATTAGCCACAATCATGTCATCCAGAGAAGGAGAAGTACATGAGGAAATGGATCCCAATGAAGAAGAAAGAGTCTTTAGAAAAGCTTTCTTGGACTTGACTGAAATGGTTAGGATCCTATACCAGGAGAGAAATGATAGGATTGCTGGAGAAGGGTCTAGGAACCAAAGAGAAGAAGGAGATTCTTCAGGAGGAAAGAAAGACAAAGATGAGTCTAAGAAAGGGAATGGAGGAAATGGTGATCCACCATCTCCATCATCATCCTCTTCCTCCACATCATCCTCTTCTACTTCTGAAAATCAGTCACAAAAAACAAAAATATCTTTTAAAAATCCTTTGTTGAAGCTTGATGTAAAGTTTGAGTTGCCAATGTTTAATGGTGATGTGAATGCAGAGAAATTGGATAACTGGATTAGACAACTGGAAGTCTATCTAAGAATTCAGAATTTGCATGATGATGAAACAAAAATCCAATTAGCCTCTTTGAGAATGGATGGAGCAGCTTTGGTTTGGTGGGGAAGCCAAGACTAGAGAGGAGATTAAAAAGCATGGTACGATAACTCTAACATGGAATGAGTTTATTACAGCCATTAAGAAACAATTTTATCCTCTTGCTCATATTCAGAAAGCCATCATGAATTGGCAAAATTTTAGGCAACTTAAAGGTCAAAGTGTGCAAGATTATACCCAAGAGTTTAGAAGGAGAGCACTTCTACTTGGAGTAGACTTAAAAAGTCAAGATACCTTGTTGAAATACATTCGAGGTTTGCACAATTATCTGCAACATACTATCCTAATGTTTAATCCTACCAGCTTAGATGAAGTCTGTGTGCAGGCTACACATTTAGAAGCTAGAGGAAAGAATGCTTTTGATGCTTTTGATGAGGATAGTAATTTCAAAAACAAAGGAAAGAAGAGAGTTGCTAATTCAAGAAAGGAAAAAGGAAATTTATTTTGCAAGAACTGTTCGAAGAAAATTCATGATGAATATCATTTTTGGAAGCTTCATCCTGAACTAAAAGCAGAAAAATTCAAGAATAAAAACAAGACCAAAGAAAAGGAGAAAATTGTAGCAACAGTTGAGCAAGACTTAGGGTCAGACTCAGGAGATGAGACAAAAAGCATAGGCATGGTTTTAAAGAACATTAAGGGGAAAGAAGTGGTGCAAGACACAATTGCCAATTCTAGGTCTTTAAATTGTTACAAAGATACTCATGATGAAAAGAGGAGGATAGAGCTTTTCCCTGTGAGGGTAATTTCAAAACATACCAAAATTGACACACTATTTGATAGTGGGTCACAAGCTAATCTTATTTCTGAAGACTTGGTCAAGCAGCTGAAACTTGAGACCATTCCACATCCAAAGCCTTATCCACTTGCATGGATATGCAAGGATGCTAATTTGCAAGTCTCAAGGAAGTGCATATTGCGCTTTGCAATAACTTCACACTTTATTGACACAGTGGAACTTGATGTGGTGCCGCTTGATATCTCAGGTACTGTTTTGGGAAGTCCTTATTTATTTGACAGGAAGGTCATCTTTCATCACCATGAAAACAAGTATCACTTGTTCAAAGATGGTAAAGAGTACATTGTGAGAGCTCACAAGAAGAAGATGGAATCTTCTTTACTCCATGCAGGTCAATTGAAAAGACTGGTTAATGCAAGTCAAAGTCTAACTTTGTTGATGTTGAAACGACCAGATTTTGAGCATTTTCCATTTTATGATGTTGCTAATAATATGTCTCAGTTTGATAACAGTTTGTCTTTGAAAGAAGATGATGTTGTGTTGCACGAATTACCTTTTGCGTCAGCCAATGCAGAAAATGAAGTGTCAAAGCAAAATAGTGCAAACAAGAAGGACACAAAATTCAGCATGGGAAAAATTTGGTTTCAGAATGGTACAATTCGCCATGGGAACAGTTTGCAAGGTGACAATCATTTTAAGTCTTTTTGGAAGTTTGATCAGTGTAGAAAAAGTTTGTTTTCTGCAAAGTACAATTTTTGTTCTGAAAATTTTAATCATTTGCATCATGACTCCGTCAACCTTAGCAATGGTAGATCAGTTGATTCCAAAGACAGATTATATTTTTCTCAAAAGCTTCAGTTGATGAAATCGGGTAGATTTCAGTTATTCAAGGGTGGAAGAGTGGAGAATCAGTCTCCACATCATCATTTTTAGTAATCAGAAAGATTTTGAGGGTCCAAAAGCTTCCCATTTGGGAGGTGTGATAAGGAGATCAAGTCTCTTGATGAAAAATGCTCAAAAATGAAGTTGCTCAGAATTGCTCTGAAACAGATCGACTGGAAAGAGCTCGTCAATACGATCCCAACGCCGTGAACGACACTCAAATCTGACGCCGTATGAGGAAGATATTCAGTTTTGAATTTTCTCAATTTCAATTAAAAAAGGTCAAAATTTGACTTTGGGAAAAAATATATTTTTATTAAAAAAAGAATATTCCACAAAATATTTTGGGAATATTCCATAAAATATTCTGCGAAATATTCTTCTGGTGGCCAATTAAAGGGCGCCACGTGGCCAGCCCGGAGGCCGCCACGTGGCCCCTAGGCGAAATGGAAATGTGTTTAAAAATCTTGCAAGCGGGCAGGTTTGAACCCGGGTGGACGCGTTAACAGCCGAGAGGCCCGACCAATGGGCCACGGCTATGGTTCTTGAAAGTTCATGGATCGCATTTATATTTGAATTGGAACAGTTGTTTGGGCGGGGCCCAAAAGGGGGCCAGCCCACTCAGCATAGGACCTCCGGCATATAACCACGGTATAATGCAGTTGGCGCGCAACAATAATTGGCGGTTACATTTATTATAACCGTTACCCATGTGACCCGAGTGAAACTTCCAGCGGTTAAACAGTCAAACCGTTTGTTATAACGTTAATTGGCGGGTTGGACGGTGGGACATGTGACCACGTCCGCCCAACATTTATGATAACCGCCTGACATTTTTGGAGCGCGCCCGCTAGATATGGGGTAGCTGCCAATTTTAACTGAAGTTAACTCCAGTTCTCCACATTTAGTGGAGTTTCTTTAGGCCAAACTGGCAGTGGGAGTAAAAGAGCCATAACTTTGGCTAGGAGAGGCCTTTTGATACGAATTGTTTTTTGATTTTGGGTGTAGACATCATTCTGGAGCTGTTGGAAGTGCTTGCAGAGCCATCAGGGCGCTTTAATAGATAATTTACCAGCGTTTTTGGTCGTGGAGCCACCAGGGCCTAAGGGAAGAAGAGCTGTTTTGGACTACCTTCATCCAATTGAGGTGGTTGTTTAGTCATTTTATAATGTTTGGGCCTTCTGAATCTATTTTTGCAGTTTATTTTGCCATTTTAGGCTTCTATACAGTTGTATTCACATTTTGAGCATTTAATCAAAGAGGAAAAAGCCTAATTAGAGGCTTTTGGACCCAGCGGAGGTAGCCCAAGAGAGGGGTGAACCGCTTAAACAATTATTTGCTGTCATACTATATAATTTTGCTGCATATTTTCATATTCTTCTCTTTTAAACAGTAAATTTTTATAAGCAAACTTTTCCCAAGTAGGTTTAAATAGAGAACAAAATTTATCAGTTCATCATCAAACCTCTACACTTCATTCGCAGAATATATATACTTGCCTATTCACACATTAAAGTTGGATCAATGAATACTTTGCAGTTAAAACAAATACTTTCATTGATCGGATCTCAGTGATTACATTTTATTTCTTTAGGCAAAGTCTGTAGAAGGGCCAGGTAGCCTCCGGATTCATCCTTTCCTTGAAAGGTGAAATATCCGGTGACTGCCCCTACAGTCAATCTCTGTATGAGAAATAGTTTTTTCTCACAATTACAGATCATGCGACGGATTGGGAAACGTCAAAATATTGACGCTTGTTTGGAAGAGACGGAAAAAGTGTCGATAGTGCGACACTTTTTAATTGCATCGGAACTGCGACAATATGGTAAACCACGTTTTTCCCGCCCTCGAACTGTCGCTCTTGAGACGACTATGTGTCGGAATAGCGACGAATTGGCCATCGGAATTTCCGCCAAATTTTCTAGTGTTTTTTATATTTTGGACATATCACACTCCTCACATTCTCTGTTCAAGGATTTTGGGTAATTTAATTTGTATTTGCAGGAACAATGGACGTCGGTACTCTATATGTTGCTTTACTATTCTACATACTGCTATTTCACTTTCTTATAGATGCCTCGGGCATATTTGGATGCTTTCTCATATTTTCGATAATATCCATGTGGACCGTTACTAGGTTTTGATATCATGTCCCTGTATGTGACATGGGGTATTTTTCTATCATTGTCTGGGGTGGGACTTCCACTTTTCTGGATGGATATTTGGGTTCCAATCTTCAGATGTGAAAATGTAATAACTTCATGGACTTTTTTACTTCATATAATATATTCAAAACAATGTTTTTTCTCTTGTGAAAAAAAAATTATTAATGTTTATCACTCTGCCTTCAAAACTAGCGATGCTGGTCTATGTTGCTGGTTTATTGATATGGTCTGATGGTCTTTTTATATTTTGGACATATCACACTCCTCACATGATTAACGTTTTTCTCTGTTCAAGGATTTTGGGTACTTTAATTTGTATTTGGAACAATGGGCGTCGGTACTCTATCTGTTGCTTTACTATTCTACATACTGCTATTTCACTTTCTTATAGATGCCTCGGGCATATTTGGATGCTTTCTCGGATTGTCGATAATCTCCATGTGGACCGTTACTGGGTTTAATATCAAGTCCCTATATGTGACATGGGGTATTTTTCTATCACTGTCTGGGGTGGGAATTCCACATTTCTGGATGGATATTTGGGTTCCAATCTTCAGATGTGAAAATGTAATGACTTCATGGACTGTTTTACTTCATATAATATATTCAAAACAATGTTTTTCTCTTGTGAAAAAAAAATGATTAATGTTTATCACTCTGCCTTCAAAACTAGCGATGCTGGTCTATGTTGCTGGTTTATTGATATGGTCTGATGGTCTTTTTATATTTTGGACATATCACACTCCTCACACGATTAGCGTTTTTCTCTGTTCAAGGATTTTGGGTACTTTAATTTGTATTTGGAACAATGGACGTCGGTACGTACTCTATCTGTTGCTTTACTATTCTACATACTGCTATTTCACTTTGTTATAGATGCCTTGGGCATATTTGGATGCTTTCTCAGATTGTCGATAATCTCCATGTGGACCGTTACTAGGTTTTATATCAAGTCGCTGTATGTGACATGGGGTATTTTTCTATCATTGTCTGGGGTGGGACTTCCACTTTTCTGGATGGATATTTGGGTTCCAATCTTAAGATGTGAAAATGTAATGACTTCATGGACTGTTTTACTTCATACAATATATTGAAAACATCGTTTTTTCTCTTGTGAAAAAAAAAATGATTAATGTTTATCACTATGCCTTCAAAACTAGCGATGCTGGTCTATGTTGCTGGTTTATTGATATGGTCTGATGGTCTTTTTATATTTTGGACATATCACACTCCTCACATGATTAGCATTTTTCTCTGTTCAAGGATTTTGGGTGCTTTAATTTGTATTTGGAACAATGGACGTCGGTACTCTATCTGTTGCTTTACTATTCTACATACTGCTATTTCACTTTCTTATAGATGCCTGGGGCATATTTGGATGCTTTCTCAGATTGTCGATAATCTCCATGTGGACCGTTACTGGGTTTTATATCATGTCCCTGTATGTGACATGGGGTATTTTTCTATCATTGTCTGGGGTGGGACTTCCACTTTTCTAGATGGATATTTGGGTTCCAATCTTCAGATGCGAAAATGTAATGACTTCATGGACTGTTTTACTTCATATAATATATTCAAAACAGCGTTTTTCCTCTTTTAAAGTTTCATTTTTTTTTTTTAAATTGAACCTGTCGTCGTTATACCGACGCCTTGTAAGCGTCGAAATTGCGACAGCTTAAAAACGTCGGCAGAGCGACAGTATAAAAATGTCGAACGAGCGACGTTCAAAATGTCGGACCACATTTCGTCGGAATTGTGATAGTTTACAAATGTCGAAAGAGCGATGTTCAAAACGTCAGACCACATTTCATCGGAATTGCGACAATTTACAAACGTCGGAAGAGCGACGTCCAAAACGTCAGACCACATTGTGTCGGAATTGCGACAGTTTACAAACGTCGGAAGAGCAACGTTCAAAACGTCGGACCACATTTCGTCGGAATTGTGACAGTTTACAAACGTCGAAAGAGCGACGTTAAAAATGTTGGATCACATTTCATCAGAAGTGCGACAGTTTACAAATGTCAGAAGCGCAACGGTTTGGGAAATGTCAGAAGAGCGACTCCTGTTTGGAAGCAACGGAAAAAGTGTCGATAGTGCAACACTTTTTGAGTGCGTCAGAACTGCGGCGATATGGCAAACCACGTTTTTCCCACCCTTGAACTGTCGCTCTTGCGATGACTATGTGTCGGAATAGCGACGAATTGGCCGTCGAAAATTCTGCCAAATTTTCTAGTGCTACTTCCATGAACTTCATGTTTGGGATCTTTGACATATGAAAGGACAACAAAAGACCATCGATCATTCTTCAAACATTCACCATCAGTTAGTCATAAAAAGGTATAATAGATCATAATAATTGGCGAATTGGAAAAATAACAAAAGCAAGGTGAAACAGCACAAGTCAGGGTAAAATGGTGGGAAAAAGGGTAAAGATAATCCCATAAGTTGAGGTTATGAAGAAATATAAGGGAGATAAGTGTAGGAAAAAATGTGCAAAACCAGCACCCAACATCTCCCCCCAACTAAAATACTTACATGTCCTCATGCAAACTCATCTTTCTTGGGAATACCTTCGGTGCAGATCTGTGAGATCATAAGCAACAGTTGTGTCTTTGTCTGCAAACATGTATCCCTAATTGGCCATCAACTGCTGCACCCAAGATTCTTACTCATACTTGCTTAATTCATAATTGATTTGGTAATCCTCAATGGGAAACCATATCAAAGGAAACCTGAACTTTAATCCCAACCATAGAGCTCCAAGATATTGTACAATCTGTGCGTAGGCTGCTACATGTGTAACAAGCACCACAAAATTTTGGAATGAGAATGGATCTCCCTTTAACAACTCAGCACTGTTGGATTCCGTACGTTTTAAGCATCCTGTCAAAGCTCAGCTTTTCATCATCGCAAATTGATTGAGACAGAAGTCCACAATTCTTCTTCTATAAGTGGTTGTTGGTCCTCTAATCCCAGGGGTACTCAATATTCTCCTGAATTCTCTTCTCAGCTCAACAAATCATCCTGGTTCTACCCGAACCCATAATGTTGTCTTTGTTGGAAATATTGTCATTGATGGCAAAGGCATTGGCAAAGATGTAATAGAGAAAAGAAAAGTTGCAGAGAACAAAGGTAAAGACAAGAGCTGCACCTAAACTATCAATTGGAAAAATAGACAGAGAACAGATTATTGATGGGCTGCAGCCAAGTATTGCAGAGAAGAATTAATGGGCGAAGACTTTTTGCAGAAGGAATGAAGACATTCGTTGTTCCAGATTATGGAGGAGCAGAGTTTATTTTAAAGATAGTCATTTCGGGTTTTAAAGCCCTCAACAACCAATATGAAGGAAATTGAATAAAATAGCCAAAGACTTTAAATTTCTGAAAAGGGAGGACAAGTGGTCCCCTCCACTTTAGCGCAAGATCACAAGTTTTGAAGTTTAAATGTCTTGTTGATGTGGATATTTGCGATATGCGATCATCGTGCCATCGCACCATCGCACCATCGCATATTACAAAGTGTTCCGACATATGTTTGATTGCCAATTTGCGATGTGATCCCATCGCAGATCACAAATGTTAACTTTGCGCAATTTTGTTTAATCGCGCCATCGCATATCGCACATTGCCGATGGCTGACTGCGATGTGGGCCCAGGGTCAAAGAATGAAATCCAGTTTGTTTGAAGATTTAAGTTCGGGTTAAAAGATTCATTGAAATTTTATTAAAAGTAATGTTACGGGGGCAGTATAAAGTTTTTAAAATAATAACCGAAGGAGTTTCGCAAATATATTTTATGTTGAGTGTGGGACCCGATTTCCCTTCATATTATTGGTTCAATATACATTGTTGGGTTATGTCGTGATCCCAACCCTCAAGGCAAAGATTGAATATTATTGAAGGCCTCGAAAGGTTATAGGAATATATATTATTGTCGAGTCAGCGACACTAAGAAAAGAAAAGGAATCACGTGCGGAATAAACAGTGAAAGCGGATTCCGATTTTCATCGCACCACTTTCGATGGGCAAGCGGTATTCAAGAGGTTGGCTCCGATTCCATAGAACGGGATACACGTGTCCCTGTACGACTACACAAAACCGCTTGTCACTACGCACCATCATGCGTTATTATTCGACTCAGGATGCCCAGCGATATTGTTGTGCGCCGTTGATCTGGAGGGAAGCCATCGGACGGTGGTCGTATAAGGAAGATGCACGAAGATTTGCGGATTTATTAACCATTGGGGTTATAGTTATAATATTATATGGCAGAGATAAAAGACTACATTTGGTACGTTCGTGCATGGAAGAACGAAGGTTGGGGGTTCAATTTGGATTGGCTCGATTTTTAATACGCTGGATTATCTATTTTGACCCCGTCCAAGAATACCATTAGCGGTTCATGGTTTTGACCCAAGGTTTTAATAAAAGCGAAAACTATATAAGGTGATGAGTATCATGAAGAACGGGGTGCGTGCGAAAGGGTTGAAAAAAAAAGAAAACGAATCTCTTTTAGAGATATCTGTTTGATTAAACTCTGATATATTTGAATCTATGGCGCACCTGTGAGCATGATGATTGATAAAGATCTTTAGATCAGAAGATGATTAATTCTTGGTTCAATCAACTGATGAAATCATGAAGAACGTATAAGGGTGTGAATGAATACCTCACTCTAAAGTATGTTTGTATGGAATGGGTAACAAATTTCTGAATTAAGGATGCACCACTGAAGAAAATAAATAAATCTGGTGGCCTACAAGGTATGTTGTATGAAAGCTGATGGATCCAGTATGAAAATTGATGAAACGTGGTCCATGGTGGTGCTGAGGGTCGAAACTTTCAGTGAGGGGGTTGTAGCTCCCTTCCAGTGGTAGCTGGTAAACGAGAGCAGGGGGTTGTAGCTCCCTTCCAGTGGTAGCTGGTAAACGAGAGCAGGGGGTAGGAGCTCCCTTCCAGGAGAGGCTGGTAAACGAGAGCAGGGGGCGTAGCTCCCTTCCAGGAGAGGCTGGTAAACGAGAGCAGGGGGCGTAGCTCCCTTCCAGGAGAGGCTGGTAAATGAGAGAAGGTTGTGGCCTTCTGCAGGTGGGTGCATGCGTGCTGGCATGAGTCTGTGCCAGTACATTGTTGTAAGATGTTTTCTTTATAATAAATATTGAAGACTAAGATGACGGCCGCGGTGGTTTTCTCCCATATTGGGTTTCCACCTTAAATCATGGTGTTCATGTGTGTTGCTTATGTGTGATGATTTATTCTGTTCTTACTGCACATGTTTACTGCTTACTAAACATCTAATGAATGAATGATGTACTGATCTAAGTAAAGAATTATCTGCATAATGAGATCTCTGGTAATACGCCAGTTTCATTAAGGATATCCATGTGTATACGTGACTTGGGTTCATTAAAGTAGCGTATGGGTTTTAGAGAAAGAAAAAGCAAAAAGTTTTTAGTCTACACTAAATACTGATTCACCCCCCCTCTCAGTATTTTTCCCAACAATTGGTATCAGAGCAGGTCCTTTAGAAAAAGCTTAGCCGCTAGAAGGAAGATCAAGCAAGATGAGCAATCAATATGGAATAGCATCTATCAAGCCTCCGCTCTTTAATGGAAGCAATTTAATCTTCTGGAAAATAAGGATGAGATCCTATCTTCAGTCTATGGGAGCAGATGTATGGGCCATTGTTGAATAAGGATATCAATATCCAGCTGCAGTACCAACAGATCCGACTGAAAAGAAGAATTATGAAACAAATGCAAAGGCATTCAATGCTCTAACGGGAAGTCTAACTGAATCATAATTTTTCAAATTTATGCAGTTGAATACAGCAAAGGATATATGGGACAAAATCATTCTAAGTTATGAAGGAGATGCAAAGGTAAAAAGTGAAAAACTTCAAACTCTCAGAATTGAATATGAAAATTTAAAGATGCATAGTGATGAGAATATTGCTAGTTTTTTTTTACATCTTGATGATGTTGTAAATCGTATGAGAAATCTGGGAGAAACTATAACCGAATCTACTTTGGTTGAGAAAATTTTAAGATCACTAACGGCAAATTTGAGTCAAAAGTTTCTGCTCTTGAAAAAAAACAGGATCTTCAAAATCTTACTGTGGTGCAACTCCATGGTATACTAACTGCATATGAAATGAGAAGAGGAGGACCATCTGAAGTCAAAGAGGTTGTCTTCAGAGCTTCTACAAAAGGGAAAGAAGTACAAGAAGCGGAAGGATCAGGATATATCTCAGAAGAAGATGAGGTAAATTTTGTAAAGAAACTCCAACTTGGCACAGGATGGTTCAGAGGTAAGCTTCCTTTCAAATTTTTTGAGTGTGGAAGAGTTGGTCATTATGCTGCTAAGTGTCCACATAAAGAAACACCTGCAAAAGGGAAGGAAGTAGCAAGAAGGAATAAGAATCGGTTTAACACTAGAAAAAGTTACTATACTCATGAAGACAGTGATGGGTTATCTGATAGTGAGGAAGAATGTGAACAAGATCTTAGACTTCTCATGGCATTTGAATCTAGAGAAGAAAAAGATACTTTTGTGGATGCTCTACAGGACAATGATTTTCTTGAAGAAAACAATCAACTCAAAATACGCTTAGAAGAAAGTAAAATACTCTTAGAAGAAAGGAAAATAACCATAGAAACTATGGAAAAGCAGTTTGAAGAAGCGAAGAAACACAATGAGAAATTAGAATGTGAAGTGGTAAGTCTAAGAAAATAATTTGAGAAAGTAAAGACTCTGAATCTTAGATTTTCTAAAGGATCTGAAACCCTAGATGAGATTATCAAGGTACAACGTTCTCCTCTTATAAAGACAGGTCTTGGATATACCGGAGAATCTTCTCAGGCTTCAGCACCAAATTATCTAAAAGCAGCTATAGCTGGTTTACAACATTCTGCCACTCAGCAAGGGAATAAAGAATCATTACAGGTAAAGCATGATCATCTCAATTCAAAGAACACCAACAGGAATATCTTTCAAAGAAACAACAATCAACAGGTAAATTCAAGTAGAATATTTCATGATCGCAGAAATTTCTTCTTCAATGGACAATGTTTCTCATGTCACAATTTTGGTCATAAAGCGGTTCAATGTGTTGCATATAAAACCATCATGACAAGAGAAGAAAGAAAGAAAAGGATTGATATTGAAACAAAGAAGAATACCTATAACAACTTTTCTCCTCTTCTAAATGAAGTTGAATGTGCTTATTGCAATAACTTTGGCCATGAAGAATCTGAATGTAGGAGAAAAGTTCAGCGAAAAGAGCATGTTCCTTCAAGCTCCAAAGTATGGAAAAAGAAGGAATTGCAGGTTGAAAATTGTGGCATAGCATTATTTGCAGAAGGTGAAGAAAATCAATGGTACATTGATAGTGGATGCTCAAGACACATGACAGGTGACAAAAACAAACTTCTTGCATATAATTCTCTAGAAAAGGAAAAGAAAGTTACATTTGGAAATGATACTCCAGCTGTGATTAAGGGAAAAGGGTCTGTGTTTCTAAAAGAAAAGGTGAAGGAAAATGATGTCATGTATGTGGATGGATTAAGGCATAACCTATTAAGTGTAATTCAAATGTGTGATCAAGGAACTGAAGTTGTCTTTAGTTCAAAAGAATGTGTGGTACGTGATCTTGATACAGGTAAAACAATTATAAAAGTAAAAAGAACTACAAGCAACCTGTATGTATTGAAGAACTGCAAAGAACAATGTTACTTGAGCAAATCTTCAGAAAACTGGCTATGACATAGAAGGTTGGGGCATCTGAGCTTCTCTCAGATCATCAAATCAAGCATACTTAAAGTTGTCCGTGATCTTCCCAATATTACTCCACCCGAAAATATCATATGCAAATCTTGCCAATTTGGTAAGCAAACTAGAGTACAGTTTAATGCCAAGGAAGGATCATCAAGTAAGCCTCTTGAACTTATTCATACTGACATATGTGGACCTGTGAGGAAAAATTCACCACGTGGTGAACAATACTATATCTTATTCATTGATGATTTCTCTAGAATGTGTTGGATTGGGCTGCTTAAACACAAAGATGAAGCAATTGAGAAATTTCAGACTTTTAAAGCACTAGTTGAAAATGAATTAGATCTGAAAATCAAGTGTCTTAGATCTGATCGAGGAGGAGAATATACCTCAAATGAATTCCTTGAATTTTTTGAACAACATGGCATAAAAAGACAGTTTTCTGTAGCTGGCACTCCACAACAAAATGGCATAGCAGAAAGAATGAATAGAACAGTTCAACAAATGGCTAGAGCTATGCTTGATGATTCCGGAACACCTGACACTTTTTGGGGAGAAGCATCACATACAGCGGTAAATATTCTTAACAAGGCACATGTTCGATTAAATAGTGATAAAACTCCATATGAACTCTGGTATGGTAATCCTCCCACTGTGAAGCATTTTAGATTTTTTGGAAGCAGATTTTTTATCAAAAATAATGATGAAAAACTTGGCAAGTTTGAATCTAGAGCAGATGAAGGAATACTTCTTGGCTACTCCACTAGGAGTAGAGCATATCAATGTTACAATAAAAGACTTCGGAAGGTTGTTGAATGTATTGATGTTGTTATTGATGAATCTCCTGCAGCCCCAAAAGAAGAAAAACAAACAACAAATGAAGAAGATGGTGACATATGTCTTCCTACATCAAATAGCAATGATATAGACAGTGAACCCAATGAAGAACCTGAAGATGATTTATCTGAAAAAGGTCCATCCAGATATGTTCAAAAGAATCATCCAGAATCTCAAATTTTGGGAGATAAGGGATCAGGTGTACAAACAAGAAGAACTCTTGTGGGATCTTCTAGCTATCTGGCATTTCTCTCCACTATTGAACCACACAATTTCAATCAAGCTAGCATGTTGGATTCAAGCCATGAATGAAGAGCTTGATCAAATTGGAAAGAATCACACTTGGGAATTAGTGCCAAGACCTCATGACAAAAATGTCATTGGAACTAAATGGATATTCAAAAACAAGTTAAATGAGAATGGGGAGGTTGTAAGAAATAAAGCTAGACTTGTTTGCAAGGGGTATGCTCAACAAGAAGGTATAGACTTTGAAGAAACTTTTGCTCCTGTAGCTAGACTTGAAGCCATAAGAATGTTTCTTGCCTTTTCAAGCTTCCAACAAATCAAAGTTTATCAAATGGATGTTAAATCTGTGTTTCTCAATGGTGATCTAGAAGAAGAAGTTTATATAGAACAACCAGAAGGATTTATTTTGGGAAATGATGAAAAACTTGTTTGCAGACTTAAAAAGGCTCTATATGGTCTCAAACAAGCTCCAAGGGCATGGTATTATCGTCTTGACAAATATATTCATCAAAAAGGATTTTCAAAGGGGTCTGCTGATAGCAACTTATACACAAAAACTGAAAATTATAAAATATTGATTGTGGTTGTATATGTTGATGATATCATTTTTGGAAGTAATGAAGAGTCTATGAGTCAGAAATTTTCTTCTGATATGCAGCAAGAATTTGAAATGTCTTTACTTGGGGAACTAACATTCTTTCTTGGCTTGCAAGTACAACAAGAAACAGATGGCATATTCTTATCACAAGCAAAATATCTTAAGCAAATCCTGAAGAAGTATGGAATGGAAGATTGCAAACCTGTAAGTACACCAATGATAACCAGATGTAATCTCAGTTCTAATGATGATTCCCCCACGGTGAATCAACCATAATACAGATCTATGATAGGAAGTCTACTTTATCTCACTGGGACAAGACCAGACATTATGCATGCAGTTGGGATTTTTGGACGATTCCAAGCTAATCCAAAAGATTCTCACCTTCAGGCTGTAAAAAGAATATTCAAATATCTACAAGGAACTCAAGACTTTGGACTATGGTATCCAAAGAATGTTGATCTTAATCGTCATGCATACACTGATGCAGATTGGGCTAGAAATGTTGATGATCGGAAAAGCATTAGTGGTGGTGCATTCTATATGGGGCCCCGATTAGTATCTTGGTTCAGCAAGAAGCAAAGCTCCATTGCCTTATCTACAGCAGACGCAGAATATGTGGCTGATGCATCATGTTGCACTCAACTTCTTTGGATGATGCAAAACTTACAAGACTTTCAAATCAAATTTTCACCTCCTATAGCCATTATGTGTGATAACACAAGTGCCATCAGTATCTCAAAGAATCCTATTATGCATTCCAAGACCAAGCACATTCCTATCAAATATCACTTCTTACATGAACAAGTGCTTGAACAAAAGGTGAAGTTAGAGTATGTTCCTTCCAAAGAACAAGTTGCTGATATATTTACCAAAACTTTACCCAGGGAGGCGTTCGAATATCTCAGAGAAAAGGTGGGAGTATTCTCTGCCATGAAGAAGATTATATCTGCTTAAAATTCAGAAGATTAAATTGGGTACGCTCCTGATTGAAGATGTTCAGAATGCACAGGTTAAGGGGGAGCAGTTGTCATATGGAAAGGATGCAATCTGTCATTTTGAATATTATGTTTAACGATGCATCATGATCTCAAGGGAAGCATGGTCTTTTCAGTACAAAGGATCCTGATCAACCCTTTGCCATTGATGTCAAAGGGGGAGGAAAAGCAAATAAAGGGGCTTCTATAAGACAAACAGAGGAAGAATATTGCCATCAATGCCAAAGGAGGAGATTGTTGGAAATATTGTCATTTATGGCAAAGGCATTGGCAAAGATGTAATAGAAAAAAGCAAAGTTGCAGAGAACAAAGGTAAATATAGGAGCTTCACCTAAACTATCAATTGGCAAAATAGACAGAGAACAGATTGTTGATGGGCTGCAGCCAAGTATTGTAGAGAAGAATTAATGGGCGAAGTCTTTTTGCAGAAGGAATGAAGACATTCATTGTTCCAGATTACGGAGGAGCAGAGTTTATTTTAAAGATAGTCATTTCAGGTTTTAAAGCCCTCAACAACCAATATGAAGGAAATTGAATAAAATAGCCAAAGACTTTAAATTTCTGAAAAGGGAGGACAAGTGGTCCCCTCCACTTTAGCGCAAATCGCAAGATCGCAAGTTTTGAAGTTTAAATGTCTTGTTGATGTGGATATTTGCGATATGCGATCATCGTGCCATCACACGATCGCACCATCGCATATTACAAAGTGTTTCGCCATATGTTTGATCGCCAATTTGCGATGCGATCCCATCGCAGATCGCAAATGTTAACTTTGCGCACTTTTGTTTAATCGTGCCATCGCATATCGCACATCGCCAATGGTCGACTGCGATGTGGGCCCGGGGTCAAAGAATGAAATCCAGTTTGTTTGAAGATTGAAGTCTGGGTTAAAATATTCATTGAAATTTGATTAAAAGTAATGTTACGGGGGCAGTATAAAGTTTTTAAAATAATAACCGGAGGAGTTTCGCAAATATATTTTATGTTGAGTGTGGGACCCGATTTCCCTTCGTATTATTGGTTCAATATACATTGTTGGGTTATGCCGTGATCCCAACCCTCAAGGCAAAGATTGAATATTATTTAAGGGCCCGAAAGGTTATATGAATATATATTACTGCCGAGTCAGCGGCACTAAGAAAAGGGAAGGAATCACGTGCGGAATAAATAGTGAAAGCGGATTTCAGTTTTCATCGCACCGCTTTCGATGGGAAAGCGGTATTCAAGAGGTTGGCTCCGATTCCATAGAACGGGAGACACGCGCCCCTATACGACTACACAAACCGCTTGTCACTGCGCGCCATCGCGCGTTATTATTCGACTCAGGATGCCCAGCGATATTGTTGTGCGCCGTTGATTTGGAGGGAAGCCATCGGACGGTGGTCGTATAAGGAAGATGCACGAAGATTTGCAGATTTATTAACCATTGGGGTTATAGTTATAATATTATATGGCAGAGATAAAAGACTACCTTTGGGACATTCGTGCATGGAAGAACGAAGGTTGGGGGTTCAATTTGGATTGGCTTGATTTTTAATACGCTGGATTATCTATTTTGACCCCGTCCAGGAATACCATTAGGGGTTCATGGTTTTGACCCAAGGTTTTAATAAAAGCGAAAACTATATAAGGTGATGAGTATCATGAAGAATGGGGTGCGTGCGAAAGGGTTGATAAAAAAAAAAAAAAAAACGAATCTCTTTTAGAGGTATCTGTATGAATATACTCTGATATATCTGAATCTATGGTGCACCTGTGAGGATGATGATTGATCAAGATCTTTAGATCAGAATATGATTAATTCCTAGTTCAATCAACTGATGAAATCATGAAGAACGTATAAGGGTGTGAATGAATACTTCACTCTGAAGTATGTCTGTATGGAATGGGTAACAGATTGTTGAATTAAGGATGCACCACTGAAGAAAATAAATAAATCTGGTGGCCTACAAGGTATGTTGTATGAAAGCTGATGGATCCAGTATGAAAATTGATGAAACGTGGTCCATGGTGGTGCTGAGGGTCGAAACCTTCAGTGAGGGGGTTGTAGCTCCCTTCCAGTGGTAGCTGGTAAACGAGAGCAGGGGGTTGTAGCTCCCTTCCAGTGGTAGCTGGTAAACGGGAGCAAGGGTAGGAGCTCCCTTCCAGGAGAGGCTGGTAAACGAGAGCATGGGGTCGTAGCTCCCTTCTAGGAGAGGCTGGTAAACGAGAGAAGGTTGTGGCCTTCTGCAAGTGAGTGCCTGCGTGCTGGTATGAGTCTGCACCAGTACATTGTTGTAAGATGTTTTCTTTATAATAAATATTGAAGACTAAGACGACGGTAGTGGTGGTTTTCTCCCATATTGGGTTTCCACCTTAAATCCTGGTGTTCATGTGTGTTGCTTATGTGTGATGATTTATTATGTTCTTACTACACATGTTTACTGCTTACTAAACATCTAATGAAAGAATGATGTACTGATCTAAGTAAATAATTATCTGCATAATGAGATCTCTGGTAATACACAAGTTTCATTAAGGATATCTGCGTGTATACGCGACTTGGGTTTAGTAAAGTAGCATATGGGTTTTATAGAAAGAAAAAGCAAAAAAATTTCAGTCTGCACTAAATACTGATTCACCCCCCCTCTCAGTATTTTTCCCAACAGTCTTCTCCTCATTAGTTTCCATAGATTTAATGGCCAGATGCCATTCAATCTGATTCCTCATAAAGGATACAAAAGCCATTAATTTAAGATCTCCCATATAAGATAATATTATCACAATCATCTCCATACTCACATGTTCACAAATAATGTTGTGTAAAAACAATTCACACAGCAAACTTTGCTCATCAAATTCTGCAGCACGAAAAACATCTAGAAATGTACGAGTGGAGGAACATACATAAGGTTTGTCCTCCAAATGGCTTTCAATTGAAACAAGAAGTAACATTCCCATAGAAAAATAGGATATGATGGAGAAGGTCGCCTACAACCCAACAAGTTGGGGGCAAGATCATGAAGTTTCTGTTTATCAATAGTGAGGTCTCGAATTTGATCCTGTAACAGCAACAAATGTTCTTCTTTTTTCTTGAAAGCCTCTTTCTTCTTGTAATCCTCCCACTTTTTTTTTCAATTCTTCTTCCATCCATTTTTTATGTAAAGTGTCTATTTCCCTTTGATTTTCTTTTAGCGAAATCATCCTATCCCAAATGGAGATCGCTTCTTGCTTCCATTTTTGCAACTCATAGATTATCAGAATTGTCTCAGATTTTCCTCCCGAGGTGGGACTTGGTGTTCTCCTGGATTCAATATCTTCATCAAAAATAGGTGTGCCAGCCTCTGCTTCATGGGGTTGTTCCACCTCTGCTGTTGGTTCTTGTGTAACAGCAGCCTCTTCGGTGGGTTCTTGTCTGTTAGCCCCTTGTTTTTCCCTAGAGTTTCCTCTGCGTCCATTGTTTTTCTTCTATGATAGGCGTGGCTTCTGCAAGTTCTTGTGGGCTAGCATCTAGGTCAATTATTACAGGAGGCTCTGCTTTAACTGTTGGTTCTTGTGTAACAGCAGTATCATCAGCAAGTTCTTGTGTAGCAGCATCCTGCTGTTTTGTTTCTACTTCCATAGGGCTGATATTTTCTCTACAGGAATTATACCCTGTTGCTTTTAAGTTCTGAAAATAGGTTATGCATACTGACATTGGAATTCCTCTTCCCTCAAATAAATTATTCTTAAATTCCTCATTTTCTTTCTTAATTTCTCAATTTCTAAACATAATGCATTGGTTTCATCCTTACCTGATGAGGAAGGTTGCCCTTCTTCTTCTAGAACTTCTGCTTCTCAGCCGTAGGCAAGGGTTCTGCAGGTATGCTGACCTTCACTCTCTGCTTCGGTATTTTTTCCCCAATTGGTTTATCAATAGGCTTTTTCCTAATTCTAACTTCGGCAGGCCGAGTCTAGGTCTCCTCCTTTGACTGACTTTCTCCTGAGGTTGTGGTTTGTTTCCTTCGGCTTGTCCTTGGTCTTTTCCTTTTGAATTCTTCCCAAGTCTTTCCATGATGACCCAGGGCATCTAGCACAATGAGCTTAATAATTACATGATTAGTCACGCATGCCTCTGGGTGTGTTGATGTTTTTACTGCCACAACCACGTGCTTGATATTTCCAAGTAAATAGAATGGGAGATTGATTCTTTACTGATGTCGAAGGTGGTTGAGAAGAGGAAATTGATAATTGAATACTATCATAGACTTCCCTTCGCAGGTAATATATTTGATCAAACCCAGGGAAACATCTTCCCAAGGGTGGGGAAGTGACATTCTATCAATTCCTCTTCCTTTCTTCTCCAGTTTCTCTTCCCCTACTAGGAAATGCTCTTTCAAGGAGGGGCCATTGATTTTCATATAAAACCACATCCTCCCTTCAACTCATAATGAGGTTACCCTAGAAATCACCTCCACAGTCACCTCCATTTGCATACCTCTTACTTGGGTTTTATTATCATTAAAATTCTGAGAAAATTCAATTACTACGGCCTCGTCCGAACCTTCAATATTTTGGAAAAACTCAACCCATCCAGCCTCTCTAAATATGTGGAAAGCTTCAGGGAAATTCTGCAGAGCATCCATAGAATCTGTCTCATGCCTGACTACTGCTCCACCCATTTCGGTTGTTTGTTCCTAACTTTACTTCTTGATTCTGGCAATACTACAATATTGAGTTTCTGAGTTCTCTTCTTTGTTGTTCAATCCTGCTGTAACATCACTGTATCTCTAGTTGCTTCTTAGCACCTTTGATTATCCCAATAGATGAGTCTACAAATGAGGATGCAAGGTTTCGAAAGAAGGTTGATGAAAGGTGGAAACTTTAAAGGATTTACCAAATTGTACCCTACACGAATACTCATAAATAGCTTATTATGGAAAGATATGGGGTTTCGTACACACACGCTTTTTCCATCAGATTCATTCATTATTGGTAATTTTGTTATTAATTAGGTGCATGCGAATTTCATAGATTTTTTATGGTTACAACCTTTTTGCAATAATTTCAAATCATTTCAAGTCATATCCCCTCCCCCGCTTTAATTGTGACAGCTGCCCACGGCCATCACAGGAGCGTCACTATTTTGCCAATTAATCACTGAATTATAATGACAATCATTTACCTTTTTGATGACATACCTGAGGTGGCGTTGGGAGAAGAATTTCATTGATGATGTCCTGCATGTAGTGTTCATATTTTTGTGTCCATCTGGCATTGTTATTGCTTTTTATGAAATTAATTACAAAAAACAATAATCGTGGCTATCGGTTGTTACATATGTAACAGCCAAGACAACTTTTGGATTCTTCTCAAAAAAATAATGATCAACATAAATTGGTACATGAATACCATCGTCCTATGACATAGATAAAAAAGGGAAGATGATTTTACAGTCAGAAAAACATGGGTGTAACAGCCGCCACAAGAGTGGTTTTTTACTGTTACTGGTTGTCTAACTGCGCCCCTAAAAAGGAGTTTTCACAATTAGATTTATTTTTGTTTTTCTTTTTATTTTATTGTTTTATTATATATATATATATACAAAAACAAGTGTAACATCTACCACACAGGTGGTGTTTAGCTGTTGCACTTATTGGAATCTCGACTTTTGAAGGTTGCAGAGGAGAATTTCCCCCTATTGTCGTAACATGAAGATCAGAGTCCATGACAATGTTGAAAAATGATTCCTTCGAAGCGGGTTGATGATATAGCCTTAGGCACTGCCCATTAACCAGTAACGGCATCTTAACATTTTCAATGGTGACCAATTGTACAGTCCCATTGTCAAAGACTGTATCCACTTCATAAGGACCTAACCATATGGTGTAGAGCTTCCCTTTAAAATCTTTGAACCTTGAATCGTACAAAAGATCCCAATCTCCTTTATGGAAAATTTTCTTCTTAATAAACCTATCATGCCATTTGGCTCTCTGTTGTTGAATGATTTATGTTTGTTGGATGGCAGCTAGCCATTTTTCTTCTAGCTCATTAAGTTGGTTCAATCTTTGAGTTTGTGTTGTACTCAAATCCAGATCAACCTGCAATGCTATTCTCAATGTATTTATTTCAAACTCTATGGGGAATAAGGGATTCTTACCATACACCAGTTCATATGGTGAGAAGCCTGTAGTATTCCTCCATGTTGTCCTATAAGCCCAAGTACCTCTGGAAGTTTTTCTACCCAATTTTTTCAGTGGCTAGCTACTGTCTTTGTCAAAATTCCCTCAATGAATTTATTGGTGCTTTCTACTTGCCCATTTTCTTGTGGATGATAGGGTGTGGTGATTCTATGATGGATTTCATACTTTTCAACCAACTTCTTAATTAAATGAGATGTGAACTGAGGACCCCCATCTGTTACTATCTCTCTGGGTATTCTGAAGCAAAAAAAAATATCTTGAAACAGGAATTCTGAAAGAGGCTGCTCTGTTGCTCTAGTTAATGCCCTTACTTCGACCCATTTTATGACATAATCGTGGGACCAATATGTATGCTTTTTTCTGTGATGAAGGATTGATTGGACCCAAAAAGTCCAGGGCCCATTTCTCAAATGGTTCTATTACTATTTGAGGCTATAATGACATCTCATCTAATTTTAGAGGCTGGCCCATCCTTTGGCAACTATCACATCCTTTCACAAACTTCTTGGCATTCTGGAATATGGTTGGCCAATAGTACCCTATTGAGAGTACTTTATGTCTTGTCCTCTTGTCATCAAAGTGACCTCCACAAGGTTCTTCATGACAAGCCTTTAGGATCTCAAATACCTCATCTTCTCTAACACATCGCCTAATCTAAAAATCTGGCCTAGTGTGATAGAGATTGACTTCTATCCAGGAGTAGGTAGCATTCTGTTGCATAATCCTCCTTCTTTATTTGGAAGACAATTGGTGTGGGTATTTCCCTGCAGCAAGATAATTGGCTATATCTGCATACCATGGTGAGTGAGTAGAAATGGCAAAAAGATACTCATCTGGAAAAGAATCCTCAATGGAAGTGCAGTCATTACTTATAGTTAATCTAGAAAGGAAATCAGCAACTACATTATCTTTTCCGGGTTTATCTAAAATAGTAATCTCAAATTCTTATAACAGTAATAACCATCGTGTAACTCTACCATTAGTAACAGGTTTTTTCATCAAAAATCGAATGGAATCATGGTCAGTGTATACGAATGCTTGATACCCGGTGATGTAGTGCCGAAATTTGTTGATAGCATGCACTACTGCTAGGAATTCTTCCTCAGTTACAGTGTATTTAAGTTCTACTAGAGTCAAATTCTTACTAATTTAATATATATCGTAAGGTTTCTTAGCCTCCATTTGCCCCAAAACAACACCCACAGCCATGTCAAATGTGTCTTTAGCAATATGAAATGGTAATTTCTAGTTTTTTCCTCGTAAAACAGGTGATGCTGTTACACAGTTCTTCAACTTTAGAAAGGCCTGCTCACACTTTTTTGTCCACACAAATTCCACATCTTTCATTATTAATGAGAATAAAGGAGATGCAATCTTTGAGAAATTTCCCATAAACCTCCTATAATATCCTGCATGCCCCAAAAAACTATGTACCTCTTTCGAAATCTTAGGGGTCAGGATTCTCGATATTACCTCAATTTTTGCAGGGTCTACCTTGATTCCTTGTGCTGAAATGAAATTTCCCATCAAAATTCCCTCGGTCATCATCATGTGGCATTTTTCTGTGCTTAGAGCAACATTAGTTTGCTCACAAAGTTCCAACACTTTTTCCAAATTATTTAATGCTGTCTCAAAGGCATCCCCATTGGCTTTAAATTCATCCATAAAAATTTCAAGACAATCATTCAAAATATCAGAAAAAATACCTAGTATTGCCCTTTGAAAGGTTGTTGGTGCATTGCAAAGACCAAAAGGAAGGACTCTGTATGCAAAAGTACCCCATGGGAAAGTAAAGGTTGTCTTGTCTTGGTCTTCTGGAGCAATTTTTATTTGATTATAGCCACTAAACCCATCTATAAATGAAAATAATCTTTTTCCAGAAAGAGTGTCTAAAACTTGATCAATAAATGGTAAGGGAAAATGATCCTTCTGAGTGGCCTTGTTAAGTTCTCTATAGTCAACACAAACCCTCCACTTTCCATTCTTTTTCTGAACTATGACTAGTAGAGACACCCACTGACTGTCATAAATTGGGTAGATGAAATAAGCATTAAGGAGTTTCTGCAATTCTCCTTTTACTATCTCCTTAAGTGCGAGGTTCATTCAGCACTGAGGTTGTTTAACAAGTTTGCAATCTTTCTTAAGGTAAATGTGGTGAGTGCATAGGTTAGGATGGATTCCTTTCATATCATTGTAGTCCCATGCAAATTCCTTTTTGTATTACTGTAATAGCTATATTAGAATTTTTTTTTGTTCAGCAGTGAGGTTAGGATTGATATTTAAACATTTTCTAGGTTTGATTTTAATGGGACTGCTGGTAGTAAGCGGAGTTGTTTTCAAATGTTCAATAATTACATCATCTTCCTCACTTTATTCTCCCAAATCTTTAATGGAGGAAACAGGGAGTGAATTACTAATAAAACCATTGATAATATCGTCCTCTATTTCATCTTTAAAGTATTGTGCTTTTCCAAGCGTGAGAAGGAGTAAGGAAAGATCATATTCAGGTACAAATTCGTCCCACCAGGGACTATTCGAATCCATGTAAGGTTTTGCTGAGGGATAAAGATTTAGGTTCTCAGTGGCCTGCCCATCTGATTTCACCATAGATCCGGACCTACATCCGATATATGCATCTGCAGTGGCTAGCCATGGTCTCCCAAAAATTAAAGGATGGCCCTCGAGATTGGATATGGTTTGTAAAATAAGAAAATCAACCGGATAATTTCGGGAGGCCACAGTGATAACCACATAGTCAATCATCCCTTCAGGCTTAACATGGGACCTATCTTCTAGTTTAAGAACTATAGGTGTAGGTCTAAGTCCATGAAGTCCTAGAGATATGAAGAGGTCTTTAGTCATAACATTAATAGTTGATCCTAGATCAATCAAGGTATTAGTTATAGGATGATTGTCAATATGGACAGTCACTGTGGGGTTCCCTGGGTCATTCTACTTAGTCAAAAAAGGCTGATCAATCATAAGATCAGACCATTTTCCCAAGACATGGATGGTAGCAAGGTCCTTAGGTTTCCTTCCAAGTCTTTTAACGCATAGATCCCTCATTTTTTTGGCATGTATAGGCACTTCTTTAAGAGCTCGTAATATCATAATCTGCACATATAAGTTTTGCAGCTCCTTAAGGAATTTAGATTCAGGTTGTAAGACCACCCCAGCTTCAGTTAATAGTTGAGGGTATGGAGGATTCTGAATGCTAACAGCTGAATCAGCTACCACAGATGTACCAGCCTTACTCAGATTAGTTGTTGTAAAAACAGCATACTTTCCTGAGCCGGTTGTTACAGGTGTAACAGTGGCTGATGTATCAGTTGTTACATGCGTAACAACTCCTCAGAATTGTCCATATCCTTCCTAGGTGATTCACTTTCTTCGACAATAATGGGAGTGTGTCCAGATCTAATTACTTTCCCTGATCAAAGCTGAACCTCATTAAGTCCAATAGGAGTGATAAGGTAACTCTAGAGGGTAATCGGAGCATCCATGCTCTGAGATGCCTTATTATTTTGATTGGGGTTAGGTTGTACAGGTAATTGGGGCCGGACAGAAGGTGTAGGATTTTGAATATAAGGCAGTTGTAATTGTTTCTGTTGTATTGGAATTGGAGGGGGTACTAGACCTTGGCCATTAATTCTCTAGTTCTAACTCCAAGGATTGGGTTGTGATTAAAGATATTGCATTGGTGGAGGAGATGGCCACTGGTTCCATGGTGAAGGAAATTATGTTAAAGAAGGAGTGTGATACTGCCATGGATATTGATGACTATTATAAACATTATTCCAAGGATAAAAAGAAGAAAAATATGCAGGCATACCTATAGGTCGTGGCTACCATGGTCTCTTTGATTTGATGAATTAAGAAGATTGAACGTCCTCGCTTGATTCTTGAAGTACTGCCTTTATTCCGAGCAACTCAAGACATTGATTTGTCGAATGTGCCAACTCACAAATGTTGCACAAGCTAACACTATTCAGTCCACATTCTCTTTCCAAATTTTTCTTTTTGCATTGAGAATAGAATATTTCTAAGGCTGCTTCAGATTCCACTTGTACGTTCTTGACTCGTAGCAAAGTGATCTGGGCAGAAGGAGTGCTAAGGAGATCAGTTTTGAAATCTTCGAATAAATTCCCAATTTCTACTCTGGTTACCCCTCCACTTGTGGACTTCTGTATCCAAAGTGAAGGGTCCTGAACTGAAAGCCTTCCCTTGACAAATCCTCTCGATCTACGCAGGCAGAGTTTTGTTATCTCCTCAAACGTTTCTTGCAATATATATCTTTTTCCTATTATATTCAGATGTTCCAAAAAATCATCTCTTAATCCTCTTAATAATATCGGCTTTAGGATCTCTGGATCTAAGTTACTAAACTTAGACCTCTGTAAGTTATAGTGGAATCTCTCCAAATATTCCTCCAAGATTTTCTCTTCCTTTTGTGAAATTCTGAAAATTTTGTCCTTCAGATCCCTAGTTCGGCAGTAGTCCTGATACTTAAAGAAAAAGGCTTCTCTCATGTCATTCCATGTTCGAATTGTGCCAGCACCCAATCTCATAAACCATCTTAATGCTTCTCCTTTCAGAGTAGCAGGGAATAATTTCAGCTTTTAGGTGTTTGAAGTGTAGTCATAACCTCTACACAGCACCTCGAATTCCAACAGGAAGGTATCAAGATCTTCAATAGCCATCCACTGAAAGGATGTTAGGGATGATAAAGGGATGTTCTACATAGGAGCTTCATCCTGTGTTTCTAATATTTGTAATTCAAAGGTGATAGAGCTATTATTCTTGACATTCTCATCCCCCCTGACTGATTCTTCCTGATGAGATGAGCTTCCCTCGGAATGTACGGGATACTGGCAAATAAAAGGATCCTGTTGTTATAGGACCAACAGTTTGACAACACTACCAGCATCCAAATGATGATCAACTAGTTGTTGTTTCTCAGGTTCCTGACAGTCCCCACTGGTCTCTCCGTGTCCTTCAATTCTCAAATCCTAGTCAATGATTCTCCACTGCTGTTTTGAATCTGGAGTTTTGATATCAAGAGTGGATATATTGTTCGAAGGATGGTGAGGTCTAGACACGGAAGACACCGACGGTCCATGCCTTGATGTGGTAGCCACTTTCTATGGTCTTGTCTTTCAATTATCTCTGTATGAAGTGGACTGTTCCTTTTCTGCTCTTGCAATCAGGTCTCCAAAGAATGTTTTCCTTCCCAAATCTGCGCTCTTCTTTTCCTTCTTACGACCCATCTTTCCTGTAGTTAGTAGAGTGGGGGGGGTGTTTGTATATTTTTATGTTGTCCTACTAGCACACATGGGACCTATGCATATCAACTCATCCTATAAGTGATTCAGTTTCTACAGCAGTGAGCTCGCTCAAGCTTGTTAGAGCAATACGCAGGTTCTTACCTCTCGTCTTACTGCCCAATGACTGTATAGCTTAATACACCTTAAAAAACCTAAAATTCAATTCCTAAGCGTCCCAAAAAGGCATTGGTGAGCCCGCTCAGGCTTGTTAGAGCGATGCGCAGGTTCTTACCTCTCGTCTTATCGCCCAGCAATTGCAGCACTGGAAACACTCAAAACAGAAGACAAAAATGCTCAAAAATCCAACTTCCTAAGTATCCCAGCAAGACATTGGCGAGCCCACTCAAGCCTGTTAGAGCGTTGTGCAGGTTTTTACCTCTCATCTTACTACCCAGAAATTTTATCGCTAGAGATACTCTATATAAAAAAACACACGAAAATTGGACTTCTAAGAAAAAACTCTGATTGATTGGATCGTCACTGCCATCCCCAGAAACGGCACAAAAATGTTGGAGTATATAAATCACTTATTAATGACTGAACAACACACATTTAATTATCAATATAGGGATGTCTGTTATTCCAATGACAGTGGCACTTTCTATGACGATACATCAACTAGAAGCAGTTTCAAAGAATATAAATCGTTGCTGAAGTAAAATGCTAGAAATAAATCACTCATACAAAATTAAAAGAATCCACAAGATTGAAATCACACTTCAATTGATTTGTTAACTTCCCACATAGTAAGTACCCTGCTGGTGTCTTTATTAATCATATGTGTAACAGCATATAAAGTATAGAAATCGAAGCAGATATATTCTCAGCTAAACCATCAGCAACAACACTCTAATGATACATAAACTAAAATCCAATTACATAAACACACAACTATTGTAACTATTGCAATCCTTGCTAAGAAGGAGGGCCCTTCCTCCCTAGCAAGGTGCAGATAGAAAAGAAACTTTGACTGAACTTAAATGGAATCACACGTGTAACAGCAGTAACAATATGATTTGTATTAATCTGAATACAGTTACAGAGGAAAAACAACTTTGTTCTTTGCTAGCTTCTTGACCTCTAGGGTTGAGAGATATATAGTTGTTACATCAGAAAATTTAGGATTAGATCAGTCATGAGAATCTTACGATTCTCATGCTGATCAAAATAAAACTCATGAAGTTATAACCACTCCCTAATAAAGTTCTGATTAGGAATTAAAACATTACAATCAGAAATGCCCTTAGGTTGTTATCCCAAAAATATAATGTTGATAACTCCTACAACTATAAAAAAAAAACACAGATGTAGTGCAACTGCCAAGGAATGGATCAGAAAAAATATAGACAAGAGCGGCCAATGGTGCAATTGTATCACCAATTCGCCAACGATTCTGTAACATCAAGGTGTAACAGTAATTGTTGGCGGGTCTGTAACAGCACAGTGTAACAACATTGCTTTGCTGTAACAGCACCATCCAAACTGCTTCTGTGAAATCCTTGGGATCTTTGACATCTGAAATGATAACAAAATGCCATCGATCTTTCTCCAAACACTCACCATCAGTTAGTCATAAAAAGGTATAATAGATCATAATAATTGGTGAATTGGAAAAATAACAAAAGAAAGGTGAAATAGCACAAGTCAAGGTAAAAATTTGGGAAAAAGGGTAAAGATAATCCCATAAGTTGAGGTTACGAAGCAAGATAAGGGAGATAAGTGTAGGAAAAAATGTGCAAAACCAGCACCCAACAACAATATGCAGATATTTTTTCATTGTCCTCCAATGAATTGAAGACCTATGATAGAGGTATAATGGAGCACAAAATTCCTCTGAAAGCAGATGCAAAGCCTATAGCCAAAAAAATAATACATATCAATCCCATGCTAGTCCCTACCATTGAAAAACAAATCAAAATATTATGGGAAGCAAAAATAATTATGCCTTTGAGATTTTCTAATTGGGTAGCTAATATAGTCTCGGTTCAAAAAAAGAACAGTGAAATAAGAATTTGTGTCGATTTTCGCAATCTGAACCGGTGTTCATTGAAGGATAACTATCCATTACCCAAGATGGATTATATTTTGCAGAAATTTGTAGGCTCCAAATTATTGTCAATGATAGATGGATTTTCATGCTATATCATATTTCAATTGATAGACAAGATAGAGAAAAGATGACATTTACTACACCCTGTGGAGAATTCATGTACAACAAAATTCCATTTGGTTTAATGAATGCAAGTGCTACATTTCAACGGGCAATGGATATTTCCTTTGCAGGAGAAAAAGACAGATTTGTAGTCATTTAATTGGATGACATTACAGTTTATTCAAAATCTAATGAAGATCATTTGAAACATTTGAAACAAGTTTTTGACAAATGCAGAAAATTTGGTTTGTCCATGAACCCAAAGAAGTCATCCTTTGTTGTTCAAGAAGGAAAATTTTCGAGACATATTGTGACAGAAAGTGGTATCTGTATTGATCCAAGGAGAATAGAAGTTATTCAGAAGATTGGTTTTCCAAGGAATAAAAAAGAATTGCAGTAATTTTTGGGGAAAATTATTTTTCTCAGGCGCTTTGTCCCAAATTTTGCAGAGCTAATCAAACACATAAATTTCTTGTTGAACAAAGATGCAAAATTCAATTGGTGAGATAAAGCAAAAAATTATTTTTTAGCAATCAAGTCAGCCTTGATTGAAGCTCCAATTTTGATTAGTCCTGATTTTGAAAAAAAAAATCTGATTTTTTCATATGCTTCTGAAGAAACAATTGCAGTTGTCTTGTTACAAAAGAACAAATAAGGTTTGGAACATCCTATTTCATTTTCCAGTATTTCTTTAAGGGATGTTGAATTAAATTACAACTTCATTGAAAAACAAGCATATGCACTAGTTAAGGCTTTAAATTCTTTTTGATTTTATGTGTTATATTCAAAAATTGTCGCTTTTGTGCCAAATATCATCATCAAAGATGTATTTCTACAGCCATATATAGATGGCGGGAAGGGAAAATGGCTAACAAAAATTCTAAAATGTGATATTAAGATTAAACCTATTAAATTGATAAAAGGACAAGGCTTGGCTTGCTTGATGGCTGAATCTAACTGCAAGGCACTAAATCTGAATATGGAGGTAGCTGAGGAAAACAATGGAGAAGGTATTTCTGATTGTCCTGAAATATTTCATTCAAACCGGTATAAGGATATAGTATACTTTTTGTTACATTTCAATTGTCCCCCTGAAATGGAGAAGTCAAAAAGGAGAGCTTTTAAATTGAAGGTTGTTAAATTTTTCATTTTGGAAGACCATCTTTACTGGAAAGACCTTGTGGGAGTCTTATTAGGATGTTTAAATGAAGCTGAGTCATAGGATATTATGACAGAGATACATGCAGGAGTGTGTGGAGGAAATTTTTATTGGAAAGCCACAACAAACAAAATCTTAAGAGCTGCTTATTACTAGCCAACTCTTTTCTCTGATTTTTTTTCCAAATTCAGGACTTGTGTCGAATGTCAAAAAAATTTTGGTAAACAGAAGTTGCTTCCATTACCTCTTATTCCTATTTCTGCAGATGTTCCTTTCCAGCAATGGGGGTTAGACTTCATCAGTGAAATTCATCTACCTTCATCACAACAGCATAGATGGATTCTTACAGCTACAAACTATTTTACTAAGTGGATTGTGGCTTTTCCAACTAAGAATGCCACTGATACGGTAATAATAAAATTTATGTTGGAAAACGTTATGGCTAGATTTGGTTTTCCACATAAATTAGTGACTCATAATGCAAAGGGTTTTAAGTTTACTAATATGCATAACTTCTTTCAGCAATATGGTATTGAATTGACTCATTCCACACCTTATTACCCTCAAGGTAATGGGTTATTTGAGCCTTCCAATAAAATCTTGGTGAGAATCATTAAGAAGACGTTGCCTATAAATAAGAGAAATTGGGACACTCACCTGGTGCATGCTCTTTGGGAAGATATGGTAAGTGGCAAAAAATCAATTAGAATGTCTCCCTTTTAGCTTGTATATGGTAATAATGTTGTAATACCATTGCAATTAGCTCTTCCTATTATGAATTTTCTGCAAGCTGAAGTTGATAATGAAAATCCAATTCAAAGGAGAATGTTGCAGCTGATAGAATCGCATCAAATTAATGAATCATTGATGCACAAAGTACAGAAATATCAGACTAAAGTCAAATCTGTTTTTGACAAAAGATAAAATCAGCAATTATTTCAGAAGAATGATTTGGTACTGCAATGGGATTTAAGGAGGGAAGGCCATGGAAAGCATGGTAAGTTTGACAATTTATGGCTTGGGCCATTTAGAATTGCTCAAGTTTTTGAAAACAATATGTTTCTGCTCAGACATCTAGATGATGATCAGTTGATTGGAGGTCTAGTTAATGGTAATTTTCTTAAAAATTTCTTTGTTTGATAAGTTAGTTAGTCATTTCATTGTAAATATCTGGTGTGATGTGTCAATAAAACTCCATGCCTAATGGTACTTGTGTCTGTAAATATGATCAGTCTTAAGTCTAGTCAATCAAAGGTGAGTCTTAGTCATAATTTCCATAAGTCTTCTGCATTTTGAAAGTTTAAGGCACTGAGTCTATAGTCCTTAAAGCCTCACAGGGAGGACTTCATCCCCAATAGGAGCCACTGTTAGCACTATAAATGTTAATTTATGACTGCCATTGTAACATTATTTTCAAGTTTTTCTTGTTTCCTAGCCTATGTCAAAATTCAATTCATTTTCAATAAAGGTAAAAAAAGAGTCTCAAAACCAAAATAATTTTGAGTTTTTAGGTGGTATTAGTGTCTTAGGTTCATAAAAGAAGTTAAAACCATTATTTTAACTTAGGTTAGTGTCGAAATCTATTGGTCATTTTGTAATAAAATTATAGTTTCTCTTTCCAAGATAATAACTACCTCTGTTTAAGTTCCACTGGTAACATAATGATATAATGAAAGGAAAATATTTCTCCAAATTGAAGGTCACATTAGTAACACAGTGAAAAGAGTAGTTATTTCACTGAAATTTGGTTATATTTCAAAACAAAGATAAAGGCATCTATTTCTCAGGCATAAGGAGCTGCAAAGGATATTTTTAGAGAAAACACCATTCATGTTTAAAGATGATTGAAGACCCCCTGTGTTGTAAGCATGATTATTCTTTTTAACAATATTAATTATTTTTTTCTTAGGAGAATTATTATAGGTGAATGGTTATATTAATAATGCAGCTAACCTACAACTACCCAACTAAGCTAAAGTGGAGATCATGGTACAAGGTATCAATTATTAAATGATGAAGTGGAGTTTTATTCGTTATGGGGTGACTTGGTGCTTGTATTCAATTTTTTTCAAATCGTGCCATTACACCATACCATGATTAGAGGCGCAAAATGAGAGGGTTAAGTTCAATTTTCTCTTAGCTGAGGTTCTCTGTGGAAGTTATAGCTAACAGGACTCATGTCTTCAAGCAACCAGTTTATCATTTCAAGGTAGGAAAACAAGGCTCTATGTAGGGTTTTTCCCGTAGGATTAAATAGTTGTGTGTTTAGAAGGAGCCTAGCTATTGAAAAGTATGGGAAATGGTGGGAATGTGAACAAGTCCGAGCTAGAAAACACCAGGTTTGTTGATGCTAGGGCCAAATTCAATTTAAATGAGCTAGCTAGTATAAGCTTTTGCAGAAATTTTCCAAAGAAAATGTGGCTTTAGCACATGCTTTTGCCAAGAGAAATGATGGAGAGAAATTCAAACTTGGGAGAAATAATTTCAAGATCTATGAAGCCATCATAGCTGGAGCTTCTCAAACCTCGACCACTATAGAATGTTGGTTCAATAATAAAACATTTTCGACAGAAGTAAGTCTCTACCTTAAACCTGAACATGTCAATGTTAAGTGGAATCCGAATGCACATATTTCCTATTTTAAGGCTGAATGGAAACATGTGATCACCAATGTGCAACACTACATTACATGTGAGGGTAGGTTCTCCTATTTCCACCATTACCAAATGAGATTTCTTGCTCATATTTTAGGTGATAAACCTATGAATTTTCTTTATTTCCTGTACAAATCCTTGTTCAAGATGTCCTTAAAATTACAGAAAATACCTAACTATCCCTTTCACAACCTATATCATATGGGTTTAATTAAAATATTTATTTTCTACCACCTTAAAAAGAAAAGGACCACCTAGGATAATTTCCTAACAGAGGAAGGGTTTGGTAGTATCAACTCTAGGAGAAGGGTAGGGAGGCCCAAGAAATGAGATTCTCATGAAAAAACTAGTGCAACACATGTGCCAAATAGTTCACAGCCAAACCCTATTCATTCATCAACTTTCTTCCAAGTTGACCCTCCCTCCATGTCAATCAGAAGGAAAACTAGAAGCTCGACTAAGAAAGTTGGAGACCCTATACCTATGCCAACAACACAACTAGTCAATGAAGCCCATAATAGCAATTCACCAATGATCAGTTCACCTAGGGAACCTCAGACCTTAAGGTCATTCGTGGGGAAATATAAAAATAAATTGAAGTAAAGAGATACTATGCCTCCTAAAAATTTTGTGTCAAAAGGTAGGGAGTAGGCAACTTCCTCTTCAAGAGGCAAACCTAGGAAAAATATCATCATGACAAAATAACTTCCAGAGGAAGTCAACCCTAGAGTTCTAACGTCTAAGCCTGATTTTCCTCCAGAGGAAGTCAACCATGGAGCAAAGAGATCAAGCAATTTTTCTAAAACAACTCAGCAAACTCAACCAAGCATTAATACTTCATTCACAAAATCCACTCTCTCACAAGTTTTTCTATCTCTTAAGAAAGGAAAAAATAAAATGTCATAGGTTGTCATAGAGGAAGACCCTACTTTAGCTCAACTAGTCTCCTCTATTGGCTCTTCAGTCAAGAAGAGGAAGAATATTGTGATACATTCATAGTCCTCTTATGAATATAGCAGTGACACTGAATATACAAAATCAAGGTTTGAGGAAGGATAATCTAGCATATTCATGCATGGAGGTAAAAGGACTTAGTTCATTCCAAATCCCTACATCCAGACACCTCAACCAGGCCTAAAAATAAACACAAATTAACCATCAATTTGATTGCTAATCCTGCATTGAGAGATGAGATTATTAATGTTGATGATAGTCTAGAGGATAAAACCAAGAAGAAAAAGACTCAGCTAAAGAGTCAAACACAGAGGAAGAGGTCGGACAAGAGAGTGACTAAAGCTGAGGCCATCAGGATTTTTTCATCTATTTTGGACCTTTGAAGAATGAAGGAATAGGGCTGCCTTTGAAGAATATTTTCATTTTTGGGTTAATTTTCTATGTTTTCGGATATGGCTACTTTTTCAGCAGAGGTAGCTATCATTTTCGAATATTAGTATATGATGAAAAGGAGTTGTTTTTTAGTTTATTATCATAATGGTGACATCAAAGCAGGTGAAGTGGAAGAGATTTTAGTTATGATAGATGCTTCCAGGTGTCATTGATCAAGCTCCCTCCTAAATTTCAGAATTATGTTTTACACTTTTTGGGGAAAACAACTACATATCATTTTCAACTGTTGTTTGCACTTTTTGTGGAAATGGTTGCACCAGAAAAGAGGAGTAGTCTTCCAACATATTTCTACATCATTCAGCCACTTCGAATTGCAAGCCATCATGTTGTTTACTTTATTTATGTTATACCACTTTGTATTAAAGTTTAATATAAGCCTCATCTTTTGTATGAGATTGTAATAACTTGTTTAGAACAAATTCATATCTTTTGTGGAGATGTCAGTATATTTTCTTTTGTATATATATAATAAAGCTCCATGAAGATAAGGTGGGTGTTTATGAATCTTTTGCTCATATGATCAGTGTACTTTTTAGTGAATGATATTGTAAAATACTTTTGAGGACTTATTACCTACTTGATATGTGTAGTTTTAATCTTTCCATGTGTTTCCACACCTTATTTTCTTCAGTTGCAGTTTTTAAATTCATATGTTTTTTTATGTTTCAATCAATCTCTTGATATGTTTATGTATTTTTTCAACTTTCATTAGTCTCACACAGTGAGCTTTATTGATGAGATATACTTAATGACAATCTAAAGAGAATTCTTTAGGACAGTCGCTTTTGATGATATTTTAGTAAGATTATTGTAAGTCTTGATACAACCTTCTCTTGTTTAAATATTGTCAAACTGTTACTTGTGTTATTTTTTCACCAAAAGCAGTGGATTTCTTCCTTGCATACCCACTTTCTCTTCTTCTATTTCACACTCTCTTCTCTCCATAGGCTACAAACTTACCTTTTTTCTACCATATCAGGACTCAATACCCTCATTATTCTGACAGTGAACTTGACTAAAATCCCTTTTCATTGGTTGAGGTTTTAAATCACCTACCAATCATATAATCCAAATCATTAAATTTCCTTAGAGCTTAGGATGTGTCTGTTCAAGCACTTGAAGCAGTCCAAGTGCTAATTCCAGCGCTAACACACCCAAGGATAAACTTCAATTTGCCTCCCCAGCAACAGCACCCTAGATGTTAGCGCAAGGAGTCACTCCTTGAATGCAAAGGATTAAGCCTTAAACATCATAGTTTATTTCAAAATAAAAGGTTTTGAGTGGTGGGATGGCTTCTTAAAGAGTTATAAATGTTTTTTTCTTTTTTAGACATTCATGCATTTCGAAAGTTTTGGCGAGTATAAATTTTATGGGTAAATTTGTACTATAGGGGAGCATATTGTAACAAATGAAAGATGACAGAAATTTCTTACTCAAGATAATAAATATGCATATCTTAAATCAGTAACACGGCTACAATAATGGCCTTTCACACAAATTTTTCTTTATTTAAAGGAAACAAATTTAGAAAGCAGAGTACATGCATAAAGAATTTCATAAATATTTCATTAAACCTTCACTAAGATGATCTACACAACATATATATGATTTGCAGAAGACTAAACAATAGATAATTAAATATTAGATCCTCTAACAGTTCTCTTACTCACACTTTACTAGTTGTTCCATTAACTCATCAATCGGAAGAATGAAACAATGAGAAAAACACACCATACATTAGATAGTCCTTGAATCACAAAATCCTCCAACATGAAGTGAAAAAAAAATATTTTCTTTATTATGATAAGTCGTCAAGTGGACCAAAATCCAACCTTGAAATGGTATTTACAAATGATATTTATAGTGTAATATTCCAAAATAGGAAAAGCAACAATATTGAACACAATAATGGAAAATAGCATTAGATGTCAATAAATCAAATTTGAGCCAAAGATAGATCCATGATATTAAGTATAACAGCAACAAATGAATACAATATCTTGGATAACAAGTCCCTCAAGCTAGGCAAGAGAAGCCTCCAATATCAAAAAGCATCAAAACATGAGATGTAGCTGCTGCACAAATGCTTGAGGCCAATACAACGTAGTTTTAGTGAGCAACACTGCTACTGGAAAATATGAATATATGGATCTGATAATACAATGCTCATAAAATACTGATAATGGAGATCTATACTCCCAAACACCTTTCCAAGACAACCCAGAAAAGGTTTCCCGAAATACCCAAAAATACAAATGGTGAACTGCAGCCCTAGAGCTGAAGACTCATTACAACTAAATAAATAGGAAGATATGGCTAAAGCTGATGTAGAAATATGTGGCTCTCCTACAATGGATTCTCCAGGTGAAATTCTGATCCCTTCACTGAAGATCTAACTCCCCAAATGATGCATTGAAACCACCCTTGTGACTGCTCTCTAGAATAACGAAGTCTATGACTGAAAATGCATTGTAGGGGCTAATGGTGACTTGGCCTGGTGCCAAATGATGATATGATGCCCAAGGGCCTTCCTTGCTGGCCTCCAGATGGAAATTATACCTCTTCACTGAAACACAAGCTCAAAATGGCCCTGTCAAACCCTCCACTGCTGCAACCCTGCAACACAACACAACCCTAGCAGAAACTGTGCTGCAGAAGAAAGTTGTAACTTGGCCAGATGCTAGAATGTGTAAATTCTACTCAATTACCTCTCCTGAGTGGGCACTCAAAGTCCCCCAAGGATGAGGGTGGGATTCTCGCTCGGGAACACCCTTGTGCTAAACAGCACTGCAGACTCCGCTAAATAGTTGAAGAGATCCAAAAGTCGTAACATACCATAAAAAAAATAATACTCAACATGATTTCCATGGCTTCCATCCCCTTCCTTATATTCTTTTTGAGCTTTCTCACCTTGGGCCCTACTCATTAAATCCACTACTTCCATGCAAAGACTCTCCCACAAAAACTATGTTGTCTCTTATTGATTATCCACTCCCTCCATACCAGCTCTATTGATTTGGTCAAACTTGACCCTATCCACATGCTTCATCCCATATTCAAACCTAAGGGTGCTTTATCCAGCCACTTTGATGCTCCTTATTCACATTACGAGTGATTTTATTCCTACTAAGGTGATTTATGGGTCTCCCTAACCTCTTATTCTTCTAACTAAGAAGAAAAAACAAAATTTAATATTCCAACTAGCTAAACGTTAATTGGGAATATTACAGTCCTCCCCTCGCAAATGTTGCTTGTCCTCAAGAAATTGTAAAGGTGAGTGCTCCAAAACTTCTCCTCCTTCCCTTGTGACACCTCCATGTGATAATCTCTCCTCATGAACCAAGTGCCCCCCAAACAATCCATCCCTGAAATGCTCCTCCCAAGTGCTCATGAGATGCATCTCCCAAGTGCTCAAGTTAACCAAATGGCTCATCCCATAAGAAAACAAGAGGTCTAAAGTAGCAATCATGTATGTCCCAGTGTTCTCCATGAAGCATGAAGCATAAGGAATGTGGATAATCTCATTCCCAATGGGCAAATCCAATCCTTGTGTCATCCCTCCAATCATGCCAATAGCAATGATAAGAACATCATCAACATATGGGATCATAATCAAAGTCATACTAGCTTCCATGTGTAGAACCAGAGGAGGATCACAATCCCACAAGTGGAACTAGTGCAGTTTTACTCCTAACTGCCTCAGAATATGATATGATGAGTGGTTTCCCAACCAATTTATTGCTGCCACAATCCTCTCACATACATGGAGAAGGTGAATGATGTGTGGTGCCAACTGAGCACACCCTGAATAAGGTACCATCTCCCCAAAATATCCTAATGAGTGGCCATCCTCATCACTTCTTATGGCCCCAAGTAGACCATGAAGCCTATAATAAAGAGCACCCCCTTTTGGAGAAATTAGCTACACATGAATGGTAAAGGAATACAAGTACTCATCTAGTAGATCATTATGCACAAAAACATAATCCTTACCATATACTTTGAGCAAGTTTGTGAAGTGGCTCATAGATGGGCCTCCTCTCATTCTCAATGAGAAAGAAAGTTGTTGTGACAACTCAGCCAAGGAGTGATGCCTCTCCTCAATCTCTAAACAACACATGCATCTCCTCATATGATGGTACATCTCCTCTTTGAAGCCTTCCCAAGTGAATCCCTCCATGATAGTATGATATGCCTTCATGAAATCAGTGTGGCTGGAGAGAAAATCCTCATATGTTGCATGTAGTAGCTTCTCCTTGAGATTAGAGGCTCTAGTCAAGAAGATCTTTCTCTAAAAATAGATGACCCAATATCTCACAGTATATATCCCATCTGAATACTGGCCATCAAGTATCTTGCATGAGAAAAGATCCTTGGAGTATTTCACCAACAGCTGGGATCTCCAATAAGGACCTATACTCCATAATGACAGTCTTGCAGCTCTACAATGTAAAGCACTTGTCATGTTGTTTCCCTCTTCTTTGAAATATCCCATGCCAAGGTCATATGTTGGGATGTTGTTATCCTCTAATTCCCCTCCTATTTGTGCCCCTGATTAAGTAGAGGTTGAAGTTTTTGGAGGTTATCCTTCCATGGGCATCTATCACCCATCCAAAACCTTCTGAGTTTTTCCAACGTATGCATGAGTGGCCACCATTCTCTATCATATGTGGAAGTATCTTTTGGTTCTCCATAGCCATGGAGTGGTCTCCTTGCACCATGATGGTGTCATCCTCCATCCCTGAAACATATTCTCTCAACGCAATATTTTTGGTGAGAGTGGGTAATATTGATATTGGGAGAATGTCTACCTCCTCCTTGAGCCTACCCAAGACTCTCTGCGATGTACCAATTCCTCCCAAGGTCCTCACCCCTCCTAGATCTATGAGTGGTGCAACCTATTGTGAGACATCTCTCATCAAATTCTGATCTGGTGGTCTCCCAGGTGGAATTCCTCCAAATAGTAATGTATCATGGGCCAAAGTCATCTGCATAATTGATTGGACTGTTAGGTACTTTCTTCCATTGCGCAAATCCAGCCCTGCCCTTTGTGTGGAAGTTGTTTGAGAGGGATAAGTATGCATGCCCCTAATCACTTGATTCTTACCACTCCTCTTGCCTGTCCACTACATCTGTAAAGTCTCCCAATCTATGGTGACTTCACCCAAAATAATCAACCACTACACACCCAATATCACATTGGTGTCAGGGATGTCAACCACAAAGAAGTGATCAGTCAAGGTATATGTCCCCATGGTGACAAATAATGTTGGAACATACTTCATGCACTGCATAATTCTAGCTCCTGGGACCAAAACTGAAACTCCCTCAAATTCATCAGTAGGTATGGGCCTCCTCTGCACTAAATGGGCATCAATAAAGTTGTGGGTTGCCCCACTATCAATCAACAGTGATACCCTTTCATCCTGAATGGAACCTCAAACTCTCAAGGTCAAGTACTTGGGTACTTCCCGCAATGATGAAAGGTCCCCTCCCATTGGAGAAAATTATCCATTACCACCACCTGGTGGTGGTGGATCCTCCCCAGCATTGTGACCTCCTTCTAGTTCCTCTCCTTCCTCCTCTTCATCATCAGAAAATACATCTACATAGTGTGTCTTTCCTACTGTACATCTATGTCTGGGTGCCCATGATTCTTGGCATGTGAAGCAAATATTCCTTCTCCTCATTTCCCTTCAGACATCATCACAAAGAGGTACTTTTCTTTGGCTCTCCTTTGAAGGAGGAGCCTTTACATATTTTCCCTTTTATGGAAAAGTGGGCTTTTGCTGAAATGGTGCCTTTACCCTAGGCAAAGCATCTTGTAGATCTCTAGCCCTTTCAACAACATCTTGAAGGGTAGTTGGTTTGGTTGACTTAAGAAAACCATGTAGAGGTTCTGCTAGCCCATCAAAAAACATATAGACCCTCCTAGCTGCAGATAAATCAGGAACCATAATAGAAAATTTTAGAAATTCAGAAATGTAAGTTTATGGATTACCTGACTATTTGAGCTTATCTAGCTCAATGAAAGGTGCCTCTGGGTCTCTTCGATCAAACCTCTCCACCAACCTCCTGGTGAACTCTGAATATGCAGTCACATTGGCATGCCCCAATGTAGAAAGACCATCAAACCACCAATCACGTGCCTCACCCTTAAGGTGCAGTACTGCTATTTTGATGGCTTCCATCTCTGGTACTTGGTTCAAATGGAAGTATATGTCTAGATTTTCTACCCAAGATTTGGTTGTGCATTTGGATGACCCATCAAAAGAGGGTAAGAAGAATCTACCCATAGTCTGGTGAAGATCATTGTTTTGTATGAATCCTCCACCTCTATTGTGATGTTGGGGTCTCCTATTATCCTTGATCTGACAAAACTCCAGAAAGCTCAAATGATCATTGAATCTCTGAGATCGAGACTCATACTCAATAAATTAATCTTCAAGAGTTTCTTTTTCTTGAAACCCTCCATTTCCCACTTCTAATAATGTGGGAATAGTGGAGCGTTGGGAAATATATTGCTTCACTTGTTGATCATGCATGTGATGTGAAATTTCGGAGCCTTCTCCATGTAGAAACCCTTTAGGGAATTCCTTGTGTCTATCCATCCTCATCTCCTTGATTTCTCTTGCAATATCTTGCATGGTCTATAGAAGAAGCTTGGGAAACTCCTTGTCATCCTCTTCTCCTGATATGGGAGTTTTTCCCTTGTCTTCTCTATTATCTTTATAGTCATATCTCTGGTTTCTTTTGAGATACCTCTTTTCTCTGTCTGTGAGAGGATCTCCCTCTTCTGATGACATGTTGGTTGAAATGCACAGGCTGATCCAAGAATATTCTCTGATACCACTGTAATATTCCAAAATAGAAAAAGTAGCAATATTGAACACAATAATGGAAAATAGCAATAAATTTCAACACATCAAATATGAGCCAAAGATAGATCCATGGTATTAAGTATAACAGCAATAAATGAATACAATATATTGGAGAACAAGTCCCTAAAGCTATTCAAAGCTACGAAATACAAAGCACCAAAACATAAAGATCATAATTATTACCAAAACCAAAATGACAAGCATGAGTTTTTAGTGGAAAAAAAACCTACTATATATGAATATATGGATCTGATAATACAATTCTCATTCAATACTAAGAGTAGAGATCTATACTCCCAAACACCTTTCCAAGACAAGCCAGAAAGGGTTTTCAGAAATACCCAAAAATACAAAGGGTGAACTACAGTCCTAGGGCTGAAGACTCACTACAACTGAATAATTGGGAAGATATGGCTAAAGCTGATGTAGAAATGTGTGGCTCTCCTCAAATGGATTCTCCAAGTGAAATTTTGATCCCTTCACTGAAGATCTAACTCCCCAAATCATGCACTGAAACCACCCCTGCAACTGCTCTCTGGAATAACACACTATATGATTGAAACTGCGTTGTAGGGGTTGATGGTGACTTTTCTTGGTGCCAAATGATGATATGATGCCCAAGGGCCTTCCTTTCTAGCCTCCCGATGCAAAGGCTACCTCTCCACTAAAACACAAGCTCAGAAATGGCCCTGTCAAACCCTCCACTACTGCAACCCTGCAACATAGCAGAACCCTGGAAGAAATTGCGATGCAGAAGAAAGTTGTAGCTTTGCATGATGCCAAAATGTGGAAATGTAGCTCAATGACCTCTCTTGATTGGGCACTCGAAGTCCCCAAAGGATGAGGGTGGTATTCTCGCTCGGGAACACTCTTGTGCTAAACAGCATTGTAGTCTCCGCTAAACATCAAAAGAGAGCCAAAATTCATAACAGACCATAAACAAAATAATACTCAATATTCTTTCCATGGCTGCCATCCCCTTCCTTATATTCTTTGTGAGCCTTCTTACCTTGGGCCCCACTCATTAAAGCTACTACTTCCATGCAAAGACTCTCCCTCCAAAACTATGTTATCTCTCATTGATTATCCACTCCCTCCATACCAGCGATGTTGATTTGGTCAAACTTGACCTTATCCACATGCTTCACCCCTTATTCACACCTAAGGGTGACTTATCCAGCCACTTTGATGCTCCTTATTCACATTAGGAGTGATTTTATTCCTACTAAGGAGATTTATGGGTCTCCCTACCCTCTTATTCTTCTAACTAAGAAGAAAAAACAAAATTTCTGAAAGCTAATTGGGAATATTACATACAGAGAGAGAGGCACCAACTCCATCTCTCCTAAAAATAAGGAACAACTCTTCCTCACATTACATAGGTGTTATAAGACATTAAAAATATATCCTATCGAAATCTAACTAAAAGGATAGATGTAGATAAGAAGAAATAAGACAATTTGGACTGCATTGCTGAGTGTGCTAACATGCTGCCCTTTTTTCTATTGATTTACCTCTTCGTGACCTTAATTCTTTAATAACCATGTGTCTTCATTAAATGTGACATTTAAAAACCACATATCCACTTATCAACCATCACTTGACATATCCATATTATTATGAGTCCTTATCATTCTTGAACTTGCTTGGAAACTCTATTGGAAGCTGTCAAAAATCATTTAAAATAGATGCTACCGGAAATTATGGAAAAAACATGTAACTGCACAAAAACTGAAATGCTACCGGAATTTCTAGTAGCACTTTGTTTCTTTTTCAAAAATTCACAACAAATACCTGAAAAATTCTATGCAGAATAATACACTATGAAGATTTAGTTTGTTCAAAAATATAATTAGTAGGAAAAAAGGTATTTCAGTGGGATACCTTTTTACCTCTCCTCCATATGAGTTGCAACTTATGTTTGCTTGTCCAAGTCTGTTTGTTTGTCAATAACTGATTTTGACCTTGTGGTCTTGGTGGTTGTTTCTTTGGCAACGGTATTTTTCTCTTTCAAACTCTTCTGGATCTTTCTTCTTTTTGAGGATCATGTTTGATGCTCTGAAGGAGATTTACCCTTATCTTTATTTTTGGGTCCAGTAGACTCTGAAATTTATGGAGTTACAGTTTTTCACCCTTCATATTGCCTCTCTATATCTATGACTTCTGTCAGAAAACTTGGATTATGCAGGGCTTTAGATTTGAGCCTAAACTTGTTGTTGTCTCTGGTGTGTCTTTTCTTGCTACCAGCAACTATTTTTCAATATCTTTGCATTATCTTTCTCCTAATATCATACCCTGCATATTTTAAGAACTCCTCATTAGACTTAGTGGGCTGATATTCCTTCTGAATCTTCTATTGAATGTCTACCTCCAAAACTTTCGGTAGCACCTTTTCTTTGGATTTTTCTGCAGCTACAGACTTTCCTCTTCCTTCTCTGGTATAAACCTTTGGAAAAGGAGAAATAAAAGGCACAATTTTCATTGCTTTGGGCTTGTAAGTTGATGAACCTTCTCCTTTCTCCAACTTCTCTTCAACCTTGGTTGAAGGAGACTTTTCTTTTTTTCCTTTAGTATTTTTGTGTATGTTCTTCTTCTTAGCCTTTCTCTTAGTCCTCTTACCAACTGATGAAGTATTTGGCTTATGAGTTTTCCCTTTCTACTTGGTAGGTTGAGGATGTTGCTGTGAGGCTAGAGATAGCTGAGCTGGAATATCTGGTGTAGGTGCAGGTTGGCCTGCCCTGTAAAACGTAAAATGTTCCCATGACTGGTTTCTTTTCCTTAGTTCTTAGTCAACCAGTACTTTAATAAGAGCATGGTGATATAAGTTATACTTTTCACAGCTGCATGGGTTTGTATCCTAGCTAACATCTTTTTCAAGCTCTTCAGCTAAAATAATTGTAGGTTGAGGGTCTTCATACCTGCAATTTGAAACAAAAATCTCATATGATAAAGAAAAACAATAGTATATGTAATATTCCCAATTAGTCATGAGCTAATTGGGATATTCAATTTTGTTTCATTTCTTTTTTTAAAGAATAAGAGGGCAAAGGAGGTCCATAATTCTCCTTAATAATGAATAAATCAATGCCAAATGTGAAAGAGGCAAATCTTGGCTGCTTAATTAAAGAAACCTTGGTGTAAAAGGGGTTGGACCACTTTAACTGGGTCAACCTTGACCAAATCAATAGCGTTGTCATGGAGGAATGGACATCAATGAGGGACAGCGCAGTTTTAGATGGAGATGCTTTGTGTGAATGTAGTGATGTTTTTGGATGGGGCTTAGGGTTTGCAATATCATATTCTATTTAGAGAAGAGGATGGCAGCCATATGGAGGTTGTTGATGTATATTTTATTTCTGAATATATGGTATGTTTAAACATATATCTTTCTCTTGTTTTTTAGCTGAGATAGAGTGTTGTTTAGCACAGGGTGTTCCTGATCAGGAATCCCACCTCATCCATTGAGGAGCTCTTGGAGGAGTCTTGCATTACATTATCCATTATCTGGCTTACGGCCAAGCTTCTTCTTTCAACTACAGCGCAGATCCTGTTGAGGGTTTGGTTGTTTTTGCAGGTTGCAGCAAGTGGTGATTAGATCTCTAGATCTAAGCCATCTCATTGCTTATTTTCAATGGAGGAGGCTTCCTTTCCATTAGGAGGACATTATTGAAGGCTATTGAGCATAGTTTCAGATCTTGGCATCCGGCCAACCATATTTTGATCCCTACAGCATAGTTTACTCCCATATCTACGTTATTTCTGTAGGAGGAGTTGCAGGATGGTTTAGTACACCATTTGGAGAGATGATTTTCAAGTGATGGGGATTTTCTTTTCACTTTGAGTATCTATTGGAGGAGGCTATTTTATTGATCATATCATATTAGCCACACTTTCCAGATCTATATTTTTCAGTAGATCTGTAGTCTTATATCTCAGATCTACAACTTGTACTTGGTGTTTTGCTGAAAACCCTTGAGAGTTTCTTTAAAGGATCTTGTATAGTGCAGGGATCTGATATAGATATAAGTTTTGAGGCACATATCAGCTCTAGATCTGATGTATAATAATTTTCTGTAGTAGAGCTAATAAAATAGCGCTGTAAGGGTCTTCCATCTTTTCTACATGATTGTAGCACCTCTTATTGAGGGATTTTGTTCATTGGAGGCTTGTATTTCCTGTTATGCATCTTATGGCCCATTTCTTATGTACATTTTGCTGTTGTAATAACATATGAAAGGTCTACATATAGGCATCTTGCTTTATAAATGATGATCTGCAATATTTTTCCAACATTTTGCACTATATTCATGTTTTTCCCATTTGGGAATATTACAGTATACCTCCTCTCACAGGTAAGGTAAATCTTGATAAGATTGAAAGTCTCAGCCCATTCATTCTTGAGGTAATTTCTAGGAACTCCTTTAGCCTAGTTAGAGTCTTTGTGTCCATATTTTATGAAACTGTTGAGGTCTCCTCCAGTGACGACTTGGCCTTTAAACCATTTTTCTCCTTTCTATGGAAGTTTGAAATCTTCAGCAATAGGCTTTGTTGATACCTAAAATCTGAGGCCATATATATTTTCTTCCTGCCCATTAAAAGAGAGTGAAAATTTCTTAGCTACTCCTGCATGAGAGCTTCCTAGTCTTAAACACAATGGATACCACCCTGTTTGAACAAAGAGCCTTCTCACATTCAGATTAGCATCAATTAGATCAGCTCCTTGGGGTTTAATGTGTTTTATTTTTCCTCCTTTCTTAGTCATATTTAGTAATAAAGAAGGTTGTCTGCTGAAATATGATAGGTGTCAAAATTAGGGGAGATCACCTAACAGGTGTTGATGTGTCTTTAATACAATCGGTTTGAAATATGGGTCTCCTTCCTCAAGCTGCTCATTCACCAATATTTAAACTCGAAACTAATGGTTCTCCCTTTCTTTTGGTCGTTTAAAAAGATATGTTGGTTCACCTTTCCATGCATGATATTTTTCGTAATGGGAAATATCTTAGACCATAGAATACACCTTGTGTTATTCATGATTAACTTCAATTGGTTGCGGTGTTTCATATGATATGCTACAGGTGGTTGGAGATGAACGGAGCTCAAGCTAGCAGTCACCTCCATCATATCCTTATGACAGGCCTAAAATTTCAATAATGTTCATGTGTGATCAATCCAAACAGTCATCACATTAAAATTGCAGTTCCACGATCTACCTTAACACTTAATACGTACCTCGACATGTCGATGTAACGACTTAGCTGAAAAACAAGACAAACAACGATTGGCTTTAACAACTATGAATTAACACATAGCTTGCTCCACATATAACCATGACTGAACTTAACATCTCTCAGCCTAAACCTTTCATATCATGTGACCTAACTCATGAAAAAAGTTTTAAAATGTAGTTGATAACGGGAACACGTGGCTAACACAAAACCGGATGCACTTTTTATTTTATTTTTTTTAAACAGTGGAGTTTACCGGAGTTTTCGGTAGCATCGGGTAAAATAAAAATAGACATAAAACAGAATTAAAAGAGACTGTCCAAAAAGGATAAAACAGACGCTACAAGAATGTTCGGTAGAATTCTAAAAAAATTTGAAATTTACAAATTTTATCCTAAAAACAAAAAAATTAAAAAATACTCATGACTTAGCATAAACTGTTCTAAGAGTACAAAGACGTGTAATACCAAAATTCATATGAATTTCAAAAGTCATTTATTATTCCAAAGGTTGTAGAATTCCAAAATTTATTAGGATTTGGAAAGTCAAGAGTCATGAGGATGTGAAAGGTCATGACTCAAGATATAAAAGGATCCTCATTTCTCATGTAAAGCACTTTTAACCTGGGCTTCTCCCAAAAGGCATTAGAGAGATAGAGTTATTACATATGGGGATCAAGTAGTGGCTCTAACGCTCCACTATTGGAGCTAGTGATGTTCATTGTATTTATCTATATTGGGACTTTTGCTTAATATTGAAGCCCTCCAGGCCAACACATTTTCACACATAGATTGTGAATGTTTCTAAGAATATTCTTTGATTTTTTATGGTTCATGTTTTCTTTCACTTATACTGGATTAATTAAACTATTTCGGTGACTTTGGTGCTTACTTATTGGAAATTTGTTTTAATTTGTATAATGATCGTCGCATCTATGTGAAATATTTTGCTTTATGTTAGACAAGTCTTTCTTATTCACGTGTGTCTCCATTAAAGTAGTAATATTACTTATTTATTATAGGCTCACTTTATTATCCCCTCATAGTAAGAGAACCTTGATATATCTTTAATTGAACACTCGCAAGGCGCACTCGCTTCCTCATAGAGAACGAAATTTGTGCTTCTCTCTTATCCTGACAGATAAAGCCAATGAATATATTTAAGTAAACAGTAGTCGAACCGTATTCTGGATGGGACTCCTGCACCAAACGGTGTGAGGTCTAATTGGGACCTTATATCAAGAATATCCATTGTACATTAGCGGTATCCAGCATCGTCAACAGGTTCCTTGACTCATTTAATATTATAGTGCACTCTATTTATGAATAGGATGGAATTATGCAATGTGTTTTATGTGTATGAAAAACATTTGTAAATGTTTAATGTTTCATTCTCATCATGGGAGTGCTCCATATTGTGGTTAGATCTAAGGAAATATAAGCAAATCCTTGGGAAATCCTTGGAGTCTTCGAGTCTATTTAATGCAAGCTACATGATTGCATTCGGTTTAATAATCCTTTAAAATTATTTAGACGAAGGAACTCTGATTTCAAAGGAGTTGGGTGGATGCTAGATGGGAAAAACCTTGTTGAGTTACATTTGTCTTATCATTCTTCCCTTATCGAACTAGATGCATATATTGCTTGGGAATGAACATTGTGAAAAATGATTTAGAAGGAGATTTTCCGATTATTGGATAGGAAATATTCATATTGTGTTGTTCCTCCCTTGACTTGTGGCATGCATTTGTCCATCCAGGATGGAAATTATTTATGGGGCACAATATGGGATAATTCCTATCCCCTGACTTGAATATTCACATCATGCCACACCTTTTCCCTCTTACCAACTGGTATGTGTTGAGCGCATTTGGAACTATCATTGTAGATGGAGGGAACAAGACATGGAATTCCCTCCATCACATGATAAGAAATATACCATTATGTTGTGCCCAGGTTTGACTTAGATCCTACCTCTTGTCTCGATTCTATGACACTATGGCACTATGATTTGGAGCAATGACAGGAAAACTTTTAGGAAAACCAAGAATTTTGTATAACATAAAGGTGTGGATTTGTACGAAGGGACTTGGCACTGTGGGACCCTGGCACAAGCTAAGTTGGCAAGAACTACATAGGTAGGGCAAGGATAAGTGGACACCATGTGAATGGTGATGTGTAATATTTTTTACATGGAATATCTATGGCATGGCATGTGGAAGGTTGAATTAGCCCCATTGGATGGCCAAAGAGTCTATTTTTTGTGACATGTGACACCGTTAGAGGATGCCACATGGTAGTGTCATATTACCCTAACATCAACATGACATAAGAAGGAGCAGGGGAGACATGTGACATGGGTTCCAGGTGGCACCATAGGTCATACCACATCGAAGATGGCTAAGGTGTGATATAAAATAAATGTGTTAATATACAAGAAGTTTCCCATTAGTTCCTCTTGTCTAGATCCTTACAGAGAGCACTAAGATGGAAACCCTCCAATAGTTGATGTGAAACTTATTGTTGTGCCATGGAGGTTGAGAAGGGAATTCTTCAAAGGAATATCATGGTGGAACTATGACATGGTAGCATCCATGCTAGATTTTGAGCTACATGGTAGAGCCACATATGCCATTCATGATTGCCACATGGCCATGCTTGCTAATGTAGTAAGGTTTAATGAGAAAATATTAAAATGGACATAACTTCAAATCTAGAAGTCAGATTAAGATAAAAATTATATTGCTGGAAATGTCTCTATGATATAGATGTGATGGTGGAATTTACTTTTAGTTCCAAGGATATTTGTAAAAGAGTAGTTTTTTGACCCCATCTTCATAACAGGCCTTAGATATTTGGTTAATTTTTATGTAACACCTTCCACAACCTTAGAAACACCCAAGGGGGTGGGAGGGTGTGTTACAACAAAATTCAAGGCTCTATAATATGGTCCTTTCAAGATACTACAAAAGGTAGGAGATAATTCCTATAGACTCAGTATATCGGCATTCATGTACATTTACTTTGTAGTGAATGTGGAAAATCTCAAACTCTATGAGCCATCAATGTTGGATCAAAAAGAGGAGCAAGTGCTACCTTCCATAGAGGACTTAGCTCTAAGTTCATAAAAAGAGTGGAAAGAGGATATATTTTTTCATAAGAGGTATAAAATTACAATATAGGGGCAACATGACCTTTGGCAAATTGGGTTGAAGGACAACTTTTAGGAAAAACAAAATGGTACTCTATGGAGAAGGTAGAGTAATTTTCTTCACCACATTTAGTAAATATTTTGTGGACCAAAATCCACCAAAAATGGGGAGGTATGATGCATATTGGATAACTATATCATTTTCTATCCATATCGATGCTTTCAAAGTGGAAAATTTATAAGAATCAACCTATAAGAGAAATTTTAATAGGGGGGTCTAATTTGGAGAATCATGATATAAGACCCTTAGAGGATACTTTCAAGACATAAATGAATTTTTTTGGGGATAAACTTTCCTTCTTAAATGTAGAACCATGTGATGTTATTATACTCTCATAAATCTTTCCAATGACGGAATAAAGATGTTAATCAATTTTTTCATGCAACAATTATGCTTCCTAAAAGTTGACTTCTCATTATTAACCACCATAATTTGAGAGGATGCTACATAAACCCCCATTAATCTTGGAAAATAGGCTAGTCACTTGAATACTCTGAATAATTATATAGAATGTTAAAAATTTTAACTGTAGTTGTGAGTTAAAGGAGTTAAACCTAAGCTCTAGTTAGCTACAATATGTGTGATAATCGTCCTATTTGGAGGAAAAGGGGTTGCATTCATTTAAGTATGTATCTTGTTCCATGGTAGGGTAGAGCAACTTGGGAGTGGGAGTGAGAGAGCGTAATAGAGGGGTTTTATTTTTTTTAGCAACCTATCAAGCCATATATCTCAAGTAACTCCACCAGAAAATGACTTCTCCTTTGTACTTGCATTATTTCCATTCCAAAGAAAGAGAGATTAGGGTGGCCTCACTTTCTAGTTGGATTTTCTCCTATAAGTGTTTCATAGAGCATATATTTGTTCATTATGATTAGTGTGATTGTGTTTCATTATTATCTATTCTCTAAATTTTATCTATTATATGCATAATCAGAAAGAAATAATCAATATATCTAGAATCTAAGCAAAATAACCCTCATAGTACAAATTTCATTATATTTTTATTTTATATTTATGGAAAACTATCCAGTGGATTATCTATTGTAGTTATGGATTAGTTTCTTATGATATTTCATGAGAGGAAGTGGGTTTTAATGTTGTAACCCATATTAACATGGTGTATTTTGATAATCCTATCAATTTTGGTTAGGTGTTCACTTTCAATGTGATAACACCTTAGCTTAGTCCTCAATCCATCATATGGACATGTGATATACATGTTTCTAATCAGGTATGAGTTTTTGGGTTAGAAATCCTACAATTATGAAATATTAGATAGCCTGGTAGTTTAATTCTACATGGACTTTGATTATTAAAATATATCATGGTTTCATTCTAGGAAGACAAATAATATGGGAGTTTGGGACTCTACAAAAGAGAAATATCAAGGGGCTAATATGTTTAGGAAAGAAGCAAAGCCAAAAATATAATAAATATTCCTAATTCTATGTCCTAATTTCATCTCATATCCTAATGTTCCCAAGGCATGGGGACAAGTTCCTAAGTAGTGGAAGGGTGGCTTCTTGATTGCTACTTATCAAATAGGATCCATGGAAATTTATCATTAGAGATTAGTGGTACCATTCTTTCCATCGTTTCCATTGCATGTTCATGCTTTAGGTTTGAGCTAGTGAGAGCCCCTACGAAACCTTTGAATTCTAGGTGAATTATGTTAATAATTATCCTTAGGGTGCCTTGAGGAAGGATGGAACATATAGGGATAATTATGTGGGTAGGTTTCCCATTATGTGAGGCCTAGAGGGTCTCTGGAGATTCCATTAGTCAAACTAGAGTTCTTGTAGCCAACACTCAAACTCAAAGGCTTCCTATATAGCCTATGTTGGAACCCTAAGAGGAAAAGGGGAAACTTGTGGGAACTCGGAGTAGAGAAGGGGGTTCACTTCCTTGGGTTGTGTAATATTATGGGAATGGGAATTTTTTGGTTAGAATCTCTACTGGATTTCGGTCATTTATTATTCTTTGGTGATATTTTTACTATTAAACTATATTTTTCTTTAAGGAGGCTTTCCCTTGGTGGTTCCATAGCCTCAGTTGATGGCATATTACTGAGAGAGCTAGAGAAACATAGTTTATGGTTGGGTGAAACATCTAAGTTCTACAACTAGTTAGACTTTTTATGGAATATAAGTGGTATTCTTAATGTCCCTCTATATTTTTATGATATGTATTTTTGTGTTTAAATGTTGTGTACTTAAGAAATAATTTTGCATATGCATTGTTATATACTAATATGATTTTTACATTAACCTATATGTTTAATTGCATCATATAATAGTGAAAATTAATATTTGACATCAAAATTGTATTATGTATGGTGAATTGGTGGAAATTGAGGGAAATTCCCACCATCATAGTAGGCATATGGGTGGTTGAGTATGTTATAGATTGGTATTAGAGTCTGTTATAGATTGGTATTAGAGTAGTTATGTGTAAATGACAATGTGTGGTATGTTTTGACATCACATTATTGATGGTATTAGAGTAAATTTCTGAGCCAAGTTTAAATAATTTTGAAAATATGGTAATTATATAATGAATTTCAAAATTGTGTGTGAATAGAGCCTAGATATAGGTTTGGTTCTAATTACAAGTGCAATTGAGCAAATACAAATGAGTACGTCAACATTTAAAAATGGATAGAGCAAAGTGTTTGCAAAGTACAAATCAAGGAATCAAAGAATTATAGGACTCCTTATATGATTTGAATAACTTGTTTCTTAATATTCATAGTAAAATTGATTTGAAGGACAATTTTATTGAAGCATTTCAACTAATATTAAATGAAAATGAGTGGAAAATTAAGGACATAGTTGTCACAATTTGGTGACATAAATGACCTCATACAAATAATTAATGTTTTTTGGGCCACAAATGACTTAATATAGATGATGGATGTTACTTGTAACATAAATGATGTAAGGGAATTGGTTGATAAAATTAGAAAATAAGTATGATTCCTTACCAAACTATGAGATACAAATATTCATAGTGAAATTGACAAACAAAAGTTTTGTTGAAGATAGGACACAAATAGAAGCATATAGAGATAGTGTTTGACAAAACAAGGTATTCCATATAAGATGAATGTCTTAAGTAACCACTCACACAAATAGATCAAATGTCATAACACAAATGTTATTATATTTTTAAAACCATCTAAGAGGGAACTGGTCCACAACATTAACTAACATGGCCACTTGAGGCAAGATGTTAGTGCAAAAGAAAATTTTGCACATAAGAGAGTTTCTCACAATCAATCATCAACAAATGACCTTGCATTTAATTTAAATATAGATCATATACTTATCAAGTGTTAGAACTTGAATGAAGCATAATGTAATTATTCAACCTTCCCATATATGCTAGTTGGAATTTAAATAAGGAATAATGTATTTATTTGACCGTGGAGGGAGAAGGATTGGTGATGATAATTTCTCTCTAAAATTTCTATCACTATTTATTGGGAAATCCTTTCATATTCTATACCAACTATCAAGCTCTAAACTATTTAGTAAACAAGCATATACATCAAGGGAAAGGGTATTGATGGCTATTACAATTACAAGAGTTTTAATTCAACAAAATAGTCTAACCAATAAATAAGAATGTTGACCTGGCCTCTTGTTTTGACTTGAAACAGTTTAATACTTGATACAGATTGATGGTGAGCTACCAAATGTTTTTTTGTTTTGAGTTAGGGCCACCCCTATGGAGTTAGCAGGCATAGTCAAATTCCTATAAGAGTGGAAGGTGTTTGATAATATTCTAGAGAAAAATAAAAAAGTATTAGAAATGAGGGCTACCTTATTCACATTCATGAATGAGTATATATATAAATTGGGACCTAATGACATTTTGAAAGGATGTGTTCTTGATCATGAACATAAAATAATAATTGATGAAGCACATCTGTATCCCTTGGGTGGACATTATTAAGAAAACATGATGGCAAGGAATATTCTTCGGGAAATCCAGTGATGGCCGACTTTACACAAATATTTTTGGACAAAAGTAAAAAAGTGTGATATTTCTCAAGGAATGGGTTGACCACTACGGAAGGATGAAATTCCCATACACTAAATAAACTTCTATTTACCATTCAAGATTTGGGAAATTTATCTTTTCATCCCATTCCCTTAAAGAGAGAGGCAAACTAAAACCAAGTATATAATTATAGTGGTTGAATATTTAAAAATATGTGTTGAGATATAGATAGTAAACTTTTGTACAAAAAAAATTGAAACTAAGTTGATTTATGAAAACATTTTTACAATATTTTGACGTCCATTAACTATCATCATTGATTAAGGAACCCATTTTGTTGACAGAACAATTAAAGTACTGCTACATTCACTTCTTGTCCTAAAGATGGATCCCCATTGGGATTCAAAATGTCGACCATTGTTTTATGATACTATGGATAATCCGAATTCTGCAAATTAAAAACAACCACAGAAGTTTAAAATCCATAACAATTAAAGTACTACACAAAAGTTTATGATTGATCATAGAAAATAATTTGACTAAAATATGTGTGATTGACTGAGATGATAAGGTTCTATTAGTGTTATTGGCCTATAGGATCACTTACAAGAGATCGATTAGCCATCCACCCTTTAAACTCGTATATGGGAAAGAAGTTATCATTCCACTACACTTCTATACAAATAAATCAAGAGTGTCATTCGCACTTAGATATGACTTTGATAGATATAAACAAGAGTGTCGTCATAAATTGCAAAACAATGAAGAAGAAAAATTGACTGCATTACACTATTAAGAGGTCTAGAAGGGAAAAAGAAAACTTGGCATGACTAACATATTAAATGAAAATATATCAATCAAGGGGATATGGTCCTACTTTATGACAATCATATCAAACTTAAACGGAAAAAATTGGAGAAAACATGGTTTATCTAACCAATTGGTGTAGCCTTAATTAAGAACTTTTCAAGGGAACTTGCTTTAGAAGGTTGTCAATGGGGCATGACTAAAAAAATATTCTTCATGACAACAATGAGTTTTCTATTGGTGAAAACCTCCGTAGAGGTGTCAATAGACATGGAATATGCCAAATACCACTTGTGGTAAGCCCCAGTAATGAATCTAATTTTGAAAAAAGAAAAAAAATAACAAAGAGAAGAAAATAAATAGTAAAAGTAAAAAAAAAAATGAAAAAAAAAGAGGGAGAAAGAAAAGAAAGAAAAAAATAAAGTAATGAAATAATTGGCTATGGAAGAGTTATCTAAAAACTCTCTCAAGACACAAATTTACTTTAAGGAAGACATAATCAACCATAATCATCAATAATTTCATTTAATCCAAAAAAAACTGACATAGAGAAAATCTATTAGAGAATCAGAAGATCATAGTAGACTAGTATGGAGAAATTTGAAAAAAAAATTGCAATGCAATGAAAGTAATCACACTTAGATAGGAAGGATCTTCATCAATTATTTGAAAAGTGTGTGGGCCCAAGAAATCAAGCAAGTGAGGAATCCAACAATTAAGCGAGTGAGTTAGGGAAAATGATAAAATTCAATACAATTGACTCTTGAGAAATGTAGCAAGAAAGGCTTAATTTGACTTTAGCCTTAGTCAAATTGAGAAAATTCCAAATTTCCACATCAATAGACAAATTGGAGGCAGTTAACTAAGGTGAAATGTCTTTTTTCACTCAGTTAGCTTAGTAAATTTGAGTTAGAGGGATTGGAGATCAGTTAAACATGTGTGATTCCTAATTTGTAGCAATCAAGGTCTATTATTTCCATTTGTATTCAGTTAAACTAGTTATAATTGTTGATAGAACTAGTTGGAGGTCAATTGTGTAGTGGGACAACAGTCTAACTCAGTGATCATCTTGTTAACTAATCAAACAGGCAAAAATAGCTAGTGCATGCAAAGAATTCAAGTTCCCTAGTTGTGGTGGAGATTCTAAGGTAGTGTAACATCAGTTATAGAGTAGTCTTGAGTGTACAGGTGTGGCATGTAGTGAAAGGATCAGCCTTGGGAATTGTGCAATAAATCAGAGGAATATTCCTAAAAAATAGTGGCCAAATTCCTCACGATTTAAGCAAGGAAGTAGGGGCTCAAGCAGAGGTATAAATTGACTAAGTCTGGGTCAAATATTCTCATTGAGCAGAGAGATGGGCTATTCACTTGCAAGTTGTGCTCATAGAGAGAAATAAATTGTAATACATTCTTTATTCATATGATTAATGCAAGCAGGCTTAAGGGTTTTTTACCATTTTTTTCCCCTAGAAAAATATTGTGCATGTGCGGTTTTTCTTATTCATGTTTGTGAATGTTGCTCTAAATTGTAATTGAATTTCCGTAGAGTAGTAGAGTATAATTGTGTCTCTTTATTTTAGATTAAATTTCTTGAGAAATTTCAATTCTATACCAAATTTCTACATCGACCACTATAATATAATCAACCATGTGGTTAGGAATGACCATAAAAAAATGATTTCCTATGCAAAAATAGTAATGGAAAAAATTGACTATAAAAATGAAAATTGAGTGACTTAGTGTGAAGAAAATGCAATTGATCAATAGCATAGATACAAACAAAGAAAAAAAATTGATTGGTTGGACTAAATTAACCAAAGTAGATAAATCAACCAAGTTCAAAGACTATGATAAAGAACTTGACCGAGTTGGAAACATCAAATAATGAATGTATTATGACTTTAACAACCATTGACTAGACCTAGTTGACCATTATATGTCCATTGATATTATACATCATTTCCACAAACCAATACTAATGCCTATAATTTATTTCTGGACACATTGACATGATATTCAGTTGTGTGAAATTAACACATACCCACATGAAAAATTTATGAATAGATATTCTTCATATAACCAAACCACATTGTATTCAACTATTGAGTGATCAAGAGTTTTGTTTGAAGATAAAGAGAAAGAATTATTAAGCATTGAACCCTCAAACTTTGAGTAAAAATTTGATCATGAAAAATCTCCAACCATGTTGAGAATGTGGGAGGGAATTTGAATGAGGTAAACCCTTGTGGAACAAATGACAAAGTAGAAATAAGATAAGTAAACTACAACAAAGCTACAAATAATAATGCATAATATCCAATAGGAAAATATGGAGGAAATACTCTAGGATAAGCACTAACAAAATTTTGCAAGTTAGGGACTTGTCATGAGAAATTGGAAAAAAGAAATCCAAGTACTTGAAAGATCACACTTTGAAAATTACTTGGGTGCCTTGTACATTGCACCTAAGTAGATTGCATTCAATTAATTTATCAAGTCAACTACAACAAAGTTACAAATAAGAATGCAAAATATCAAATAGGAAAATATGGAGGAAATGCTCTAGGATAAGCACTAATACAATTTTACAAGATAGGGACATATCATTAGCAATTATAAAATGAAATCCAAGTCCTTAAAAGGACACACTTTATAAATTACTTAGGTTCCTTGTAGACTGACAAATTTGTGGGTTGGAAGGAACATGATGTGAATTTCATGGTGAGTCAGTTTCATGAGGGAATGATGTGGCTAGAGTAACCATTATCAATTATAGTAGGTATCATACATCAAATCACCGGTCCACTAGTATGTGGATGGAAAGATTGACTAGATTGACCACTGCCAAAAAATCCAAAGGTATAATAACAACAGAAATATAATCATGACAAGTGGGAATGCATTATTTTTTCTTTATGCCTTAGTCTATTAGGTTGGGCATCCAACACAAAATTAACAATATTGTAACAACCCCTCCCACATTTACCCAAATCCACAAGCTCGTAGGGGTGAACATGAGATGAGAGTTACTATGCGAGACCCGATTTCCAAGATGCACTTATGGAAAATGGGTCCACATGTACATAAATGATTGCAAACACAGAGTGACACATGATCACACTGTTATCACCCTAATTTTACCTAACACTATTTCATTTTAGTTTCGTTTCCTTAAATTTAATACAACTTTCTATTTTTTCTAGTTTTTTGGGTTTTAAACTTCTAAGGTTGTTTTGAGGACCTAAATGATATTTTCAAGGAAACGGAGAGACCAAAAAAGTTCTAGGCTAGTTTCCTAGTCTATTTTTAGCCTCCTTGTGGAGATATTCGAAATTAGGTATTGTCAAACGGAGATTGTATGCCAAAGTTACGACCCTGTCAAGTTAGAGGTCCCTATTACTCATTTATACAAACACTTTTTGTACATAATACATGTAGGTTATAAATACATATATTTTTACTAATTCTATAAGCTCAAGATACAATAATCAAGAAGACTCTAATTATCTCACATATTATTCGCCATAACATTTATTAGATCATGCATTCAATCACCAATCATTTACCAATCAAACATGATAAGATCCATAATTAGAATTTGTCATGAAACCATGCTTATAACCAAAAAATAACGAGAATAATAAAATGATAGAACAACCATCAAATCCACATAATAAAAAGTAAATTTACTCATAAAATACAAGATTAAATAGCTCTTATTAACATATGCAAAATACAACCAAGTTAAGGACTTCCACGTACCACCCGACCATAGATTGGGATGAACCAAATCTCTCTTTCAGCCAATCACCCCTACGCCATATTCCAAGAATTAATGTGGGATCTCATGGAATAAACTAAGAAAAACCAAACTAGGGATTCTAGAGGCTAAACCACCTCAACCCTCAACCAATGATTCCACCTCATGGTCGGACATCACTAACATAAATATATCAGTCTCTACCCAAGTGTTCCAAGGCTCTAGAGAATTTGTTACAAACCCATCTCCATGACAGTTAGTAACTCAACCCACAACTATCTTAGGGCTCCATTGTTTGTCCAACCAAGGCTTCAGGACTTGTAACTCAACCCACCAAGGGATCCAGAGCTTTTTTCCAACTAAGGCTTCCAGGACTAGTAACTCAACCCAAGTTTTTCCAAGGCTTCCAGAGCATTTTTCCAACCAAGGCTCTAAGAACTAATAACTCAACCCACATCCATAAGGAACATGAGCACCAATCAGAGAAAAAAAAAATTGGGAAAACCCACAACACCATGTCTATCTAATAAATGGCAAGGTTAGGCCAAACCATTATTAATCCAAGAAATCCTCCATTTTAATGAAAAATCATAACCAAATAACCACATTCATACACCATGCATGCCAAAACTAGCAAGTAAACCAGACATCAAACTCAGTACCTGCAAAGAAATTTGGTTGTAGCTGTCAATCCTATTGTCCTCTTGCGCTTTCTTGCTTTCCATTTCCTTCTTTCTCCAAATCCAATGTGCTCCAAGAATTCTCCAAGATTTATCTAAGTATGAAATAGTGGTGAGAAAGAGAGAGAGAATAGAATATACCTCCAAACTAAAACTGACAAAAGGTTGTGAATTTATCCTCAAAATCATTTTTATTATTGAGGTCTCTATTTTCTTCAATTTTCCTTCATTTTTATTTCAATTTTCCCACACACGCAATTATGTGACCTTTCACCTTCCTTTTATCATATTTTCCATTATTTTCATTAAAAAAATGCCAATAAATTCCATTTTTCCTTTCTAGAGCATGAGCATCTTTCACTACAAAATGCACTGAGGTTTGGGTTGGAATTATCCTTCGGGCTCCACCTGTAATACAAAATAGTGAATCACATGATCAATATCTTTCACATACTTCTTAAGCAATGCACATGGAAAACATCATGGACTTTCAAAGTCAAAGGAATTGCAATTCTATAGGCCGCTAGTCCAATCCTCTCAAGGATCTCAAAAGGCTCGCAATACCAAGGTGCCAGCTTTGCACATGACCCAATCCTGAAGGATATTTTCTTGGGCTTGATGTGAAAGTACACATGCTTCCCAACCTAAAACTCCTTAAATTCCTTGTGCTGATCTACATAAATCTTCTTTATATATCGTGATACCTTTAAATTCTTCTTGATAACCTGTATTTACTATTCCATCTTTGCCAATATATCTGGTCCAATCAACACCCAGTTCACTGGATCACTCCAGCTAATATGAGTATTATAAATCTACCCATAAAGTGCCTCAAACATACTCATCCTCAAATATTACTAATATTTGTTGTTGTAATAAAACTAAACCACTATAAGATACTCATCTCACCTCCTCTGTTGATGCATAACATACATTCTCAACATGACTTCCTAAATTCTATTAACCCTCGCTGTTTTTCCATTTGTCTACAAATTATAAGTTGTATTGAAGGCCAAACCTGTACCCAAACCTGCAAATAACTCTTTACAAAACCTGGAAGTGAACTTGTAATATCTTTCTAACACAATAATCCTAGGAATACGATGCAACTTCACTATATCTTTGATGAAGACCTATTCTACCTCACTAGTTGAATGAGTAGACTTCATTGGAATGAAGTGAGCTACCTTGTTCAACCTGTCAAACACAACCATTATAGAGTCATGTTGTCTAGATGTCCTAGGAAAACCTGTAATGAATTCCATGGAAATTACCTCCCACTTCCACTTTGGAATTGGAATTGGTTGTAGTAAACCACCTAGATGCTTACACTCTGAATTTACCTGTTGAAAATCCAAACTTCTAGCCACAAACTCTACGACCCATTTCTTCATATTCAACCAGGAGTATAAATTATTCATCATTGTCAATGTATTTTGATATCCCAGATGACCTGAATACAGCTTAACATGAAATTCCCGCAAGATAATATTCTTGAGCTCATTGTTTTCCATCACATAGATCTTGTCCCTAAATCTGACCAAACCATTTTCTATGAGATGATAGTCTACATCTTGTTCACTTGTACCCTGTTGTTGTAACCTATTCCTAAGCTCCATGTACATATCATCTTGATGTCATGCCTGCAATATCTAATCCTGTAAAGCTATCCCATCCGATCTCATAGCTGCAATGTGATTTACATGTACCCTTCTACTAAGAGAATTTGCAACTATGTTCTCCTTTCCCTTAATGTACCTGATTTCGAATTTAAACTTATTGATCATATCCAAGCTCATAACTTTCCTAACATTTAGATTAGGTTGGTCAAACAAGTATCTCAATCCACTATGATCTCTCATCAAGATGAACCTCTTGCCAAGAAGATAGTGTCTCTATATCTTCAATGCATGGATGATTGCTAACAATTCAAGATATGTGTCACATAGTTCTACTCGTGCTCATTTAGTTTCCATGATTCGTAGCATACCATCTATCCCTCATGCATCGGGACTCCACCAAGTCCTCTTTTTCAAAAATCTGTACAGACCATGAATTCTTAATGCAAATCTATAATCTTTAGAACTGGAGCATTTGTAAGCAACTGCTTCCACTGCTCAAAACTGGCTACACATTCCTCTATCCATTTAAATTTATTTAATTTCCTCTATGATGATGTAATAGGATAGGAAATATGTGATAAGTTCCTGATGAACAGTCTGTAGTAACCTTCTAGTCCTATTAATGATCTGACCTCATCCACATTCGTAGGAGATTCCCATTCCATGATATCTCTTATCTTTTTCGGATCCACTGCTATACCTTCCTTGGATACCACATGCCCAAATAATGGACCTCTATTTGAAAGAAGATTAATTTACTAAGCTTGGAATACAATTGATGCTCTATGAGTAGTCTTAACACTGCTAGTAAGTGTTCAGCATGTTCTTCCTTATTCTTACAATATATCAATATATAATCAATGAATACAATAAAAAACTTGTCCAGATAAGGACACAACACACTATTCATCAAACACATGAAACTAGTTGGAACATTAGTCAAACAAAAAGGAACCACAACAAACTCATGATTCCCATACCTAGTCCAAGAAGCAGTCTTGTATATGTCTTATTCTTTCATGCGTACCTAATGGTATCATGATCTAAAATTCATATTATATAACATTGTTCCCTCTTTAAACTCGTCAAATAAATCATCAATCCTCAACAACAAATACTTGTTCTTACTTTTCACCTTGTCTAGTTGCTTGTAATCAATACATAACCTAAGAATACCATCCTTGTTCCTCGCAAACAATATTGGTGCACCCCAAGGTGACACACTTGGCCTAATGTATCCATTATTAAGCATTTCCTTTAACTAAAACTTCACTTCCACTAACTTAGGAGTGCTCATCATGTATGGTGCCTTTGACGTTGGTGCTTCTCCTAGTACCAACTCAATAGAAACCTCCACTTCCCTCTAAGGTGGCAGCTCTGGAATATTTGTTGGAAACACATCCTGAAACTACTGTATAATTATGTACATGTTCAAGACCTCAGCATCCTCAACATCCTTACCTTTATCACTTGAAATATATACTGCAAAAAAGACACACCCTTTCTTGCGAGTGCGCTTTGCCTACATAGTTTTAACCATTCTAACTGATGTATCCTTCTTCTTACCCTACAAGACTCTGTGTTCTCCATTTTCATGTAAGCACTCAATCGCCTTATCATAGTATTCTACCTTAGTACTATGAATGTATAACAAATCCATACCCAATATCATAATGTATGATCCCAATGGAAGCACATTTAGATCTGTTGATGTAGACATACCATTAAGCTCAAATGCACAAGATATTACCCAATGATGAATTATTTTCTTAGTACCTATAGCTAACTGTACTAACCAATATTTTGCATGCACTTCCTTATTTAAACCACGAATATCCACTAGGTTAGGATTGACATAAGCATATTTAGATCCAGGATCAATTAAACAAGAAACAAATTGATCACAAATATTATTGTCCATCTCGATAATGGATTCCTAGAGATTTTCCTACCTGTTATCCAATGTTGCATATATCTAAGGAATTTTCAGCCCAACATCCCCAACTTTTTGTACCTCTTGAGCACTGTAGATCTGTGGTCTTCCACCCTGATGTTGTGGGAAATCTCTCCTACGATGATCCTTGCCACAAGTCCAACATTGTAAATCCTTCTTGCCATCACCCTTGTTCTTCTCCTCAAAATGAAATCCCTGTCCTTTGTCAGTTGTATTGAACTTCTTTTGCATCACTGCATTCTTTTTATTACCTCTATCATGTAGTCTTCCTCGATTCTTATCCCATCTTCCTTTAGTATTTTAATTAATTTTTCAATCTTGTTTAGATTTAAACCTACACTTCGATTTCTCATAATAATTCTTATGTCCTTGAATGTTACTAGAAACCATTGTTGAATATTTGAATCTTTTCTTTCTCATCATTTATATAAGGCACATACCTCAACAACTCCAAGAACCTGCTTGTATACTCCTCATCGATCATAGATCCCATCTTCAACTCATTGAACTCATTTTCCCTATCATTATAATATCTGTCAGATAGATACTTCTTCCTGAAAAGTATCTCAAACTCACTCCAAGTCAAGTCTTCTTCCTGAATACCTATGACATTCTTTACATCTTCCCACCATATGTTTGATTTTCCTTTAAGACTGAAAGTAATTATATAGGCTTTCATATTCTCTGAGTAGTCATGCAATCGAAAGAACTTGTTCATCCCATGTAACCAAGCTTGTGCATCATGTGACTTCTTCATTTCTCCATAAAATGTAGGATTCTTTTCTTTCTTGAATTCCTATGGAAATTATTGCTTCTCATTCCTGCTATGTGAATGGTGATGGTGATGACGTTGTTGTCTCTCTTATCCAAAACTAGAATAGAACCCATAGTCATTGTCCTTCCTATCAAGTGTATCCATGAACCTACCATCTTTGATTGTATCATCCCTATCAAACATGTATCATGATTGATACCTAATTCCATAGGCCCCATTAGTTCTTTCATCCTGTCCTTAACTACTCCTAAGCAATCCATGTCTCTACAAGACTGACAAACTTTGAAGGATAACCGCGTTAACATCTGCTTGTTTCTCTTATGCCCTAGCAAGTCTCTCATGTGACTAAATTATTTTTTCATTATCTGCCTTACAACTCCTTATCTATTCTTTCAGACTTCTCAATGTGTCTGCTATTTGATGGAAATACTCATCACCATGTTTCTCATAGGATCTATAAGGATAATCACGTGAACTATAGTATACCATATATCTTATCATCTTTGATCCTATACTTCCTACGAACATACTAAGTCAGATAACCAAATATAAACAAAATAAAACATACCTCAGTGAAGTTCAAAGGATTCTATCTCGTCTAGACCAATCATTCCATATCATAGCATATATATATATATATATATATATATATATATATATATATATATATATATATATATATATATATATATATATATATATATATATTTCATTATATATATATAATGAAATCAATATACCAAACATACCAACATCATCAACTTATACATGACGACTCAACTGCAACAATGACCAATACCATTCAAACATGAAAATCACTTATACAACAAACATGCATGCATGAAAAATGCATTTTGCCCATCGATTCCAAGTGTTGAACCTAGGAGCTCTAATACCAATATGTAACCACCCCTCCCACATTTACCCAAATCCACAAGCTTTCTAGGGTAAACATGAGATGAGATTTACTCTGCAAGACTCCATTTCCAAGATGCACTTATGGAAAATGGGTCCATGCGGCCAGAACTGACTGCAAACACCTAGTGACACATGATCACACTATTAGCATCCTAATTTGACCCAACATTATTTCATTTTAGTTTCGTTTCCTTAAATGTAATAATACTTTATATTTTTGGCAGTTTTTCGGGTTCTAAACTTATGAGGTTGTTTGAGTGCCTAAACGACATTTTCAAGGGAAAAAAATATACCAAAAAAGTGTAAGACTAGTTTCCCCATTTTTTTCGACCTCCTTGTGGAGATTTTCAAAATGAAGTATCATGATAGTGAAATAAATATCGTATGCCAAAGTTATGACCTAGTGAAGTTAGAGGTCCCAATTATTGATTTATACAAACACTTTGTGTGCATAGTACCTGTAGGAAATAAATACATATATGTTTACTAATTCAATAATATCACCAGACAATAACCAAGAAGGATCTAATTCCCTCTCATAATATCTTCCATAACATTTATTAGATCATGCATTCAATCACCAATAATTTACCAATCAAAACATGATAAGAGTCATAGCTAAAATCTGTCATGAAACCATGATTATAACCAGCATATAACCAGAATAATAACAATGATAGTACATCCATAAAATCCACATAATAACAAGTATATTTACTCATAAAATACAAGGGTAAATCAATCTTATTAACATATGCAAAATCCAACCAAGTCAGGGACTTCCACATAACACCCAACCATAGACTAGTTGAACCAAATCTCTATTTCATATAATCACCCCTACACCATATTCCAAGCATGAATGTAGGATCTCATGGAATAAACCAAGAAAAACCAAACCAAGGATTCCAAAGCCCAAACCACCTCAACCCTCAACCAGCGATTCCACCTCACGGTCCAACATCACTAACATCAATAGATTAGTTTCTACCCAAGTTGTCCAGGGCTTTAGAGTGTTTGTTCCAATCTTACTCCAGGAATATTAACTCAACCCATAGATACCATAGGGATCTAGATAATTTTTCCAACCAAGGCTCAAATACTAGTAACTCAACCCACCAAGGGTTCCAAAGCACTTTTCCAACCAAGGCTTCCAGGACCAGTAACTCAACCCAAGTCGTTCCAGGGCTTCACAAGATTTGTCCAACCAAGGCTCCAGGAACTAATTATTCAAGCCACAACCATAAGGAACTTGAGAATAAATCTGAAAAACAAATGGAAAAACCCACAACACCATGGCTATCTAGGAAATGGCAAGGCTTGGCCAAACTATTCAGGAAATCCTCCATGCCAATGACATATCATAACGAAATAACCACATGCATGCACCATGCATGACAAAACTAGCAATTAAATCATACATGCAACTCGGTACCTACAAATCAATACAATTGTAGTTGTTGATCTCGTTGTCCCCTCCCCTTGCACTCTCCTGCTTTCATTTGCCTTCTTTTTTCAAATCCAATGTGCTCCAAGAATGCTCCAATATTTCTCTAATTTTGCAAGAGTGTGTGTATGAGAGAGAGAATAGAAGAGATCTCCAAGCTAAAACTGAAAAAAAAAAATATTGAACTATCCCTCAAAAGCCTTTTATTATTGAGGCTTTTATTTTCTTCAATTTTACCTCACATGCAATTATGTGACCTTTCACCTTCCTTTTTTCCTATTTTCCATTATTTTCATAAACAAATGCCATTAAATGTCATTTTTCTTTTCCAAAACCTTTTCGAATTCCTTTTCTAATTTCCATAGCCATTAATTAATCACCAATGATCCCCATCACTATGTTTTTTCCTAACATTCAACTTGGAATACGTGTTCCATGACCTTTGTCTTATTTTTTCCTTTATTAACTTTATTACATGGATTTTTAACTAGGGTTTTTACAAATATTGAAAGCAATTAGGTGGTTGTAGAGATTGGTAGGATATTCAAATACGATAAGAAAAATTTTAAGGAATGTCAAAAATTAGGAAAATCCATCATATATTCCCCAACCATTAATATAGTTATCTATGAGACAATTCAGTCCCATCAATGAGAAAAATTTCACCAAAAAAAAAGTGTGAACAACTCATAATTACTAGTGCTTTGTAAATAGGTCAATGGGAATGACTGAGTCCTTACCAACCAACCAAGTGTTGAAGGAATGTGTGAAAATTATAAAGAATGTAACATATAGATGGAGGGTTTCATAAATAAATAATTGAAATGTTCCTGACCTAGTTCACATTTAGCTATGCATCAATGCGACTAAACTCTAGTATGTTTGGCATATCCCCCCCCCAAAAAAAAAAATACTTTAGATATCAACCATGCATATACTTTTTTATCTTGAGTGCCAAGAAAACATCACATTCCCTATTCCACTTGCATATTTGGAGGAAGAAAGTGAGATAATGTTACCATTATTGATGTACAATTGGAATAGGAAATAGAGAATAAATTACACAAAATTCCTTTCATAGTCGACCAGGATACCCTATTCATCTCACCATAGAAACAACCACAAGCCAAAAATAATTAAGCTTTTGAGAAAGAGTAGGAAGCACAAGCAAAGCCACACCTCAACTAGCAAGAGATACTCAAAGATATCAACACATCCAACTTTGAAGATCCTAAAATGAAGAAAAAGTCACTCAAAAGGTGCTCCAAGATACAACACAAAAAAAATCGACTCAGCAAGAATTGGCTCGGACAAGGAAAGCCCTTGATTCAAGTTTCGGTCCCACTTTTATTGAATCAATCACATTAGAAAAGGAAATTATCATTGAGGCACTAAAAATAAAGGTTGCAACAAAGAGGAATATAGAAATTAGAAGGGAGAAGAGGAAGAAATTAGATGAGAAACAAGAGTCTAGTAGTGCTAATACTCAACCTCCTAGCCATTAAGGGAATTTTGAAGTAAAAAACGGGACTCAAAATGAAATATCTACTAACAAAATTAATTTTAAAAGAACCCATAGGATTCAAGATGATCATTTCATCTCCAAGGGAGAATCTTTTGAAGGGAAAAGAAGAAAACTACTTTGTTCATTCTATTTTCATATTACCTCCTTGTATGCTTACTCAAATATCAAAGGTAGGCATCCATTGGATGTGGAATGAAATTCCACATCTAACGAGTGTATAAGTTTGACATTTGAGTAAACCTACAAGGAGATAAACTGAAAATACTTTTGACACCTAATCCTAAGGGGTTGGGTGAGATTGTATATTATTGTAATTTAGTAAATAAGGAAGGCCAAGAGTCATTGGGAAGTGAATCCCAGTAGCCTCACCTTCATGTGTAAATACACACACATTCTCCATCCAATATACATTGAGTTTTGTGGAGTTACCTCCTGGTCTGACATGGTATCAGAGCCAATCCCATTTTTGGCATTCCTAGCTTTGGTGTAACTCCCTCATTCTCTGCATTTTTGCAGATTGTCACTGTGCATTTAGTTTTATACCTTATTCAGTTTTCTTATAGCTCCTCTACCATTGATGCAATTCTGGAAAATTCTGCAATTTTTTTTATTGCAATTCTGCAATTTTTCTGCACATTCTGTCCATAATTTCTGCTAATGTGCATTTTCTGCTCAAATTTTGAGAACAATTAAATTTACTGTAAATTTTTATGATTCGCTATGCAAATCACCCTCTCTGCACCCACCCCCTCACATTTCTCACGGCCTCTCGTCTTTCACTCTCCCTCACCACTCACCCACCCCCTCACATTGCTCACGGCCTCTCGGCCTGCACTCGCCCTCACCATTCATTCCCAACCCCTCACAGCACTCTGCCCTCCCCCTCACTTGCTCCCCACCCGACTCCCTCACCACCCTCCGCCCTCCCCCTCACTCACTCCCCACCCGACCCCCTCACCACCCTCCGCCCTCCCCCTCACACACTCCCCACCCGACCCCCTCTGCCCTCCCCCTCATTCACTCCCCACCCGACCCCCTCATCGCCCTCCCCCTCACACACTCCCCACCTGACCCTGTCCGCCCTCCCCACGGCCAACACACCCCTCCCCACGCTCTTCCTTACGCCCAAAAACCCTCGGCCCTCCCCTTCCCCTTGACTCTGCATTCTCCTCTGTAATTTTTTTTTTTTCATTTTACACAGTTTCCCCTCCCCCAAATAAACGCCCCCCAAGTTAAAACCTCCCCCAAATAAACACCCCAAGTTAAAACCTCCCCAAGATAAACCCACCCCAATTAAAACCTCCCCCAGAAAAACCCTCCCCAGTTAAAACCTCCCCCAGATAAATCCTCCCCCAGTTAAAACCTCTATTTTTTCCCCTCAAAAAAAAAAAAAAAATTGCAGAAATGAAACCAGAATTGAGTTTTTACCCAGCAAAGTATTTTTTTATTCCTTCAAAAGAATGCATTCTCTCATATCTATTGTAGGAGTTGTTCTCTCCGGAAAGGAGAACTATCGTGAATGGTCTCGGAAAATCAAACGCACACTCATTTTTAATGAGCTGTGGAAAGGAATTTGTGAGGGACAAGATGACCTTCCACCAGCAAAGCCCACTTCAGACAAGGAGATCGCCATTTGGGAAAACAAGAATTGCAAGGCCTATGCCTAGATTGCAGCTTTCGTAAATGAAGAGGTGAGTCGCCATATTACACCATTTTCAAATGCCTATCAAGCCTTGAGCAAGCTAAAATAACTCTATGACTGACATTCAGAACTTGAAGTTGTTCAATTAATGATTAAGTTGTTCAGTCTGGAATTGAAAAATGATGATCCTCTTGCTTTAGCTTCAGAAGTAAGATCTATCCTGCATGATATTAATATCACTGGTGAATATGTTGACATATCTCTCATAGAATATGTTAAGGCTTTATGTCCCACTTACTCAAATTATCTTGAATAATTGCAAGCAAGTGGAAACCTTGTGAAAATCAATTTTGAGTCCCTTGAGAAAAAGTTTGCAGAAAGAGAGAAAGCTTTTAGAAAGATGACCACCCCTATGACTTCTGAAGAGGTTGTATGCTTTGCACATAAAGAGAAGAATCATGTTGAATATTCTTCCAGAGGAAGAGGTGGCCGAAGAGGAAGAGGAAGAATAAATTGTAGAGGAAAGGGGGGAAGACAAACTCAAACTGAAAAATCTGATCTTCATTGCATACGCTGCAATAAAGACTGGCATGATGCATCTGCATGCAAGATACCCTGGGATAAAATTGAGTAGCAAAGGAATCAAGAAAAAGGTAAAGCTAATGAAAGAGACAAAGGTGAAGCACCTGAATCTGCTCATTTTGTTATAGCACATTGTAACAATGGAGTAACTGAAGACTTGTTTGATGTTTCATTTACTTCTTGGAGAAATGATTGGTTGCTAGATTCAGGAGCAACATGTCACATGACATTTAGAAAAGATTTTTTTGAAGAATTTACTGACAAATTTGATGGAGCAGTATACTTCGCAGATAAATCCAAACTCAAGCCATTAGGGCTTGGCACAATCAAGCTTAAGTTGCCTGGTCTTCCAAATCATCTTCTACATGAGGTTTTATACCTCCCTGAGTTGAGGAGAAACTTGTTGTCCTTGTTCCACATCCACCAACAAGGACACTCCATTCACATGTTTGATGGCAAGGCTGAGGTTAGAAAATCATCAAATCACTCACTTTTCATGGAGGGAATAGAAGAAGGAAGACTCTTGAAGCTGTAAGGTTCCTTTGCTCATACACAAAACATTGCATTCAATTCACATCATGATGAAGGTACATTCCCATCAAGTCTTTTATGGCATGCTAGATTTGGACACTTAAATTATGATAGCCTTCGATTGTTGAAGAAAAATGGTGTTAATGGACTGCCTACAATTCCTAGGAAACTTAAGCAATGTGATGCGTGTATTCTAGGAAAGCATAGCAAATAGCCATTTCATGATTCATATTCCAGAGCACATAGAAAACTTGAGCTTATTCATTCAGATTTATGTGGCCCTATGCCTGTTGCTTCTGCAAATGGAAATAAATATATGATGACATTTATTGATGATTACACCAGAATGTGTTGGTTTTACTTATTGAAGAACAAATCTAATGCTTTTCAAACATTCAAGAATTTTCATGCATGGATTGAAAATGATGCAAAAACTCATATTGGCTCTTTACGTACTGATAATGGAAAATAATACACTTCAAACGAATTTGAAAATTATCTTTGTCAACATGGGATCAAACATCAAACAATTGTTCCTTATAATCCCCAACATAATGGTGTAGCTAAAAGAATGAACAGGACAATTTTAAATATGGCTCGCTCCATGATGTTTTTTAAGAATGTAAAATTGATGTTTTGGGTTGATGCAGTTCTATGTGTTGTATACATAAAGAATAGGTGTCCTTCAAATTCAATCAGAAACAAAACTCCTTATGAAATGTGGCATGGCCACATTCCTTCGGTAAAGCATTTCAGGGTCTTTGGTTCCACCTGTTATGCTTTGATTCCCAAGGTACAAAGATATAAACTTGGTGCTAGAAGTCGAAAATGTATCTTCTTGGGGTATTCCAATACCTCCAAAGGATATCGTCTCTATGATGAAGTTAATAAGAAGTTTGTAATAGCAAGAGATGTCATATTCCTTGAATATTCCAAGACTGAAAATGTTGTTGAGCGGAAACTTGATCGCTTGGATAGATTCACACATGCAAAGTATTTTCCAGAATTTGATAATCAAATTCTACATCTTGAAGGGGGGATTCCTATACTGGATCAATCTGTGGAATCATTTCCTGAAGCACTTTCTCCCCCCCTTGAAAAACCAACCACGGATGACACCTTGAACGATGTGATTGACAGAATTGAGAGATTGAATCTTGATTCAATTCCAACTTAGTCAAATGAGCAGCCTGGGCCATCTTAGAAAGGTCCCCCCAAATGGTTGACAAAGACACTAGAAAACGTTCATCCCAATGAGGTTGTAAAAACAGGAACAAGAAGTTCCACTAGACAAAACGAAGGTGATGTAGATAATTTTGATTCACCTGTTGATATGGATATTGCTTATAACTGTGAATTTAGTTTGTCTACAGATCATGAACCAACTTCCTTCAAGGAATCTGCTTCTCATGATGAATGGAATGAAGCGATGCAAAAGGAATATGATGCCTTGATAAAGAATGGCACTTGAAAGTTGATTGATCCGCCTTTGGGAACCAAACCAATTGGATGTAAGTGGGTCTACAAGAACAAGTACAAAGTAGATGGCTCACTTGACAAGCACAAAGCTAGGCTTGTGGCAAAAGGTTTTGCACAAAAAGAAGGGGTCAATTATGAAGAAAATTTTTCTCCCACAGCAAAATGGGCCACCATCCGGACTCTCTTTGCCCTTGCAGCATAGAAGGGATGGAAATTCCATCATATGGATGTAAAAACCGCATTTTTGAATGGATATCTAAAGGAGAAATTTTTTATGTCCCAGCCAGAAGGATTTGTTGTGAAGGGCCAAGAACACAAAGTATGCAAGCTTATAAAATCCTTGTATGGCCTCAAGCAAGCACCGCAAGCCTGGTATGAGAAATTAACTAAGCATCTTCTGAAACTTGACTTCAAACATTTTTATCTTGATGATGCAACCTTGTTTGTTAAGAAAGTTGGAAAAACAGTTGTATATTTTGTGATGTATGTAGATGATATTTTGATGACAGGGAACAATGAGAGTTATATTGCATCCATAAAGAAAGAATTGAAGAAAGGTTTTGAAATTACTGATTTGGGTTATGTTCATTACTATTTTGGTATTGAAATAACTTAACATCCTAAATTTATATTTCTTTCTCAAAAGAAGTACAATGGAGATCTTTTGAACAAGTTCGGCATGGATGAATGCAATCCCTTAACCACTCCAATGGAACAAAATTTGAAGCTCACATCCATTGAAGAGAAGTAATTTGAGGATGTAACGAAGTATAGACAGCTTGTTGGAAGTCTTATCTACCTGACTACCACCAGACCAGACATCTCATTTACTATTTGAATCCTCTCCAAGTTTATTAAAACCTTGTGAAGGACATTGGTCTGCTGCAAAAAGATTTCTAAAGTACTTGAAGGGGACTCAAGACTTTGGACTCAAATATACACAGTTAGGCGATTTCAACTTGATCGGATACTCTGATTCAGACTTTAATGGGGACAAAGAAACTGGGGTGTCTACTTCAGGTTATACCATGAGTCTTGGATAAGGAGTTGTCTCATGGAGATCACGCAAACAGTCGGTTCCAGTAGATTCCACCACCGAGGAAGAATATGTGGTAGCAGCTGAAGCAAAAAAGGAAATTTTGTGGCTCAGGAAAATTCTTGAATATTTGTAGATGAAACAAATACATTCAACACCACTCATGATCGACAACACTTCTGCAATAAAGTTGGCCAAGAACTCGAAGTTCCATGATCAAACAAATCACATCAATATAAAATACCATCTGATTCGACATCATTTTCAGGCCAAAACCATCCATCTAAATCATTGTTCCACAAATGATCAGACCGCAGACATCTTCACCAAAGCACTTAGAAGAGAAAATTTTGAAAAGTTCAGAACAATGCTTGGACTCACCAACATCCCTTCAGATTAAAGGGGGGAATGTTGACACCTAATCCTAAGGGGTTGGGTGAGATTGTATATTATTGTAATTTAGTAAATAAGGAAGGCCAAGAGTCATTGGGAAGTGAATCCCAATAGCCTCACCTTCATGTATGAATACACACACAATCTCCATCCAATATACATTGAGTTTTGCGGAGTTACCTCCTGGTCTGACAAATACAATTAAAGAAAAAGAGTTTCCTTTATTTTATTTAAAATTCATGACGCCTTTTTTATTATTTTCTTTATGAGTCCCATTTTAGACCTCAAAATTCCCCTAATGACTACCAAACAAGAGTAGGATCAATTGGCCAAGAAGAACAAGTATGTAATATTCCAAAATAGGAAAAGCAACAATATGGAACATAAAACTGGAAATAGTAGTGAATATCAAGACATCAAACATGAGACAATGATAGAACCATCTTCTTATGAATATCAGCAGAAAATAAGTACAATATCTTGAGGAACAAAGCACTCAAGCAAGGCAAGACAAGCCTCCAATGATCAACATACTAAAATATGAAATGTTGTTGCTACTCAAAATGTCAGAGAACCAATACAGTGCAGTCCCAGTGAATACAACTGCAGCTGGAAAATATAATTATATATATCTACTGATATATGGCTCAAAAAGTGTCGGGAATAGAGATCTAAGCTCCCAAGCACATTTCCAAGACAACCCAGGAAGGGTTTCTGGAAATACACAAAATACAAAATGATGTAATGCAGCCCTAGGGCTGAATAATATTTGCAACTAGATGGTTAATAGGAGGTGGCTGATCTGATGTAGAAATGGTTGATACTCCTCCAATAGATCTCTCAAATGTAGGGTTGATCCCCTCACTGGAAATCTAACTCGCCAACTAGGCCCCTAACCCCTCCTTTACAACTGCTCAACAAAATAACGCAGTTTCTGAACGAAATTGCACTGTAGATGATGGTAACAACTTGTACTAGTGCCAAATAATAAAATTATGCTCAAAGACCCTCCTTTCTAGCCTCTCAGATGAAGGGTTGATCCATCCACTGGAAAAAAAGCTCAGAAACTGAATCTATCCCTCCTCCACTGCTACTTCCCTGCAAAACAACACAATCTTGAAGGAGATTTCGTTGTGGATAGTGGTTGAAGCTTGGCATAATGTCGAATGGTGGAAATGAATCTCAATAAACCCATCCTGAGTGGGCACTCGAAGTCCCACGAGGATGAGGGTGTGATTCCCGCTCGGGAACACCCTTGTGCTAAACAGAATAGCAGACTTCTCTACACAGTTGAAGCGTGCAAGAAGTCATAAAAGACCAAGACATAAAAAATAATCAGAATGCCTTCTATGATTGCCATCCTCTTCCTTTTATGCTTAGTGAGCTTCTTCACCTTGGGTCCCACTCATTAAAGATGCTACTCTCATGCATATACTCCTCCATCATAACTGCGTTGTCCTCCTTTAATGCTCCACTCCCTCCATGACAACGTTGTTGATTTCGTCAAAATTTACCCTGTCCATATGCTTTAGCCCCTTTTCATACCTAAAGGTTGCTACAATGATCCACATTCATATGAGAATTGGTTTTATTCCTACTAAAGAGATTTATGGGTCTCCCTACCCTCTTATTCCTCTATCTAAATGACAAAAGAAAATTTTAATATTCCAACTAGCTTAAAGCTAATTAGGAACATTACAAAGTATATTATCAAGAAGGCAAGAATGAAGCAAACCCCTTAAATGGCAACTCAAATAGAAATAACACTAGAGTTTCACTTGGTTCACCTTAAAATCACATTGTTATTCTGAAATTTAAAAAAAAAATGTTGACAACAGGAGTGTCGGCATTTTTCTTTAATAAACTTAGTTTTACTCTGTTTCTCCTGTAAAAGGCAGTAACTTTGGGCACAGTTTATGAGCAGCTGGAAATGAAATTTTAAAAACAAAAGGAGGCTTTTGTTGATAACAAGCTCATTTCAAAAAGAATCTTTAATTTTTTACACAGGTGCAATTGTTTGATAGATTTGAAGGAATATTTGAGACCTAGTTTTCAGGATTTTTTCCAATTTATTATTTTCCTTTTTTAGCAATTATTTTAAAAATAATTTCCCAGACAAATGAGAACAAATTTTACGATACTGAAATAAATTTTATCCACAATGGAACCATTTAGAAAAACCTCTCTCAATTTCCTAACAGGTGTCATGGATTTGGAGTTTCAAAGGGATCATTTGACCCTATTTTTTAGGAATTCGTGAGGGAAAAGCTCATGGATAGTTGGTGACTTGGATGCCACCTCGTAAAATTTGACTTGTTGTTCCTTATCTCCAGCAATGACTCTAGCAACAACATTATCTTTAGATGCAGATAGGTTTGGAAAGTTTTATATGCATGTATTTGAGAGATATGCTTCATCTCTTTTATGGTTAGTAATTTGTAATGTCTATAACGACAGTTTTCTGTAGAAGAAGGAAGGATTGGAAACCTTTGAAAAAACACTTGTAGTCTAGATATGTTTGAGAAATATTAAATCTAATTGCAGTGTTTAATGAGTTGTTAGTAGGAAATTCATGTGTTACATTTCCCTGTTAGTATTTCTCTGTTATTAATTATTTCTTCCATGTCTGAAATGTTAGTTTATGAGATTGGATTTCATTTGATGCTCCTATCTTAAATTATCAGTCATTAAATACTTGTTGTTTTAGCACTTATAAAACTCAGTTTTCTCTCATTCCACCTTTATTCTAAATCTCCCAAACAGTAAAAGTACATGTTACTCTCATGCTTTGTGCAATTTTCTCATTAGATATGTGATCTCATTTGACTGATAGCTAGACTCCATGCCCAATGGTAGGTTATGAATATCATCCAACTAATTCATACCTAAATACAAATCTAGCCACCTGAACTCAATTGTAGAAAACCTTCTACTACAGTGATCATAGAGTAGTTTAGGTTTATGGAGAGATCCCCCTCCGGGTTGAAGGGCCAACTTTCAACCTAAAAGTGGTTTGAGGTTACCTTAAGGTTTCTCTCTGCAGCAAAGGTTTTCCCTAAGTGATAAAATTTTGGCGTCATTGTCGAGGACGTGAAATTTCATGTCAAATCATCCCTGGGAGAATGACAAAGATTGGATATGCCCTCTGATGGTGAATAGAGGACAAACACATAAAGGTTGCGCATCATTCACTCGATGACTCCATTCTCAATTGAATCTAGAGCTCAAAAATTTCATGACGACCCCATTGGTCGAAGACTCAATTGCCAGAAGATTTTCTTGGTGGACCCACTGCTTCAAGATGGATCACAGATATACAAGGTATGCTCCTATGGATCACTCTCATATTCATGGTTTTCTGAATCATATCCCTCACATAGATTGGAAAATTTATCTGCCAAAGTTTAAGGATCGGGAAAGGCATGATGTTGGTTTACATTTGGTCAAGTTTCATATGCATATGCATAGGCTTGGGGTTAAATTTCATGAAGACTGCCTGATTAAAAATTTTATGGCAACCTTAGAAGAAAAGGTAAGATCTTGGTATGAAGGTTTACCAATTGTTAGCATTTACTCCTTTGAATGTTTATATTCAGCATTTTGTGTAAACTATAAAGAAATATACCCTTCTATAGTACTGGTTAAAAACTTTTATGGAAATCTTGAAAATATTTTTCAACCATAGGAATTGATATTGATGACGGGGATCTAATGGAGAATGAAATCAAAGAAACCATGCTTGAAATGTCTTTTCATCAGGAAGAACTAGTAGAGACTAGTTTCCATAAAGCTCAGGGTTGTTTTCAGCAAACAATAACCTATCCCTTAGCTTAAAATAAATTGAGAAGAATCTTAATGATGATAGTAATATTTCATTTCATGATTTTGATGAAAATGTACAACAATCTTACTGGTATTTTTTTATCAAGATATTCAATAGTGTTTTCAGCATTCTTCAAACGACCAAGAAAATGATAGGGCCAACCATCTGGATATGTTTTTAAATCAGTCATTTTATGGATTTATGTCTCGTGATGAAACTAGAGAAAATCAGAATTTTCAAAGTGCACACATGGAAACTCTACATAGTGAAACTAGTCATGAAGATAATTACCTACAATTGCGAAGAAATACTGAAGAAAAGCAAGATGTTTTAAACTCCTTGAATGACATTGAAATTACTCTTAATTTTACATCCTTGTAAATGAAAACCTCATAAATTTTTAAAGCCCAGGATAACAATCTCATTAAATCACAAGAAAGAGGTAATCATAGTCAGCCATAAATTTCTATAGATTGTTTACCTCTTGTTTCAGTGACCAAAGAAAAGCAAGTTCTTATGTATTGTTTTGAAAATGGAGAAATCATTCAAAATCTCACATCACTTGAAGATATAAAATCAGAAAATTTAGGAAATCAAGATGATGTTTTTGTTGAAACATATGACCAACCATCATCTTTCACTCTTGTTTTTATAGACATGGATCTTCCATCTTTCTATAACATACATCGATATAATCAAGAATTAGCGTTGCAGCCAATATTTTCTCATCGAAATGTTTTTTTTGCAACATTATGACACTCAACATATGGAGGTATTTGAGAAGAAAATGTAGTTGGAGGAGTTTTATATCAGAGTGAAAAAATTTGGAAAAACTATAAAATCAGTTTCAATTCTTATGAGGATCCTTTCACAATAGGTTTGAAGTCAGAAAATAGGTGCAAATTTTTAAATTTTGTAAATATCATATTTTTTCATATTTTATTTTGAGTTATCATCAAATAGGTTTTTCATTTTGCTCCAAAATAAAGACATCCAAGGTTTTCAATCGATGGACAAGATGATTGCATGGTCACACTGGGTGTTTGACTTCACCTAACAACGGCTCATGGTTCAACTTAGAGTAGGAAATGGCAAGAAATAATTTTAGTTTATTTTCAGTAGTTGTCTCAGCACTCAAAGTATGAAAAATAACCTTGTTGGGAAAGCATCTCCTTCAGTATGTGCATTTTCAGTTTACAATATAATGTACAAGTATAGTTTCAGTTGCAAGTTGCAGTTTTTCAGTTGTGGAATAAATTGTTTGTAGGTCACAAGTCAGTTTTGAGGTTTCGGTTAGAGATTGGGAGTCACCCAATGGATAAAGCCTCTGGTCTATGGGGTTCTTGCTACCATCATTAATCAACAACATGCCAGTGAAGCCAAATGTTATCACATTGTTATTCTGAAATTTAAAAAAAAAAAATGCTGACAGCGGGAGTGTCAACATTTTATTATAATAAACACAGGTTTACTATGTTTTTCGTATAAACAGTAGTAACTTCGAGCGCATCTTGAAACCAATTTTTAAAAACCAATGGAGGATTTTGTTACTAATAGGATCATTTAAAAAAAACCTCTTTAATTTTTTACACATTTACAATGGTTTGGGAGATTAGAAGGAATATTTGAGACCTATTTTTTAGGATTTTGGAAATTTATTATTTTCATGTTTTAGTAATTATTTTCAAAATTATTTCCTAAACAAATGAGAATGAATATTATGAAACGGAAACATATTTTTGTCCATAATGGACCCATTTAGAAAAACCTATCTCAGTTTCCTAACGGGTGTCACGGATTTGGAGTTTCGAAGGGATCATTCAACCCTATTTTTCAGGAATTCGTGACAGAAAAGCTAATGGACAGTTGGTGACTTGGATGCCACCTCATAAAATTCGACTTGTTGTTCCGTATCCCTAGTAATGACTCCAGAAACAACATAATCTTTAGATGCAGATAGGATTTGAAAGTTTTATATGCATGTATTTGAGAGATACGGTTGATCTCTTTTATGGTTAGAAATTTGTAATTTCTATAAAGACATTTTTCTGTAGAAGAATAAAGGGTTGGAAACTTTTTAAAAAAACACTTGTAGTCTCGATATGTTTGAGCAATCTTAAATGTATTTGCAGTGTTTAATGAGCAGTTAGTGGGAAATTCATGTGTTACATTTCCCTGTCAGTATTTCTCTGTTATTAATTATTTCTTCCATGTATGAAATTTTAGTTTATCATATTGGATTTCATTTTATTCTCCTCTCTTAAATTATCAATCATTAATTACTTATTGTTTCAGCACTTATAAAACTCAGTTTTCTCTCAATTCACCTTTCTTCTAAATCTCCCAAATAGTCAAAGGGCATGTTACTCTCATGCGTTGTGCAATTTTCTCATTAGATCTGTGATCTCATTTGATTGATAACTAGACTCCATGACCAATGGTAGTTTTTGAATATCATCCAACCAATTCATACCTAAATCCAAATATGGCCACCTGAACTCAATAGTAGAAAACCTTCTACTACAGTGACCATAGAGTAGTTCATTTTTACGAAGAAATCCCCCTCCGGGTTGAAAGGCCAAATTTCAAACTAAAATTGGTTTGAGGTTACCTTAAGGTTTCTCTCTGCAACCAAGGTTTTACCTAAGTGATAACACACCCAATGAAATTTCCCAATAAATATCTTCAAATTCACATGGCAAGTCGACATTATCATTTGAATGTACGAAGTTGGAAAAGCCTCCATCAGAGATAAAAAGTGAAAAGGCCTTATTAGAATCCCATAACAAAGAAATTTAGTCTAATGAGGACAAGGGAGAAACAACCCACATTAATAAAAGTGATGAAGATATAAGGCAAGTTTAACAACATTCTACTAGTAGTTGAATCAAGACATAGACAAGCAACAATCACATCAATACAAAGAAGAGAACAAAGAAAAATAAGAAAACTAAAGGGAAATGGGTTTATTAAGCATGGAAAAGGTGTTAAATCCATCTATTAAGGGTTAAAGAAATTTAGTCTAGAGCCATCTTTACTTAATTTTAAACAAAATAATTTTACTAAGTTAGGAAACAATTTTAAGTTGTTTTACTACCACCATCATTATTATTATTGTCACTTACCAATCTACATGAAGATGGATATAAACTTATTTACTATATTATTATGAAAAAGTTTTATTTTTGGAAACTATGCCTCCAATTCATTTTAATGTAACAATTAATAGTCACAAAGAATCATGTTTTTAACCATATAAATTGAGATAATTTAATATATATATATATATATATGAAAATAAATAATTTAATATTGAAATTAAATTATTTGTTCTGTATTACTAAGAGTTTCAACTATATTAGAATTTCAATATGATTTAAGTTCAACCTAGGGTGGAAAATCTTTAACAATTGCTTAATGGAATATAATTTATTATATGTGTGTGTGTGTGTGTGTAAAGAAATCATATCATTCTTTATTATAATTTAAGTTTAAGTTGAACTTGTGGTGGGAAATATTTTTCCATATTTTACTAAATTTTACATTTACAAGCAATTTCTTAATGGAAGAATAGTTTTAGAGATTTTTCTCATTCTAAAATTACAATTCCATTATAGTCAAGGTTCAAGGTACTAGGTTGAACAAATCTTCCCATATATTTTACAATTCCATTATGGTCTAAGTTCAAGGTAAGTGAACAAATCTTCCCATATATTTTACCAAATTCTAAATGGACAAGCAATTCCTTAATAGAAGAATATTTCTAGATATTTTTACCCATTCTAAAATTAGAATTCTCATTAGAATCCAAATTCAACTACAGTGAAATTTGCTTTCCATATATTTTACCAAATTCTAAATAAACAAACAATTATTTAAGAGAAGAATTCTAACTTTTTAAAACAAAATTTACAAAAGAAAAGAATTCATATAAAAATATGATAAAATAAAACTATGGTAATATTGTAATAATAAATAGAAATTAATCTTAAGGTATGACTTAACATTTTTTCTACATTATTAAGAATTAATTTTTCTAAATAAATAAAAAAATAAGTTAAATAACCATGATTAAGAGTTCATTTTTCCTAAATATAAAAAATAAGACTAAAGACATCTTAAAAGATAAAAAATAAGTGTGTACTTCACACACCCCTTCTAGACTATTTTAGATGGCAAGATTTTATCTTTACATATCTACTTCAAGCTTTTGGATTAATCTAACATTTTTCCTCATTGTAATAATACTATTACATGCTTTAAAAAATAAATATTAAAAAAAATCATTAGTAACCATTCTGAAAACAAAGATAATCTGATTTAAAAACAAAAATAATCCCATATCATGTATAAAATTAAAGTTAAATACTACATAAAAGCAATGCGTTATTTCAATTAAAATGCAATTGGAAATATTATATATATATATATATATATATATCTATATATATATATATATATATATATATATATATATACTCAGTTTTCAATTAAAGTGATTATTAAATATCATTCATGAATGAAAATAGACTAGTCACCATTATACTTTGAAGCATAATAATAATTCACCGAAAAGATACATGAAAATACATGTTTAACAAGATCTGCTGTCCCAACCACCATGGAAATATAATACTCATTAATCTATACCAAATCCATGGTGGATATTACTGTCTTCGATTTAATATCTACAACCCCATTTTTGGACGCATCTCAGTCATGGCAGCCTGTAAAGCAAACCCAAAGACGTGAGTTTTCTTCTTTAGTACGCCTTGGTGGATGAGTGAAAGCAGATTAATTGAATGTTTCATTGAGTACGACCTGTCAAAACAAACCACCAACCCACCCAACACCCACCCAACAAGTCTTTCAGTACCCACCATCCCAACGACCTCACTCCACCAATCATGGCGGGGTATAAGAGATTTCCCTCATCCCCATTTTCTGTATCTCATCGCATCATACTGAGCACTGGAAGAATTTGAATCTGCACAATTCAATCTTGCCCAAGGTACAATAACATTGGTTTTGCTAGGTTTCAAATTTTCTCTAGTCTGTACAAATTCGTGCCAAGGTTGGGTTGAAAATGATTAATTTTACAGAAATTGCTGCATAGTTATAGCATTTTGCATCAATTGAATGTAATGTAATGTGCTAGATTATCGCAGTGCTACCTGGTTCTGGATCTGCTTTCAATTGTCAGAGATGGCAAGCACAACTGTTCAACAGACAGAAGTGAAGGTGGAGACAACCCAAGCAGAGGAGCCGGCCAAGGTTGCCCGCCATCAAGAAGTGGGGCACAAAAGTCTTTTGCAGAGCGATGCCCTCTATCAGGTTTCTCTCAACCCCAATGGTCTTTTTCAACAAGTGTATCAGAGCCAGTAATTGATTCAGTCAATGCTTGCCTAGTGAATAAATTCTAATGTGTATGTGAATATTGCAGTATATATTAGAAACGAGCGTGTACCCTCGTGAGGCCGCGCCATTAAAGGAGCTCCGAGAAGTAACAGCCAAACATCCCTGGTAAGTCTGCCAAATAGGTTTTTAATAACCGCTGTTAAATAGTTTGGAAAATTTATCATAATTTAGTTGTCAAAAGACTAATGAAAGACAGTGAAAACTAGTGAGAAACAGTTATTACTGACTGAAAATTTATCATAATTACTTAATTGTCAAAAGACTAATGAGACAGCTATCACTAGCTGCTATAGGCTACTGCCTGGAATTATCAGTGGATAGTTTGTAAGAAGCATGCTGTTTTCACTCCTCACAAATGCCACATCCCAACTATTCAAAGAAAACCACACTGCCTAGAATTATCAGTAGATAGTTTGTAAGAAGCATGCTGCTTTCACTCCTGGCAAATACATTTGGCTTTTGGACCAACTTTTTCTAAATAATATAAAACCAGAACTCAGCCAAACATGCCCAACCTATTTATAATTATAATTAAATTTAATTAGAGGGAATATCCTATAATCTAATAAATAAAAGCAAAGTAAATTACAAAATAAATTGTTTCACTTTTTATTAATCAAATTTTGAAATATTTCTAAAACCCACCATAAACATAAGAAATCTAATAAATAAAAGCAAAGTAAATTACAAAATAAATTGTTTCACTTTTTATTAATCAAATTTTGAAATATTTCTAAAACCCACCATAAACATAAGAAATAAGGATAACTTTATGCTTCTATTTCCATGTCTGGGTTGTTACATGTTTGCATAAACAGTTTTCATGGTGTGAAGGAAGTGGGGATTTATTGTCTGGATTTTGACAGGAACCTCATGACTACCTCTGCGGATGAGGGTCAATTTCTGGGCCTCTTGCTGAAGCTTATTAATGCCAAGAACACCATGGAGATTGGGGTGTACACTGGTTACTCGCTTCTCAGCACAGCCCTTGCATTGCCCGATGATGGAAAGGTATGAAGTCATCTCTAGATTCATTTTGAGCAAATTCCAAGAAATGTTTGAATCCTGGTGGATTGCAATTAATGGTAGGCTAATGTCTGGGATGGCAGATTCTAGCCATGGACATCAACAGAGAGAACTATGATATCGGACTGCCTATTATTGAGAAAGCAGGAGTTGCCCACAAGATCGATTTCAGAGAGGGCCCTGCTCTGCCACTTCTGGACGAAATGATTAAAAGCGTATGCATTTGTATTGTATTTTAATTCTGTTTTGGAGTTTTCTTTAGTATATTGTTTTGCTAATTTGTTTAAAATTTATGCAGAGATTTATTAAATTACAAATTTGAATTTTATGTGCTTAATTTATTCATATAATATAATAAGAAATGCATTTTAAATAACTAACATGATACTATAAAAATCAATATCTAAGTAAAATGGTTAAGCTATCTCTATATTGATTAGAAAAGTTCAATGATAAGCAGCCTAATCACTGATGGTGAAAATATATACTATGAAATAGCTTTAGTTTCATTCAAAAGTTTTGGTTTTATTTTGGGTATATTTTGTTGATTAATTTTATTCAACATTTTATAGATATTTGTTAGAATCACAAGTTGAAATGTGTAATCTGCACAATTAAATTTTTTTGGGCTTTTCAAAATGCTTCAAAATCTTATTTCAAACAATAAATGTAATAATCTCACTCAAAATTATATCAATTAATTCCTAAAAAAAACATGAATCTATATATCTCCAATATATTATTGTGGTGATCATTTTTTTTTAAATTACTTTAAATGCTTATGACATTTCTAATCTATTCAACTCTAAATTAAGCACATTTCTATTATATAGATATGAAATGGATTTGTCTTATTGCAACTTTTTGGAGTTTCAGATATTGGGGAAAAAATTGAGGTGAAATATTGATTTGTGTTATTTAAACTGGTTTTTTGACTGTATATATGAATGTATATATGAATTTAGTACCCTCAAAAACTCCTAGAGCACTTCCGTTGTGCAAAGATTATCCATCAAATTTATGATTTCAATAAATTCCGGTTAAATTTTAGAGAAATTAGACTAGAAAAATCCAAAAAAAACCTTCCAAAAAATCGCACTAAAAACAACTCTGATATGAAATTACACCAACCCCAAACCCTAATGGAATGGTTGGTGTTATTCAGGAGGAGATGCAGGGATCGTTTGATTTCGTGTTCGTGGATGCCGATAAAGACAACTATTTGAACTACCACAAGCGGTTGATCGATCTGGTGAAGGTTGGGGGAGTGATTGCATATGACAACACTCTCTGGAACGGATCGGTGGTGGCTCCGCCTGACGCTCCCCTGAGAAAATACGTGAGATATTACAGAGATTTCGTGCTTGAGCTCAACAAGGCTCTCGCTGCCGATCCCCGCATCGAGATCAGCCAAATCCCAGTCGGCGATGGCGTTACCCTCTGCAGGCGCCTCTATTGAACTTCATCCATTGAAGGAATTTGGTAGGCAACTATTTATATCAGTATATTGTATGCATTTTCTCTGAGATTTGTGCTCTCATTTGTGTCCCACATCCATGGACCAGCTAATGATTTGACGCTATCCTTGTTTTAAAAGGAAGCAAACTTGTTATAGGATTCTCTCCAACTTCAATGTCTTATTATTTGATGGACTGTAATGGTGATAAGCAAGAGGATAAATGTATATCATTTATTCACTGGAAGGTGATCCGGGCACAAATGGCTTTTTACACTCCTTGAAATCATAAATCAGATTTTATGATTAATAAAGTTATGGAAGGTGATCCGAGCACAAATGGCTTTTTACACTCCTTGAAAGTGAATCAGATTTTATGATTAATAAAGTTATGGATTTTACTATTGTCGTTGAAAATCTTCCTATATATGTTTATCAAAATACCCAAAAATAGAGCATTTTATAATGGATATATATTTTAAGTAATTACCTATAACTATTCTATAGTCCACTATGATACTTATGTATAAGTATATCATTGTCTTAAAAAATAATAATAAAAATATTTTTTATTAATGTTTATTAAAATATGAATTTAATCTTAAATTATATAACTTGAATTTTTAGATTATATATAAAGTTTTAATTTTATTAATGGATTAAGATTAATTGTTAAAATACAACAATATATTATTATATATAATTTGAATGGTTAAAGTAAATTATCTCATGTGTTTAATACTTCCTTTATCATATACTTGAATTTGAATGGAAGATAAATTTAAATTTAACAAAAAAAAATTACCACATTAAAATTTCAAATTAGGTAAGATATTAAACATCTTTACTTAGATTTACTAAAGCCAATATCATTTATTAAATCAAATGATAAAGGTTAAATTAACATAAAGAATGGGAAATCTTGCTCCAAAATATTTTAATATTTCTTTTAGTTAAATATTTGTAAAATGAATCTTTAAAGGGAAAAACCATATCCTATGGATATATTAAAGTCTTTAAAAATATAAACATTTCCACATCAAAGTTCTAATATTCTAAAATATTGATTTGATCTAGTTTTATTATAAATTTTTGTATCATACCATAAAAAACATTATTAAATCTAATATTAATATTATAAAAATTAATAGCTTTAGATTAATACAATATTAAATCTAATATGATATTAAATTTGTTATATATATATATATATATATATATATATATATATATATATATATATATATATATAGCTTTAATTTAATACAATATTAAATCTAATATTATATTAAATTTGTTATATTATAATATATATATATATATATATATATATATATAAAAAGGGAAGAACAAAGAAATAAAGTGATAGAGGTGGAGAGATAGAAGAAATGACAAGGGAGAGCTGGAGATAAAATGAAAGAGAAGGGAGAGGAGGAATGAAGAAAGAGAGTGAGAGAGGAAGAGAAGGGTAAGAGAGAGAGAGAGAGAGAGAGAGACATAAAGATGGAGGGGGGGAGAGGGGAGAGAGGGACAAGGTTGGAGAGAAGAGAGAGCAAGAGAGAGATGGGGGGAGAGAGAGGGAGGTAGGAAGAGGGAGCTGAGAGAGAAATGGAGAGAGAGGAAGGAAGAGAGAGAGAACGTGAGAGAGAGGAGATAGAGAGGGAGAGAGAGATGGAGTTGGATGGAAAGAGAGAGGGAGGTAAGAAGAAATACATAGAGAGAGAAAGGTGGAGAGAGAGAGGGAGTAATAAGGGAGATAGGGAGAGAGGAGGGCAGGAGGGAAGAGAGATAGAAGGGAGAGAGAGAGAGAGAGAGAGTGAGGGGGAAGATAGAGGGAGATGAAGAGGGAGGGAGAGATATACAGATATAGAGATCAAGTATGTATGTTTTGAGGGTGATATAAAGAGACAAAGGAGAGGAAGAGGGACATAGAGATATAGATGGGAGGTGAAGGGAGGGAAGAAGAGAGAGATAGAGAGAGGGAGGGAGAGATATATAGATATGGAGAGAGTGTGTGTGTGTGTTTGGGGGCGGTGAGATAGAGAGACAAAGAAGAAGATATGGAGGGGGAGAGAGGGAAGAATATTTCTTGCACTATATGCATTGATTTCAGTTTAGATGATGATTTCTAATCCTATTTGTTTGCTTGCACTAGATGTATTAATTTGATTTCAGTGCAAATGTTGATTTCTAATTATATTTTATTGTTTTCACTAGATGAATCAATTTCAGTTTAGATGTTGATTTCTAATCCTATTTGATTGCTTTCTCTAGATGCATTGATTTCAGGGTAGATGGTGATTTTTTATATTATTTGATTTCTTGCACTAGATGCATTGATTGTAGTGTAGATGTTGATTTCGAATTATATTTATTGCTTGCACTAGATGCTGTGATTTCAGTGTAAATCTTGGTTTCTAATCTTATTTGATTGCTTGCATTATATGCATTGATTTTAGTGTAGATGTTGTTTTCTAATCCTATTTGAGTGCTTGCATTACATAGATTAGATATTTTTAATCTTGAGACTGTAAATTATTAAAAATGTTTTTCAAGATTAGATGGATGGGGAGAGAGGGAAGAAAAGTACTTGCACTAGATGCATTGATTTCAGTGTAGATGATGATTTCTAATCCTATTTGATTGTTTGCACTAGATGCATTGATTTCAATGTAGATGTTGATTTCTAATTATATTTGATTGATTGCAATAGATGCATTGATTTCAGTTTAGATGTGGATTTCTAATCCTATTTGATTGCTTGCACTAGATGCATGGATTTCAATGTAGATGTGGATTTCTAATCCTATTTGATTGCTTGCACTAGATGCATGGATTTCAGTGTAGATGTGGATTTCTAATCCTATTTGATTTCTTGCACTAGATGCATGGATTTCAGTGTAGATGTGGATTTCTAATCCTATTTGATTGTTTGCACTAGATTCATTGAGTCCAGTGTAGATGTTGATTTCTAATCTCATTTTATTGCTTGCAATAGATGTATTGATTTCATTTTAGATGTTGATTTCTAATCCTATTTGGATGTTTTCATGAGATGCATTAGATGTTAATTTTATTTTTTAAGTTTAGTAGATCCTTCCTATTTTCTATTAATCAGAAAAGAACAACGGGTTACATATAACAAAACTTGATGGCCTCAACCTGCCTGCAAGAAACCATGTATGTTGGCCACCTTAAAGAGTTGTAGGCCAACCAGTACTGAAAAATTTTAAACCTTCGACTATCAGATATGTCTAGTTTACTATCTCTTACATATAATAACTTTAAAAAGTAAATGATATCCGAAGTACGCATTGGAAAAAACCACAGAAAAGAAAATCTCAGCCATTCGATGACTCTATTGGTGTCGGGTCCTTAACACTAGAACCCGGCATGTCCACCTGGTGCATGGTTTGCAGTTTTCGATCTATGTGGCCTAGACGAACATTACCATGATGCTCTGCAAGGCGGATTTATTGAATCTCTCTCCTTATTTCATTAAGAATGGATGTTTCTTTTGGGTCCCCTCCAATTTCCTGTATTCTCATAATTGTCATGGCCAGCACACATTTAAGTGTACAGTATGTGTGGATAGACTGGTGAAATAGGGATAGTCTGCTTCTTGTGTTACCAGGGTCCTTTAAAAACTCCATTGCCTCCTCTTATATTTCCCCTTCTTCCTTAGTGTTGCACTCTCTCTCCCATCCATAGATGAGTCTTATGACTTGAGGCGGAATACTAGTGGAATAGGCATCAAAGAGGTTTTAATATTAGATGTTAATATTGAGACTATAGATTATTTTTAAAAAAAAAATCAAGATATATTTAGTAATAGGTAGATGGACACTATTAAAAAATAAAAAGATGGCAGAATCAATCCTCCTTCAAAGTGAAAATTAATCCTTGATCGGATCGTCTCTCTTCTTCATCACCAACTAGTTACTAATAGACAATTACATATATTCAAAATATGTTCAAAATTACATATATTCAAAATTACTAATAGATTAATTGCATACAACAATGTATTCAAAATACTTATAAGAGGAAAATGTATATGTATAAACATGGAAACAATCAAACTATTCTAGAAGGAGATATGATAATTGTTTGGAGAAACAAATAATGTAAATATTTTACAAATCTTACCACTCATTAAAAAAAAATCAAAAATACATTATTTCTTGACTTTGCAAAATAGGCTACAGATAAAAAAAAAATCATCAAAATATTCTTGAAGGAAATAAATTATTTCAAACATAAACAAATGAACAAATTACTTCAAGAATAATCTTGATGCAGTAAATTATTAAAACTGCTCTTCAAGATATATTTTGTAATATTTGGAGGAACACTATTTAGAATTACTTAGTTTTCAAAATTTTTGATGCCTAAAACTGAATGAAATAGATGTGCAATATCAATCTTCCTACAAACTATTGACGACTTTCTCTCCCTTCTTCATCACCAACTAATTATTGATAAACAATTATATACACATAAAAACATAACAACATAAAGAAGGTTTTCACCTCGAGGGATTGATCCAGTGTTAGATGGCTCTAAGCTAGTTATAAAAATTGGTATGTTATGGTTTTCATAACCCTCACCTCCTAATTCTATTTTCCAGTTCCCATCCCAGAAAAAAAAAAAAGAGAGAGAGAGATGAAGGTCCTACAGGAGTTCCTGCTAAGTTCTCTGTTTTCTATGATTGGAATTGGCCTCATTTTGTATTCGTCTATTCGTCTGGTTTTTATGCTATGGTTGAGGTTGTAGGTCTGGATATAGATCCCTGTTTCTGTAGCCCTCCCTTGTTTAGTCACCATAATCCCTGTACTTGTAAATTGACTTGGTTTACTATGAGCCTTCATAAGTTGCATGTTTGTCTATTTTGGTATTTCTCTTTGGCTATCATGAAAGGCCCAGTAATGGCTCTTCATATCTTGCAAAATTGTAAGTTTTCTCAGGCCTGCATGTATTCTTTTAATAGTTGGTCGGCTTGGAATGGTAATGGTTGGTCTAGCTGTATGCAATACTGTGTTTGCCGTCAAACCATGTTTTCAATTAAATACATGAGCGTCAATGTATGGAATGGACTGTGTAAGAAGGAATGCGTAAATAGTCGGATTTTATTTCATTCTTTGCTTCTGTTACTATACTAATGGGTTAATATTTGTAGTTGGGGCAAGGTCTACAATTGGGTCATTGTCTGTAAATGGTTGCCAAACAATTCTCGTGGGCGGAATAGTTTTTCTTTTCAATCCCTGTTTTCGTTAATTCAATTGTGGATTACTGTCAAGAATAGGTCCAGAAAGCTTGTTCTCTGTACTAATTTCGATTCTTTCAAGAAAACCCTGCTCGTTCTGATATTGGTGATTCTTGCGGCACTCATTATCGTTTATAAGGTTCATGTTATTGATTCCTCTCTCTATACATGGTTCTTATTCAGTTTTATAGGAGCCATAATGGAAAAAGGACAAACAGGTAAATGAAAAGACATAGGTAGAAATCGAAAACGACAAATAAATGGGACGACGGACCGAAAAAGGGAAAGAAGAGTAATAAACAAATTCAAAACCTTTAACAAACCTATATGATTCGGGAAATTCGGTTCATATTCGAAATGTTATTCGAGGTTAGAATAAAATGGTGATGAATATGACGACATCAAGAAGCGGTGCGGCTAAAATGGATTTTATCTACGACCCAAGAAGCCCCCAAGAAGGTTCGATATATCTGTTTAGGCAATGAAGATTTTAAACTTATTGAGAATTGGCAGAAATATAATACTAACAAAACAGTATGGGCCATGCAATAAAGGAAGAAATTCATCGGTGCTTTTGACGGATAAAACAAGACATTCGTGAGATGGCCAAGGCACAGATCCAAGCAACGTCTCGAATTGGGAAGATTGAGCGTCAGCTTCAAAGCATGCAAATGGAAATGCCAGGGTCCTCTGCAAAGGATCCAACACCCGTGGATTCTTCCGATGGATAATCTTCTTAGTCTATAGTTTTTTTCATGTTTTCGGCGGATAATAGTTATAGTTTCTGTTTCAATTACCAAATGTTATGGTGATAGTAAGTGGTAAATGTTGAACCCTTAGTTAGCTGAGAGGGTGGAGGTGAATCGGTTTAAGACATTCATAGACTTTTAAAACTTTTCATTAAACTTTATTAACACCTTCATTTCATGATCAACATAATATGTGAGCAATCTTTATTTGTGAGTAGCTATTGATAAGTAGATTAGATAATGTACCAACTGGCTTAATATGTGAGCAACAAGTATTAAGCAGAATAGATATATCATATAAACACATAGACATCATGCACATAGGCACCAGATATAAGTGGAAACCCTTAAAGGGAGAAAACCACATCTTATTATTGTTGTGATGTAGAGGCAAGCTCCAACTCTCTCTCACCACTGATTTTCTGTAGGCACCAACCTACAGGAAGCTCTTATCTCAATTCTGCAAGCTACAACTTGCAAGGAAGCTCCAACTCCCATCAATTTTAGGGCACCAGCTTTACGGGGAGAGCTCCAACCTCGATTGACTACAAGCAGCAAAGGCATCACGTAACTTGATAGAGGAAAGCTCAAATTCTCCTCACTTTTCAAAAGAAAACACTTGTTGATTTATGTCGGTCCTACTGTGCATTACAGTCCTTATTTTTACCCTAGGGTGATCCTCATTTCTGCATCTTCTCATATTCTCTATCAGCTCCTCCTTCTTCTTTGTCTCACTACTTCATTTCTGCATTCTCTAACCTCTCTATGCATATCAATGTGATATAATTTATATAGTTCATCACATAACTCACAGGGAATTCGAAGTGAATAGCCCTGACTCTTTGCCTTCTGCCTTCTCATTTCTTTGTCCTGCTCATTCAGAAAAATATAGCAATATGTACTAATTTCAATATTATAGTGGGATTTTTGTTTTCCTTCGGAGACTTTCCAATGCATCACAAACAATATACAATCAATTAAAACATTTACATTCATTTTTTTAGTTACATATATCAATTTTACTCATTCTTCTTTCCAGCACTTGGCTTTCTGGTTTTGTCTTTTCTGTTGCTGTCAGGTAACTGTTCTACATACCTCTGATATTCATTGCAATTGTGTATCTACAGCTTTCATGTAACTGTTCTGCATACTCTGTTCACTGTCTTTTTCAGTTCTGCATATTCTCCAGCTTTCGATGCATGTACCCCTGCTTTTCCTTCAGTTCTGGTAGTTTAAATTAATGTTGAAGCTGTAATGCACAATCTTTGACTCTGGCGTGTCCAACGCACCCATGCATGTATTAACACTGACTTTGATTTAGACCCAAACACCAGCATGTAATATGATGGCATACCTACTTATCAAACTCACTTTTTCTCTCTCTCTGTGCATATAAAATGCATCCCAAATTTTGCCTCCAATACAATGCACAATCTAGGCAACTCACAATAATCTCAGTTGACAATTTCAATGATGTGCGGAACCTTCCTTTAATAAGGTTATAAACCCTCAAGCATATACAATGTTCTTTTAATAAAACCTTACCAATGTTCTTTTCAATTTCGGAGGCTTTTTCCTCTACTCACAATTTCTATGGTTCAAGACATATCAACTCATTTATGAATGGAAGTCAAAGCATATGACCTTTCTAACCAGCAATATAAGTCTCGGCCCCACTACATATATTAACATATAACCCAAATAACTCTCGGCGATATAATAATAGACCCTTTTAACATAGAAAACACCCTTTCGAGCCCTCTTGTCGAACTTTTCTTATTCCCCGATGTGATGAATCGCCTCTGAATACTTCCGATTGCGATTAATTCCCTTGCAATAGTTCCGATGCGATGGCTCCACACTGCATATATATATATATATATATATATATATATATATATATATATATATATATATATATATATATATATTGGTTCATATATACTCATACACTTACAACACATCATTCATAGGCATAATGAACCCTTTTAACATAAGAAAACACCTTTCAAAATATTTATCTTCGTTTTATTGTACGATACAGTAGATAGCCTGCGAATACTTAGATTGATTCTTCCTTACGTGAGTTAAGATAAAGGTAAATGCGCGTGTAACATAATAGGTATGTTCGATACGTGTCTATGCATGTATATATATATATATATATATATATATATATATATATATATATATATATATATATATATATATATATGATTACCTCTCTCTCCTTCTCTCCCTTTCTGTATTCAGATGCTTTGACAAACCTCGGTGTGTAATCACACATTAAACCTTTTCTTTTGCATAGGGCCCACTTTGTTGCCCTTAAAGCCGGAACTCAACCACACAAAATCACCATTCATAACATATCAGGTCCACATTCTTTATCACAATCGCAATATTGCAATCGCATCCTCCAACAGTTCGGTGCGATGAACAAGGGTCCCGCTAGCTATCAAGTGATTAACAAATCCGTCGTCCATCGTTCATCAAATCTGACGGCTAACATTGCAATCGCTCAATCGCAATCGCAATTTTCAATTGTTTGTCCCTCTGCGTCTCTTGTTCTCCGCCGATGCGATGGTTCACTGTGGACCCCACTACGCATATACAATGCTCTTCTATTAAGGCCTTGTAGTTATAACTCTTAATTCGACTTCCCATTTCATTTATGCCTTTCAAACCTGTTTAAGTCTCGCATAAGAGGTCACACTATTGTATTCATATAGATTATAGTTTCCCAACATTTACGCACTCACCATTTTCATTTATCAAGAAGTATTAAGGTTTTTCCGGCATTAAACTCTTCAAACAACACTTAAAAATTCATATTTGAACAGTATTCATATGCACTCATTAACATATAGTCAGTCGCATCATCTTCCATACTTTGTTTAAACCATCGCACTAATGCATATAGCAGCAGTGACGTTTGGGCCCACAACTTCATTCAACTCATATCAAACATAACATATATATATATATACCCCCATATATATGTATTCCCCAATCAAATGTTCCAAACATTAATAGACCGTGGACTTATATTAAAATCCTATGTCAATGCATATATTTCACGCTTACCCTTGTGCTCCAACTTTAATTAACTCACCTCGGTTATAATATAATACAATGTATATGGCTTACCTCCCATTAGTTCACGCTCAATACAAACCTATAATCTGCAACATAATCGGGGTCCCACAACTCATATATATATATATATATATATATATATATATATATATATATCGACCATTCAACATTTATTTCAATGGTTAGTAACCAACCATTAACGCGATATACATGGGTCCCAGCCCTTAATCCGCAATCTGCCCTTCACATCCAACGGTTGAGACTTTGTCACGTTCCAAGCCCAAATCTGACGACAGTTGCACAATATCGCGCAAATTAGATGCACGAACCTTAACTTCTCAAAAACACGTGATGGAAATGGTTTTAGAATACCACCTTAGGACACATGGCGAGCAGCGACCCTAATCACGTTTTTTCACAAAAAACTTTTTACCACTTTTATAATGCGCGATACTGCCAGTTTATATTCTCGAAACCAATTTTACTATTTATTCTCACAATTCCCTTCTCATGGTTCCATTCCTCACCGTCACTTACAATTCCGCCTTTTTAACTATTGTTCTTCATGCGTGTTTTATCTCTATGCTTCCATTTTATTCAATGTTGCCTCTGCTACCCATTCACAGAACCGATCTGCTCAATAAGATCCTCTCCATGACTTTATTGACTACGCACTTACTCCACTGCTTTGATGTCTAATACCTCTGCGACTTATAACCATTCTTGATTCTTCACGGGTTTATGCTCCTTTCAACCTTGCTTTCTACCTAATGTGACCTCAGTAAATGTGAATCCTCTACATAAGTGGAAGCAGTATACATGAAAGCCCTTCCAAAGCTTCATTAACCAGGTTCCTTCATGCAGATGTAGCGTCTCTCCCTTTTGCCGGTATTTTATGTCGATTCTACTTCATCATTGCACAGACTCTGCGTCCAAATGTATCCTTGTCCCAATCTTTAACTGAGGTCGTGTATTCAAATTGGATTGAACTAATACCAGTCCTTCTGCAGGATTGTCAATCCCTCCAGCGATCGACCTTCAAACCTTATATCGCTTCTCACAAGTAATAAACAAATCACTCTTATACAAATCGGGGTCAGCCTCTAGGTTCTTTGCCTTATAACCCTTTTTCAACTTAAACAAGTGCTCTATTTTCCAGCCCAAGTTCGGGTGTCTTTCTAGATCTGTAGCTCTTTTTCTCTCTGCTTCATGTCTAATTAACAGAGTAAATTCTCCACATCTTATGCAAGATCAACCAAAATTAATACACCTCTTTCACATAGAACACTATCCATATAATATTAAATCAAATCCTTTTGTTTCATATGCTGCCTAGGCTGCCTCTTTTCTTCTTTTGCTGCCTCTGCCTTTCTGCTATTTTGCTTCTCTCTTTTCCTTGTTGTTGTTTCAGGTGCTCCTCCTTTTCCATCTTCTTTTCCATCAATGACAACATTTCCAATAGTAAAAGTAGGAAATAGAAGAAAAAAACAATATCAGTTTTAGTTAGGTTTTAACTCTCTGTGGTGGCCAACAGACCTGGTTTCCTCCGGGCAGGTTGAGGCTACTGTATACGATAGAATATGTATAGCAACTTGCTCTTTAAAAAATTGAAAATAGAAAGGCACTACGAAATTTACAAAAAAAAAAAAAAAAAAACCTATTATAAAAATAATCAATATATGAGTTAAACATATACATATTGGAAAAAACATTTAACAAGAAAAGCATAGTAAAAAAACAATAAGTAATAAGAGTTCAATCACACTTGTGATATGACATTTTTTAATTTAAACTTTCAATTGTTTTAAGTAAAAAAGGTATAACTACTTTTGATATAACTATCAACCCTCTATCTTGACTACTACTAAGAATATCCTCAGATATTCTCTACCATACACCTAATAATTATGGTTAGTTAGATTTAAATTTTGGAAGTCCTATTTCAAAAATAAACATACTTATCTATGTAATTATTATTTTATATTATTAAAATAGTTTTAAATGGTAATAATCCACATTCCCAAAGCATAGTAAAGCAACAATAAACAATAAGAGTTCAATCGCACTTGTGATATGATATTTTTTAAATTTAAATTTTCAATTATTTTAAGTAAAAAAGACAACTACTTTTAAGATAAATATCAATCCTCTCTTAAATACTACTAAAAATATCCCGTAAATATTCCCTAACATCTCCCTAATAATTATTAATATCTAGATTAAAATTTTGGAAATACCATCCAAAAATAAACATGCTTATCTATATAATTATTATTTTTACACTATAACTAAATGAAAACTCTAAAAGTACAATTTCAAAAATAAACATGCTTATCTACATAATTATTATTTTTAGATTATTAAAACAATTTAAAAGAAAAATAATCCATAACCCCAAAGTAAGATGACGACTCCAATTTATTAATAACAAAATAAAATTGTATATAAAATTTAAATGGTGATCTTATAATTAAAGACCATGAACCAATTATTATTTGTTATAACTAATGAAAAATTTAGTTTTTGGATTACTCTATAAAACATATGGTGTATTAACCTACCAAAGTTTGAAATTGTGTAAAGACACCACAAACTCTTATTTTAAAAAAGAGGCTCCAAAAATTATACGACATAAAATTATTGTTTGTTTTAAGATTTTAATGAGATCAGTTCCTCACTCATAAACGCAAATACTGTTAAGGTAGAATAAGGGATGACAACAAGAAGGGAAGTTACTGTCACTAATTTGGAAATCTTTAAATCATAATATCAAATCCTAATTTTATTGTTTTTTAATTATGAAATTATTGAGAGTGGTGTTTTAAAGAATAAATGGATGATTAATTTGTTTTCCCCAAAGTTAGGTACGGAAACACGAGGATTCCCACGATACTGAATGACATCCCTAATAAAACTATAAACATAGATTAATGTATTTAATTTATAAAGATTCAAACCAAAAAAACAATTAATTGTAAAAAAAAACATAAATATATTGAAATTTGCATACCTATAACTTACTATCAATTTCATGACATCAAGGTTCCATTTTGGGAAAAAAACATAAAACCCACACCAATGACCCCAAACATCTACATTTTCTATGGAGATTGAGGTGAAAAAAAATCTAAATAACATTGACAAAAGAGTATTCGTTGGATCTTCATGATATTTAATGTGCCACAATCATGTGAAAATGATAAAATAACTACCCTTCTTTGGTAATTGATGTGGGAAAAAAAAATTAATATGTGATAACATTTGCAAAGCAACATTCATAGGACCTTCACAATGTTTAATGTGACACGATAAAATAGAAGCCTAAAATATATACTTTCTATGGACGTTAGGGTGAAAAAAATCTTACATGAGATAACATTTGCAAGGGAGATTTTATGAACGTTGGGGGGTGGAAAAGAATTTGAGTATTTATGGATCTTCAAAATGTTTACTGTGGTATAACAATGCAAAATTACCACATATTCATGGAATTGTTAGATGCTAAATGTTTGTAGAAATTGCTGAGAAGAATCACAAGTATCGCCCCATAATGCTATAACAAGATTTCTATTAAAGGTTTCTATTATCATTTTATTATCATTTTAATTTGTTTGTGATTTTAATTGGAAGTATTATAAATTAAAATTATTTTGTTTATTATAGTTAGATGCATACATTATAATTAATTAATGATATCAATTTTAATGAAATATTTTGTAGATTATATAAAAATTCAAATGAGGCATTTTTCCACACAAAATTGTGTTGATTACTCTAAAATACCCACATCACCCTTCCAATGGACCAATGTCTTTAGTCAGCTCAAGCATAAGGTTGGTGATTAAATATTCCTACTAAGCATCCCCTCTTCATTATTGGAGGGCCCAATACTTGGCCACACTTGAGGTCAAATCAGACATGTGGGCACCTTAGACTAAATCTTAAGTGTTTACTTTGCAATCAGTTTCTTTAAGATTCAATTATGGCCTATAAATATAAAATTAATCATTTTCATACATTTGAAAACAAATTTTGAATGCAATGTTATGCGAGTGAAATTGAGTTAAACAATGGGAATATTTTTTTTCATTATGCTTCCACATTGAAGTTATCTCATCTTTGATATTATATAACGATCACATGACTCTATAAACCATTCCCTATTTGTCGAAATTTTCATCATCCCATCAAGACTTTATTCAACCACTAGGAAAAATAAAGTTGATGAAACCCCAATGATTTGTTATTCTATTACTTCCACTCACTTATTAGTGTGTTTCCTTCATGATGCCCAATTTTTCCCTCCAATGTGTCAATACATTAGGGGATTTGTTCCATATTCATCCTCCAAATAGAGCGAGCCTCGTAGAGTACTAAAGGACTCTCTTACAATGAATATTCAAGCTCAAAAGCTACAAATTGCTTCTCAAGTGATATAATTCAAGTTTATTGTATTTCAATACGATAGTAAATGAACTTTATTTCCCCTTAAATTGTTTTTAAAAGTATTGAAGCTTATTGTTTGAATGGTTTACTAATTAATATGCATGCTTAGGGGATATATTTGTATATTTTCATTGTTTCTCACTCATACTTTGTTTATCTCCAATGCTAACAACCAATTTGGATTGATTTTTTATATTTGTATTCATAAGCCCCATTTGTGGAATGAAAACCATACTAGGGATTTTGATACTTTAATCTCACTCTAATTTTTTCCTAGGGATAGCGACTAATCTCTATTGCTTTATAGGTTGTATTTGGTATTATGAACCCAATACCCTAGCTCAAGGATCTCCATTAAAAAGGTGATTTTTCAAAATTTCCTAGTATTTTTTGCAACTATTTTCCCCAATCCCACATTTCCATATTGGCTTTTATATAAAGTTCACATTAATCCAAAATTAATATCAAAATACTTCATTCTATTAATTTGGATTCTTATAATAATATTCTCAAATTCCCACAATTTCAATTAAAAATCAATGTATTCTAATAATAATAAAAAAGAGCATTTAAAGACTAAAATTTAGAACCATAACTAAAATAACACAAGAATCACTCTACAAATTGATAACAGAGTTCACCCATGTCAAATATATATCTATGACTCCTTCAAATGATGAAATGATCCATTCAAAAGGATTCAAAGTACATAATTTCACCTCTTTACATCAAAATAATGGCCTTTTATTTGTTCCCTCAATAAAGGGGATCCTCATCCAAATATCTAATGAGGGATGTTCGTGTCTAGTGTCCAAAGTATATACTTTATACTTCATATGTGACCCACCAAAAAACTAGCATCCTAAGGTTGAAACAATTCCAAGACATGGATCTTGGGCAATAAGGATCAATAAAATTGACCCTAGAGATAAACTGCATCAATAGGAGAGAGTCGCATGTTATAAATATTGCAAGTAGAGATGGCCAATGATTTCCCTTTATGTTCTGACAAATGAACAATCCTTTGTTGTGTCCAAACACTTATTCTCATTCTCAACATTCTATACCCTTGTCATCCACCTAGCCATATATTCAAATTCTTGTAATGGAATGGGTACTTGAAGGTTATCTTGTAAAGACGAGAACCATGATCAAGGTCATGTATGACATTAGTGAAGTAGCTATTGTGTTCACCATAGCCGAGGCTTCTTAACCATGTAGGTCACTTCTTGTGATGGGAATTGGAATTGAACATGAAATCCACTCCTTTTCCTTGTGAATACATAATGTGGCCCGTATCTCCATTAACACAAATGACTTTACCATTGGTCGATTTGTGTGTTTCAACAATTGTGCAAATATGCATACATAGTAGCCTAGTTTGATAAAATTCTAGAATTATCCCATGTTGCCTGAGATTTGGATGTCATGTTGAAGCCATGTTTTGGGGTGGACATTTTTTCCAAAGATTTAAGGCTATCAAATTGGTTATGGAAATCCTCCTTGATCACTTCTCCTAACTAAGAATATTTCAGAGCACCAAAATTTTAGTTCCATTTCGAAAATAAGTGAGGGTACAAATCCCTCCATTTTACAATTTTCATCCATCTTGCTTTACTTGAATGCATTCCTTTTAGACCTACACAATATACTACACATTGGTTCTTCATAAAGTCCTCACCCTCATGTCAAGAAAAACATCTTCTGACAACTCACTAAGATATTTAGGAGAAAAACATCAACAAATTGAACTTGAGCATTCTCATTTTAATCAATGACCATAGGAGGCTCATACAATTTCAAGTTTTCAATATTAACCGCGAAATACATCTAAATATATGAAGGTTACTCTAACCAAAATCATTTTCAACAACCTTTTCCAAAATTTTAATTTTGTGGCATACTTGATTGGCTTGAGATTTTTAGCTTGTGTTGGTTGTGAAGCCTGATTATATTCTTGATTTAGAGGCCTTGTTTGTAGCTGCACTTGGACTCTAGTTCCTGTTAGAGGTTGTAGGAGGGATTTCACCCTACTATTTGTAACATACTCCTGCCACATTTACCCAAGCTAACCGGTCCACTAGGGTAAACATGTGAAGAAGAGTTACTATGATATGATTCAACTCCCCAAGTAGGGAAGTATAACTTACAATACAAGACCAATATGACCTTCCTCAGATGCTAGAGACCCTTTAGGAGCCAACCAACCCTTCCAGGTGACCAACCTTGGAGAAAAATTATTGTTTTGTTGAACTGGAGCCCGACTCACACTAATGACAAGCACTCCGTGAGAATGAAACCCTCCAGTCTCATGCACAACAAGGAATCCACCCAACTGTAGCCTTTTTCAAACAATTTTGTGCCAAGGACCCAACAACTTTTTCAGGGCCAGGACTCAGGCCTTTGCCCATAACTTGATGAAACTCTCATAAATGATAAATAACAAGATGACAATGCCTCTAATGTAAAACTTGAACAAAGACTGGATAATATAAGGCCTAGCCATGACATACATTATATCAAACACATCATGAACATGTGAGTCTATAGGTCATATAAACACATCTGAGCATAGGGACTTCATACTTAATTGTGAATCCACAAGAAGGAATTATGTCCTATAATAATAGTTTCAGTACCATATATTAGGTCATAAATTCATTATCCATTCAATTACTAAAAAAAACATGATGATATTCATGACTAAGATCTGTCATAAAACCATGCTTATAAGTAGCATATAACCAGCAAAATAACAATGATAAAGCAACCATTAATATCAAATAATAACAATTACATATACACATCAAATACAAGAGGAAAAAAACTCTTATTAACATATGCAATATGCAACCAGGTATGGGACTTCCACATACCACCCAACCATAGATTGGGCTGAACCAAATATTTCTTTCAACCAATGACCCTCGTGCCATATTCCAAGCATGAATGTGGGATCTCATGGAATAAACCAAACAAAACCAAACCAAGGATTCCAGAGGAAAAACTGCCTCAACCCTCAACTAGTGATTCCACCTCACAATTAGACATCACTAACCATCACCAGATCGATCTATACCCAAGTTGTCTAAGGATCTAGAGCATTTATTCCAACCATGGCTTCCAAGACTAGTAACTCAACCTACAGTTGTTATTGGTATTCTAGAGCATTTGTCCAACAAAGACTTCCAGGACTAGTAAATCAACTCACTAAGGGATTCTAGAGAATTTTTCTAGCCAAGGCTTTTAGGACTAGTAACTCAACCAAATTTGTTACAAGGCTTCCTGAGAGTTTGTCCAACCAAGGCTTCCAATAATGTTAGGTCCCTATGTTACTAGTATAGTCCCTTACTTTTGTTAGTGTAACCCCCTTATTGTTATTATTGTACCCCTATAACCCCTATATTTTTATTATTGTGCCCTTACATTATTATTGTTAGGTCGGCTAGGATTACATTATGGCCCCACTAGGATTACATTATGGCCCCATGGACTCCTATATATAGAAAGGAGGTTTTGTAATTTGTATCATCCAAGAATTGTTCATTAATGTAATGTATTGGAGGTTTCCCCCTCAAAGTGGCTTATTTATAAGGTGTTGATATCTCTTTTCTTCTATTTTTGGAGTTGGTTTCACAACATTTGGTATCAGAGCTTCGTATTCTAGGGTTTCAGAGCTCTACTGAACCAATCCATAATTAGGTCATTGTGGGAGATTGGACATAACTTTGCCTTGGAGAATCCAAACCAAGTCAGACCTGTGGCATTCGAAAGATAATTCAGAAGACTACCTCACTGCCCAATTTCAGATATTTAAGAGCTGCAATCACAAAGATAATCCAATTTCAATATCGAGCTCCTCAAAAGCAAGAAAAAGGTGTGTATTTTTTTTTTTTTACGAATTGCATAAGTCTTGTTTGAATAATCAATTTGAATTGATTCCAAGGGAATATTGTAGAATATATATCAATATTGGGTTAAAAAAAATGCCCCGTAAAAATAATTCAACACCCATTAAGCCTTCAGAAGGCTCTACTATCACTCATGAAGATGAATAATTGCAACCTGATCTATCAAAATTATAAGAGCAAGTGCACCAAATTTCGCTCTCACAAAGAGCAACAAAAAATTAAATAGATGTTTTGAAGAAAGGCGTGGAAGCGAAGATGGATAGTTTGAAGAAAGGCATGGAATCTAAGATAGATGGCATGGAATCTAAGATGGATGACATGGAAGCTAAGATCGATGAAAAAATGAAATACAACATGGAAAACATGAAGAATGAACTAAAGTAGACATGGAAGGTTTGACAAAGTTTATACAAGAAATGTTTCCTAATGGTGAAAAGATAGTAGAGGAAACTCATGATGGTAACAAAATAAATGTTAATCGTGACTTCATAAACTCCAATGTTGGCGGGAAGAACCACCATATTCCAAAAATGGATATGAGGAAGTTTGATGGAAAGGATCCTGTAACATGGATACTGCAAATGGAGAAATATTTTGATCTCCATAATGTGAAAAACACACAAAAGGTACGCATTGCAACCTTTACATTTAGAACAAACTACATTTGTATGGTATCGATGGCTTTGCTCCCGTAAAAAAATTGTCACTTGGTCAATTTTTAAGGAGGAAATGATAGCACATTATGAGGATACAAAGAGCAACACCTTCTTCAGCCAATTGATAAATCTCAAACAAAAGGGCTTATTGGGGGAGCACATTGAGGACTTCCAAAAATTGAATATAAGGGTAACTGATACTCCAGAGGAACACAGGATTGCTCTCTTCATAGGTACTTTAAAGGATAATATCCAACATGAAGTTCGTGTTTTGGAACCTGATTCATTGGAGAAGGCATTCAGGTTGGCAAGAAAAATTGAATGTAAAATTATGGTGACAAGGAAGCCTACCACTCACTTCTATAAAGAAGGAAGTGTTGCTACGCCTAGATTTCGACAACTTACAAGGTTGACACCACAACAATTGGAAGAAAAAAGAGAAAAAGGGCTTTGCTATAGTTGTGATAGCAAATACACTAAAGGTCATAAGTGTGCTGAGAAGAAATTATTTTATATAGATTGTAAAGAGGAAGAAGAAAATGAACAAGAAGAGGATATACACCAAGAACCAGCCCTAGAAGAGGAAGAAATGAGTCCGACCATATCATGTAATGCATTGGCAGGAGTTACCACTCCTCAAACTCTCAAGATAGAAGGACATATCAAGAAGAAAAAGGTAATAGTGTTGATTGATTCAGGTAGCACCCATAATTTTATTCATTGTAAGGTAGCCAAAGAATTGAATTGTTTCCTATACCCAACACCAGAATGTCAAGTGATGGTTTCAAATGGAAGAACTATAAATTGCTCTGGAAAATGCCATAATATCAAGCTAACCATGGGGGAATATGTATTGAATAGTCCAATGCTTTCCATTCCTATGCGAGGTGATGATGTTGTACTAGGAGTATAATGGTTACAATATTTGGGGACGGTAGCTTTTAATTTTCAAGAACTTTTCTTGAATTTCTTTTCAGAAGGAAAGGAAGTCGAATTACGAGGTATTGCAGGGAAGCCAGGAAAGATAATAAGCTCTAATGTCATGACAAAGCTTCTAAAGAAAGAACAACGAGGCGTAATTGCACAATTATGCTCACTATAAGTTCCAACATCAAAATCATCTATTTCTGTAGATCTCCTACAAGTCTTGGACAATCATTCCAAGGTGTTTGAAACTCCCAAAGGACTCCCACCTATTCATGATCATGATCATGCTATTCATTTGATTGCAGGAATTTTTCTTCCAAACATCAAGCCTTATAGATATCCTTATGTCCAAAAGAGAGAAATTGAACGTATGATTGCAGAAATGTTAGAGGCAGGTATAATTCAACCTAGTCAAAGTTCTTTCTCTGCTCCTGTAGTATTGGTACACAATAAGGATGGATCATGGCGCATGTGTCCGGATTATAGGGAGCTCAATAAGCTCAACATTAAAGATAAATTTCCCATTCCTGTGATTGATGAATTATTGGATGAATTACATGGAGCAATTTATTTTACCAAGTTGGATCTTCGTTCGGGATATCATCAAATTAGAATGAAGACTGAAGATATTCCAAAAACAGCATTTCGAACTCATGAGGGTCATTATGAATTTTTGGTCATGCCTTTTGGCCTTACCAATGCACCTTATACATTTCAAGGGTTGATGAATTCCATTTTCAAGCCCTTCCTTAGAAAATTTGTGCTAGTATTTTTTGATGATATACTAATCTACAACAGGTCTTGGAAGGATCATGTTGAACATGTTGACAGGGTGCTCAAACTATTGCGGGAGAAACAATTATATGCAAAAAAATCCAAATGTTTCTTTGGAGTACAAGAGGTGGAATATCTGGGTCATATTGTATCTCACGAGGGTGTTAAAGTAGACCCTAACAAAATTAAAGCCATTAAGGAATGGAAAGTCCCCACAACCATAAAGCAGTCGTGAGGATTTCTCGGGTTAACAGGGTATTATCGCAAGTTTGTTAAGAATTATGGGAGAATAGCAACACCTATAACAACATTATTGAAGAAAGATGCATTTTCATGGACTCCTGAAGCAACTAAGGCCTTTGAACGTCTTAAAGAGGCAATGTGCCTAGCACCGGTCTTAGCTACACCAGACTTCACAAAAACCTTTATTGTGGAATTTGATGCCTCGGGAAATGGAATTGGTGCAGTTTTAATGCAGGAAGGAAGACCCATTGCTTTTGAAAGTCGTCCAATCAAAGGAAAGTATTTACAGAAACCTATTTATGGGAAGGAAATGTTAGCAATACTGCATGCACTAAAGAAATGGCGAACTTACCTAATGGGAAGACACTTCAAGGTAAAAACTGATCATGATAGTCTTAAACACTTTTTGGAACAAAGACTATCTTGAGAAGAGCAGCAAAAATGGGTCACAAAGATGTTGGGTTATGACTTTGAAATAATCTACAAAAAAGGAAAGCTTAATGTTGTTGCAGATGCACTCTCAAGAAAGAATGAAGAGGTGGAAGCATCGCTTTGTGCCATTTCTATTATCCAACCAGATTGGATAACTGAAGCAAGAGATGAATGGAAAAAGGACAAAGATGTATGGACACTCATTCAAAAGTTGCAGCAAGATCCTAGTACATCTGATACATTTAGTTGGAAAAATGATTCCTTATGGTACAAAGATCGCTTATATCTTTGTAAAAATTCCCAACTAAAACAAAAGATTCTTCTGGAATTGCACACTTCTCCTTTAGGAGGACACTCAGGATTTTTAAAAACTTACCACGGGGTGAAGAAAGAATTTTTTTGGGATGGCCTTAAATCTGATATTCAAAAGTTTGTGGCGGAATGTTTGGTTTGCCAGCAGAATAAAGTTGAGACAATTAAGACCCCGAGACTTCTACAACCTTTATCCATTCCAAATCAACGTTGGGAGGAGATTTCAATGGATTTTATCACAGGTTTACCTAAGTCTGAAGGAAAGAGTGTCATCATGGTGGTAGTTGATAGACTTACCAAGTAGGCACACTTTTGTGCATTATCTCATCCATTTAAAGCAAGTATAGTTGCTACTACATTTATGGATAGAATTCAAAACCTACATGGAAGCCCAAGGGTTATTGTGAGCGACAGAGATCCCATTTTTACTGGAAATTTTTGGACGGAGTTATTTTCTTGTTTGGGTACTCAATTAGCTCATAGCTCATCTTATCATCCTCAGTCTGATGGTCAAACTGAGATAGTAAATAAATTTTTGGAAGGATATCTTCATTGTTTTGTATCTGATAAACAAACACAATGGGTCAAGTGGTTACCTCTCGCTGAATGGTGGTATAACACTTCCTTCCATACTGCAGCAAAAATGACCCCATTTATGGCACTTTATGGATATCATCCACCATCCATCACATCATCTTTAAGAGAAAAATCGAAGGTTCAAGCAGTGGAAGATCACATCGAGCATCAGCAAGAAGTTCTCCAACTCTTAAAGGATAACCTGAATTTGGCACAAAATCGAATGAAACAACAGGCAGATCAACATCGCAGAGAGAGAAGTTTTGATGTAGGAGATTGGGTATTTTTACGGCTACAACCATACAAACAAATGTCCCTCAAGCAAGCAAAGAAGGATAATAAATTATCGCCAAAGTACTATGGTCCTTACCAGGTGTTGCAAAAGATTGGTACTATGGCATACAAATTGGAGCTTCCTGCTTCTTCGCGAGTACATCCAGTGTTCCATGTTTCATGCTTAAAGAAGGTTATAGGTGAAAATCTTTCAGTTCAAACAGTATTGCCAGAACTTGATGGGGAAGGGAAAATCATATTGGAACCTGAAGCAGTCATGGAAAAAAGAACTCGACAACTACGGAATCGATCAATTTCAGAGTATCTCCTCAAGTGGAAGAACTTACCCACTGAAGATTCTACATGGGAGGATGAGAATTTTATACAGAAGCACCCAGAGCTACTCAAGCGTTGAGGACAACACTTTTTTGAAGGAGAGGGCATGTTAGGTCCCTATATTACTAGTATAGTCCCTTATTGTTGTTAGTGTAACCCCCTTATTGTTATTATTGTACCCCTGTAACCCCCATATTGTTATTATTGTGCCCTTAAATTATTATTGTTAGGTCGGCTAGGATTACATTATGGCCCCACTAAGATTACATTATGGCCCCATGGACTCCTATATATAGAAAGGAGGTTTTGTAATTTGTATCATCCAAGAATTGTTCATTAATGTAATGTATTGGAGGTTACCCTCTCGAAGTGGCTTATTTCTAAGGCGTTGATATCTCTTTTCTTCTATTTTTGGAGCTGGTTTCACAACAAGGAAATAGTAACTCAACCCACAGTCATAAGGAACATAAGCACCAATAAAAAAACATGGTGAACCCACAACACCATGGCTATCCAGGAAATGGAAAGGCTAGGAAAAATCCAAACAATCCTTCGTTGATCCAGATTCTCTCAGCTACCAGAATTATCCAAGATCTTTTACTTATGTGATGTTAACTGAATTTCATGTGAAAGATTATGAAAAACCACATGTGCATACTTTAAAGAAGAAGAAACACACACACACACACACACACATATATATATCCATCAAATAAAACAACACATGCAAATTGATAATGGAGTTCACCCAATGTGGGTTACGTCTCTTAGCCCAATGTCAAAAGTGGGGAGTTCGCTTCATTAATTGTTGCAATATTATGATGAATACATGATGTATTCTTTGTCAATAAAAGGAAGAACTCCCTTAACTAGAGCGGTATGTCGCTCCATGAGACGCTCTTCTATAATAACTATCACTCATAAAATATCTCCATCAACATGACAAAATATCAAACTCTCACATAAAGTGGCATACATTGATCTCAAAATCAAATTATCATCTCAACAAAAATCAAATTAACACATGGAAACAATACATCTTATAGCTCCACTTTCGAGGATGGCCTTAAAATGCACACCTCTACTGAAGAAACAAATTGCATGGTTGAATTCCTGGTGAAAAACTGGTTCAAATGAATATAAACTCTACCCACTTCTGACTCGGTCAAATCTGGACCCTCGAAAATCTCAAATATTCTCCCAAAGATTCCTTCCTGCTAGTTGACTGGAATTCGTCTACCCATATGAAAAAAATTATCACACCATCATGTTCCTTGTGAAAAACTAAGAAAAATGAGTATAAAGTCGGCATGGTTTTGAAAGTGACATTTTTGGGCCTCTAAGTGATCTTAAAGATTCCTCAAGATTCCATAAAGATTCATTGTTGCATGTTGACTGAAATTCTACTTCTTAAATGAAGAATCAAATTACACCACCACGTTCCCTACAAAAAACTGAGAAGAATGATTACAAACTCGACATATTTCTAACATCGTCAAAATTATGCCTCCAAGGGAATCTTAAAGACTCTTCAAGATTCTCCATAAAAAATATTCTATGGAATATTCCCCAACATGTTATAACAATATTCCTAGAATCATCTTTAGATTCGTGTTTTCATTGGCCTTCCTGTGCCCTCGTCTCTCATGTATTCTACATCATTGTCCATGGTTCTCTTTGAACCATTTGAATGGAATTTTATAACAAATTTTGAGGGTGAATAAGACAAAGCGTGAGGTTGACACATTGGTTGGAATAGTCATATTAAGATACTTTTTTTTGGGGAGGTTTTGTGTTCAAAACCCATGGACTCCTAATTTTGCTTTAATATGGTTTTAAAGTTCAATTTTGGTTTTAATATAGTTTTCAAACTATATAATATATGGTAATCGTATGTCCATATTGTAATGACACCCAAAATCATGAGAACAAGACAAAAATGGAGGTTGCATCATCCAAGGCCACTTGGGCCTAATTTTAGTTTCCATTTGGAATCATGTGATTGGGCCATGTGGCAAGTCCTCATTGGTCCACATCATATTCCACCTCTGCCACCTACTTGCCATGTGTCGACTTGTGGTGCTATCATGTCACCTGCTTTTGGGTCCACTTGGTTTGTTGACTGGGTTGCCACATCAAATTTTTGGGTCCCACCATGCTTGCTGATTTTGTTTCCAGTTTGATTGAAAATTTGACTAAGAAAAACTTTCACATAGAAAATCGGATTGAGGTGACGTTTGCGTCGTTAGAAATCTTACGACGAGCTCTTAAATCTTACACTAATTTCATTACAATCCAATGATTTTTATTTTTGAGACTTTCTAGAGCGGCCTCTAATTTCAGAGCCTTTCTAGAGCCACCTGGATCATTCCTCCCCACTAAGGATATTTTGGTCCTCCAAAAGCATGAACACGATCTGCAATCTATTGTACTCCCTTTTCTTTGCAACAAGTGCCTTAACAGGCCACACTTATTTCTCCTTCACCTTTGTTCTTCGGAGCCATAAGTGATGAAATGACACTTGTTCTCTCTTCAAACTTGTAGTGCATCTTTGCCATTTACATGAACTGCCATGACCCAAGAAACCCCATACTTTCCAAGATTTATAGCACACTCTTTAGTTAATTTTACATTAGAAACATAACAAAAACCAATACCCCAGCTATCAACAAAATGCCAAAAGGATCATTATGTTGCATTCATAAATGATGGAAAACACATCGTCACTTTTACAATCATTTCGCAACATATGATTTACAAAATGTAGCCACGATAAGATACTATCTCTAATAAAACCATCTCTCACTCATCAAAGTGAATGGGTCATCATTTGGATTTTCTTCGCTTGTTGAAAAACTTTACCAACTGGTTCATGCATAGGTGCTTTTCCCCTCTTGAGACGTTGTTTTAGATGGAGATCCCTGATGTCCGCCTCGAGTGCAATGACTACAAAAATTATTCTTCCTCCAGACTTGCTTAACCTTCTTCCTTCCCTGATGTGGAGAAGGCCTTTCACATCTTGTCCTATTTCTTCTTGTCATTCTTTTCCGACACTCGGAAATAACATGGTTATACAAGCTACAAAAAATACATTTGTTTCTATGAAATAAAATTTTATCATCATTAGCAATATGTTTTTAATCAAAAGAAACATTAGCATACTATGACTTTTTATACCTCACTTGGTTTTCTCCAATGCAATCCCGGTGATGAGAGCTTGCCTTAGCTCTTCTTTTGCAATATGCATTGTCATGGGAAGATGGTGATGTGTTCTGATCATCATATTTCCTTGATGGTCCAAGAAATGGCTTGGAAACTTCTGCTACCTTCAAACATCCTCCTTGAATGTACCCCATCTTGGTGAGGAATCTCATGCCATTTCCTGAAATGGGAATGTTGAGGAGGTAAATCCCCTCTGCGGACAGAGGCGATCCCTACTAGCCCAGCAGGGGTCTAGCAACAAACAAACAATGCTATGACGCAAGCTCCTAGTTACGAATGAAAGACTTGGAATAGAAGCCTACCTGGATTCCAACGCTATGATCCAAAGAAGAGATGTCCCCGTCCTTCAGCCCTGGCAGATCACAATCCTTCCACGATCTCCGCGGATGAACACCTACACATAGAAGAAACGAACAGATACAAGCATAGGAACCAGCATACGTAACTAAACATCGGTCAGAAAAGATATAACTCGCATTAACATGATGGAAAACGGAGTGGAACCATAATCATAGTCATCTATTAAGTAATAAACGAATAGAAGTTACAACCAAGTTCTGACGTCGCAACTTCCTTCGAACGGGTCTCCGGTCGTCCACGTCTCGCAAAGCTCGCCAAGGAAAGGGAAAACCTCTCCAGAGTCTCGTAACAATGGTCTCCTCGCTTAAATGGGCCTTAAGGGAAAGAAGGGATTCTTTACAGCACAAAGGCACTTGGGAATAGGGAGATGCAAAGCTTCAGCACTTCAAGACTAGCTTGCCATGGATCTGAGCAAGCTTTTATAGATGGGGAAGGAGGGAGTTGGGATCCTATTATTATGGGATTGGCCCTATCAACAAGGAAGGTTCCATAGAAGGTGGCAAAACCACTTCCCTTCCATAGAACTCCCGCAGCCAAACCTCCCAACTCAAGATAGGCAATGGTTGTGAGTTTGTTTGAACTCAACTTCCGCCATCCATATTTAAAAAACAGTCCCTAAAATGGGTGGCGCGATTTCTGCTCTATGACAGAGCGCCAAGTGGCGTGACCTCTTTACAGGATTTCCCTGATTGGCGCGAGCAGTGAACTGTCTACCCGCGCCAATGCAAAAAGAGCTGTTTTTCATGGATTTTGCAAGGAGATGTCTCAAGGGGAAATGAAGCTCATACTCAGAGGGATGCATTGATGATGTTTTCAAGGCATGACAGTGTTCACAGGTCACATAATGGGTCCTCCATTGTGCGGGACGGGGAACGGTAGGGACGGTGACAAATTACTGTGTAACAGGGAACCTTAAGGCTTCTAATAGAAATAACATCGTGGGAAAATGAAAATGAAGAAATATTAACATTTTTTACCTCAGTTGTTTGTTCTAAAGTAGGTGATGATGGCTTTGTTAGCCTTCATTGCACTTCAACTTTTCCAAGGCCTCTTCCATGGCTCGTAATTGAAGCTGCAATCTCTGCTTCTTGTAAAATTTTCTTCAATTCAACATTATCCGGTTGAAGGCTTTCGTTGATATCTTCATTTGAATGATGAGAAGAAGATGATGAAGAATAATATTCACTCGAAGATGTAGATTGAGCATCATCCTTTTCTCTTTCATTCTGTCGTTCCTCTCTTTCCATTTTCTCCTGATAATTTGTATACATTATATCAACCATGTGTGCCATCATGTAGAAGGCCTCATAGAGATATTTTTCATCCTCCATTTTCTTTCTTGTTTCACGTTCAATCATTCACACTCGCAATTTGCATCACCAAGAAGACCGCTTTCATCAAACTTGATCTGGGTTCTCTCAGCTACCTGAATTAACCAAGAATCTTTTACTTATGTGATGTTAGAATAATTTCATGTGAAAGAGTATGAAAAAACACATGTGAGTACTTTAAAGAAGAAGAATTATATATATATATATATATCCATCAAATCAAACAACACACACAACTTGATAACGGAATTAACCCAGTCTAGGTTATGTCTTTGGGCCTAGTGTCAAAAGTGGGGAGGTTGCTTCATTCATTTTTGCAAGATGATGATGAATACAAGATTTGTTCTTTGTCAATAAGAGGAAGAACTCCCTTAACTAGAGTGGTATGTCTCTCCATGAGACGCTCTTCTACAAGAACTCTCACTCATAAAATCTCTCCATCAACATGACAAAATATCAAACTCTCACATAAAGTGGGATACAAGGATCCTCTCACAAAGTGGCATACATGGATCTCAAAATAAAATCATCATCTCAACAAAAATCAAATGAACGCATGGCAACAATGCATCTTATACCTTCGCTTATAGGGATGGCCTGAAAGTGACACACCTCTGTTGAATAAATAAACGGTATGGTTGAATTCCTAGTGAAAAACTGGTTCAAATGAATATAAACTCTACCCACTTATGGCTTGATCAAATCTAGACCCTTAGGAATCTCAAATATTCCCCCAGAGATTCATGACTTCTGGTTGATTGGAATTGAGTTTCCCATATTGTTAGGTCCCTATATCACTAGTATAGTCCCTTATTATTGTTAGTGTAAACCCCTTATTGTTATTATTGTACCCTTGTAACCCCCATTTTGTTATTATTGTACCCTTAAATTATTATTGTTAGGTCGGCTAGGATTACATTGTGGCCCACTAGGATTACATTATGGCCCCATGGACTCCTATATATAGAAAGGAGGTTTTGTAAATTGTATCATTCAAGAATTTTTCATTTATGTAATGTATTGGAGGTTGCCCCCTCGAAGTGGCTTATTTCTAAGGCGTTGATATCTCTTTTATTCTATTTTTGGAGCTGGTTACACAACATTTGGTATCAGAATTTTGGATTCTAGGGTTTCGCCGCTCCAAACATGTCATCGTGGCATTTTCGCTATAATTTTTTTTCTACGAAGTTTCAGAAGCTGAAATTTTTAGGGTGCGAAGCCAAAATCCCGAGGAAAATCTTCTAAAAATTTTAGAGCTTGGTTCGCAATATTTTCGGAGATATGATCTGTGGAAGTTAGGTCTTTTTTCAGGCTCCTAAACAGGTCATCGTGGCATTTGCGCTATAAATTTTTTTCTACTGAGGTTCAGAATCTGAAATTTTTATGGTGCGAAGCTGAAATCCTAAGGAAACTCATCAAAAAATTTCAGAGCTTGGTTCGCAATATTTTTGGAGATATGATCTGTGGAAGGTAGTGCTTTTTCAGGCTCCCGAATTTCATCTCAAAGAGGTGATCGTGGGAAAATTTCAATAACTCTCTCTCTGAGCATCGGATTGGAGTGCCGTAAAAATTGGTCGCAAGTACACGGACTGTAGTTTCTTGGCTATCAATTTCAGAGGCGAAGGACGAAACAGTGACACGTGGCAAGTCGTATAAGTTCGCTCTATACTCCAACTTACCCATAATTAGGTCATTTGTGGGAGATTGGACATAAATTTGTCTTGGAGAATCAAACGTAGCCTGTATTCTACATTGAAGACAAAAGAGAATTTGAGGGCTACTTAATGCATAATTTATATATTTAAGAGCTTGAATCACAGAGATAATACAATTTCACATTGAACCTCAAAAGCAAGTAAAAGATGTGTATTTTTTTTCCGAATTGCATAAGTCTTGTTTGAAGAATCAAGTTGAATTGATTGCAAGGGCATATTGTAGAATAGATATCAGTATTGGATTATAAAATGGCCCCTAAAAATAATTCAACACCCATTAAGCCTTTGGAAAGCTCTACTATGACTCATGAAGACGAAGAATGGCAACATGACATATCAAAATTACAAGAGCAAGTACAACAAATTTCGCTCTCGCAAAGAGCAACAAAAAATGACATGGAAGTTTTGAAGAAAGGCATGGAATCTAAGATAGATGGCATGGAATCTAATATTGATGGCATGGAGGCTGGCATGGAATCTAAGATGGATGACATGGAAGCTAAGATCGATGAGAAAATGGAAAACATGAAGAATTTTCTAAAAGCAGACATGGAAGGTTTGACAAAGTTGATACAAGAAAGGTTTGCTAATGGTGAAAAGATAGTAGAAGAACCTCATGATGAGAACAAAATAAATGTTAATTGTGATTTCATAAACTCTAATGTTGGCGGGAAGAACCACCATATTCCAAAGATGGATATGAGGAAGTTTGATGGAAAGGATCATGTAACATGGATACTACAGATGGAGCAATATTTTGATCTCCATAATGTGCAAAACACACAAAAGGCACGCATTGCAACTTTACATTTAGAACAAAATACATTTATATGGTATCAATGGCTTTGATCCTGTAAAAAAATTGTCACTTGGTCAATTTTTACGGAGGAAATGATAGAAAATTATGAGGATACAAAGAGCAACACCTTCTTTAGCCAATTGATAAATCTCAAACAAAAGGGTTTAGTGGGGTAGCACATTGAGAACTTCCAAAAATTGAATATAAGGGTAACTGATATTCCAGAGGAACACAGGATTGATCTCTTCATAGGCACTCTAAAGGATAACATCCAACATGAAGTTTGTGTTTTGGAGCCTGATTCATTGGAGAAGGCATTCAGGTTGGCAAGAAAAGTTGAATGTAAAATTATGGCGACAATGAAGCCTACCACTCAATTCTATAAAGAAGGAAGTGTTGCTACGCCTAGATTTCCACAACCTACAAGGTTGACACCACAACAATTGGAAGAAAAAAGAGCAAAAGGGCTTTGCTACAGTTGTGATAGCAAATACACTAAAGGTCATAAGTGTGCTGAAAAGAAATTATTTTATATAGATTGTGAAGAAGAAGAAGAAAATGAAAAAGAAGAGGATATACACCAGGAACCAGCCATAGAAGAGGAAGAAATGAATCCGACCATATCATGTAATGCACTGGAAGGAATTACCACTCCTCAAACTCTCAAGATGGCAGGACAGATCAAGAAGAAAAAGGTAATAGTGTTGATTGATTCAGGTAGCACCCATAATTTTATTCATTGTAAGGTAGCCAAGGAATTAAATTGTTTCCTATACCCAGCACCAGAATTTCAAGTGATGATTGCAAATGGAGGAACTATAAATTGCTCTGGAAATGCCATAATATCAAGCTAACCATGGGGGAATATGTATTGACTAGTCCAATGTTTTCCATTCCTATGGGAGGTGCTGATGTTGTACTAGGAGTACAATGGTTACAATCTTTGGGGACGGTAGCTTTTAATTTTCAAGAACTTTTCTTGATTTTTTTTTCAGACAGTGAAGTCTAATGGTTTATGTATTGGTAGGTCAGAAGGATAATAGCCTCCATACAGACAAAGCTTAAAGAAGAACAACTGAGGCTAATGTAATTATGCTCACTAGAAGTTCCAACCTCAAAATCATCTATTTCTGCAGATCTCCAACAAGTCTTGGACAATCATTCCAAGGTGTTTGAAACTCCCAAAGGACTCCCACCTATTCGTGATCATGATCATGCTATTCATTTGATTCCAGGAAGTGTTCCTCCAAACATCAAGCCCTATAGATATCCTTACTTCCAAAAGAGCGAAATTGAACGTATGATTGCATAAATGTTAGAGGCAGGTATAATTCAACCTAGTCAAAGTTCTTTCTCTGCTCCTGTAGTATTGGTACACAAGAAGGATGGATCATGGCGAATGTGTCCTGATTATAGGGAGCTCAATAAGCTCACCATTAAAGATAAATTTCCCATTCCTATGATTGATGAATTATTGGATGAATTACATAGAGCAATTTATTTTACCAAGTTGGATCTTCGTTCAGGATATCATCAAATTAGAATGAAGACTGAAGATATTCCAAAAACAGCATTTCGAACTCATGAGGGTCATTATGAATTTTTGGTCATGCCTTTTGGCCTTACCAATGCACCTTCTACATTTCATGGGTTGATGAATTCCATTTTTAAACCCTTCCTTAGACAATTTGTGCTAGTATTTTTTGATGATATACTAATCTACAGCAGGTCTTGGAAGGATCATGTTTAACATGATGACAGGGTGCTCAAACTATTGCAGGAGAAACAATTATATGCAAAAACATCCAAATGTTTCTTTGGAGTACAAGAGGTGGAATATATGGGTCATATTGTATCTCACGAGGGTGTTGGTATGACCCAACAAAATTAAAGCCATTAAGGACTAAAAAGCCCACAACCATAAAGGCTTGCGAGGATTTCTCAAAAGGAATATGTATTATTGTGATTGTTAATTATGTGAGATATAAAATTTGTCAAGGTGATGTTATTAAAGAAAGATGTATTGCTGACTCCTAAGAAACTAAGGCCTTGAACATTCTAAAGAGGTAACAGTCTAACATGTCTCACTTACGCTAGACTTCACAAAAACCTTTATTGTATCCAAGATAGTCAGAAATGAATTTGCAGGATAATGCATGAAGAAGACCCATTGTTTTCTAAAGTCATCCAATCAAATATGCTATTTATATTAAACCATTTATGAGAAGGAAATGTTAGAAATACTGCATGCACTAAAGAAATGGCGACCTTACCTAATGGGAAGACACTTCAAGGTAAAAACTGATCATGATAGTCTTAAACACTTTTTGGAACAAAGACTATCTTCAGAAGAGCAGCAAAATGGGTCACAAAGATGTTGGGTTATGACTTTGAAATAATCTACAAAAAAGGGAAGCTTAATGTTGTTGCAGATGCACTCTCAAGAAAGAATGAAGAGGTGAAGCATTGCTTTGTGCCATTTCTATTATCCAACCAGATTGGATAACCGAAGCAAGAGATGAATGGAAGAAGGACAAAGATGTATGGACACTCATTCAAAAGTTGCAGCAAGATCCTAGTACATCTGATACATTTAGTTGGAAAAATGATTCCTTATGGTACAAAGATCGCTTATATCTCTGTAAGAATTCCCAACTGAAACAAAAGATTCTTCTGGAATTAGCCATTTCCTTTAGGATGACACTGATTTTAGGAACTTACCACAGAAAGGGTAGAGAAGAATTTTTTTTCTAGATGGCCTTAAATCTAATATTCAAAATTTCAGGATGAATGGTTTGGTTTTACAACAGAATAAAGTTAAGAGTATATTGATTCCCTAGATTTCACAACTTTTATCCATTCAATTCACCTAGATAGATTTCAATGGATTTTATCACAAGTTTACCTAAGTCCGAAGGAAAGAGTGTCATCATGGTGGTAGTTGATAGACTTACCAAGTATGTACACTTTTGTGCATTATCTCATCCATTTAAAGCAAGTACAGTTGCTACTACATTTGTGGACAGAATTCAAAAGCTACATGGAAGCCCAAGGGTTATTGTGAGCGACAGAGATCCCATTTTTACGGGAAATTTTTGGACAGAGTTATTTTCTTGTTTGGGTACTAAATTAGCTCATAGTTCATCTTATCATCCTCAATCTGATGGTCAAACTGAGATAGTAAATAAATGTTTGGAAGGATATCTTCGTTGTTTTGTATCTGATAAACAAACACAATGGGTCAAGTAGTTACCTCTTGCTGAATGGTGGTATAACACTTCCTTCCATACTGCAGCAAAAATGACCCCATTTATGGCACTTTATGGATATCATCCACCATCCATCACATCATATTTAAGAGAAAATTCGAAGGTTCAAGCAGTGGAAGATCACATCGAGCATCAGCAAGAAGTTCTCCAACTCTTAAAGGATAACCTGACTTTAGCACAAAATCAAATGAACAATGTGCGTATCAACATCGTAGCGAGAGAAGTTTTGATGTAGGATATTGGGTATTTTTACGACTACAACCATACAAACAAATGTACCTCAAGCAAGATAAGAAGGATAATAAATTATCGCCAAAGTACTATGGTCCTTACAAGGTGTTGAAAAATATTGGTACTATGGCATACAAATTGGAGCTCCCTGCTTCTTCACGAGTGCATCTGATTTTCCATGTTTCATACTTAAAGAAGGTTATAGGTGAAAAAATTCCAATTCAAAAATATTGCCATAACTTGATGAGGAAGGAAAAATCATATTGGAACCTGAAGCACTCATGGAAACAAGAACTCGACAGCTACGAAATCGATCAATTTCAGAGTATCTCATCAAGTGGAAGAACTTACCCACTCAAGATTCTACATGGGAGGATGAGAATTTTATACAGAAGCACCCAGAGCTACTCAAGCATTGAGGACAACACTTTTTTGAAGGAGAGGGGCATGTTAGGTCCCTATATTACTAGTATAGTCCCTTATTGTTGTTAGTGTAACCCCCTTATTGTTATTATTGTACCCTTGTAACCCCCATTTTTTTTATTATTGTGCCCTTAAATTATTATTGTTAGGTCGGCTAGGATTACATTGTGGCCCACTAGGATTACATTATGGCCACATGGACTCCTATATATAGAAAGGAGGTTTTGTAAATTGTATCATTCAAGAATTGTTCATTCATGTAATGTATTGGAGGTTTCCCCCTCGAAGTGGCTTATTTCTAAGGTGTTGATATATCTTTTCTTCTCTTTTTGGAGCTGGTTTCCCAACACATATGAAAAACCTTATCACACCATCGCATTCCTTGCAAACAATTGGGAAAAATGAGTATAAAGTCAACCTAGTTCTGAAACACACATTTTCGGGCATCCAAGTAATCTCAAGGATTCCTTAAGATTCCATAAAGACTCCTTGTTGCAGGTTGATGGAAATTATACTATTCATATGAAGAATTAGATTACACCATCATGTTTCCTATGAAAAACTGAGAAGAATGAATATAAACTAGACATATTTTTAACACCGTAAAAATTATTCCTCCACGGGAATCTTAAAGATTCCTCAAGATTCTCCATAAATAATATTATGTGGAATATTCCCCAACATGCTATAACAATATTCCTATAATATTCTTGAGATTCCTGTTTTCATTAGCCTTAATGCGCCCTCATCTCTCATGTATTCTCCATTATTCTCCATGGTTCCCTTTGAAACATTTGAATGTCATTTTATAACAAAGTGTGGGGGTGAATGAAACAAAGTGTGAGGTTGCAACATTGGTTTGCATAATCATATTAAGATACTTTTTGTTGGGGAGGTTTTGGGTTCAAAACCCATGGACTCCCAATTTTTCTTTAATATAGTTTTAAAGTCCAATTGTGGTTTTAATATAGTTTTCAAACTATATAATATATGGAAATTGTATTTCCATATTGTAATGACTCCAAAAACCATGAGAATAAGACAAAACTGGAGGTTGAACTGCTACACTAAAATTTGTCACCATGACATTTAACTGTCTATATGGGTTCATCATTACCTATTTATTGCTCCCTTAGAGGTCCAAAATCACAAAGTTCCTAAATCAATTCTTGGAATTTGGAATAAGCTTATTAAAACCCTAAAAAGCCTAACTCCGCACTTTTCCTAGTCATTTCCTACGATACCACGGTTTATTGCTATAAAACCTACAGTACATTCCGCACGTTCTGCTCATTAAAATTACGGAACCCCATAAAAGGTAAAATGAAAAGAAAAGTAAGTTCTAGAAGCCCAGCTGGTCGAGTTCTCCCAGCTGGGGCCTTCTAGAAGAGCTATCTGGTCGAGCTTCGCCCCTTCCATTCATGAACCTTTATCCCTTCATAAATGGAGCTATCCCTTGGATTTTGGAGTTGAAATCCCATGATGAGAGGGCTTTATCCCTTCCTTATTGGAATTGAGACTACCTTCCTTTAGTTATAAATTAAGACCATGTTTCAGTCTCAAGGGTAGATTGAGGTACTTACTTCTTAGCTTGTAGAAGATAATTGCTGAAGAAATTATACTCTCCACATTTGGCATTATTGGCATGAGAGAGATTATATGCTCATAGCCATAATCTTATGTTGATTCAGAGAGTTGGAGTCTTGTCAAACTAAGGAAAACGGTTGTTCGGGACCCTGGAAGAACCTGTACAAACATCAAGGCGTCAAGGTTGTAAGGTTTCTTCTTTTTATTCAAAATTAATACAAATGGATTCTATTTTCTCATTGAGTTGTTCATCTATCTTTTGAATAATTTAATTCTTATATTCCTTGATCACTAAGATAGATTATTGCTTTTGAATTATCATATCTTGCAGATGCTTTTGATCTTGTTTGCTTGTCTTTGATTGCATATCTTATGTGATGGATCGATACCTTCTAGAACGACTGGATTGAAGACCGAGTAAGCATTGGAATTCAGGTAGGAGCATCTCTCCATAGTTAATTAATAATTCTTAAGCATAATAGTCTAGAGAAAATGGTCCACATCTGTTTGTTTGTTTCTAGATATCCTTGGGATACTAGAGAGATTGCTCTTGTCCGCAAGAGGGATTAATCTGCATAACAAAATGGTGACTCTGCTGGGGAAAATGAACTTAGTTTTCTTTTTTTATTTTTGGTTTGATTTTTGAATAAATTAATTGATTTTGATTAGTTCAAAATTAGGTTGGGTAAATAACTCATTAGAATCCCTTACTGTAAATCTGTATTTTTATTTTTTCTTTGTTTTTTTTTGCCTTCCGCACTTTTTGTTTACAAACAGAGCAGTAGACTCCACAGATTTTAGTGAAAAATAGTGCGGTATTGCACCTTGTTTCATTAAAAACTGCAGACTTTTGGAAAATTTTGAAAAAAAAAAAAAATGTTTTCAGGAGTGTAGTTACTTGATTCCCTATAATTACCCCATCTTGTTTTGACTGTCAAAGACTTTTGTGTGAATGTATTTTCAGCAAATTTTATAGTATCATCAGTCTCCGTTAAGTTAATTGGGTGTTTTGAGTTTCTTTTTGAGAAATTCTTATTTTGATTTCCTTTGGTGATTACTTCGAGGTATGTCTTAGTCTCTTAACAATTTTGCATCTTTTTGCTTTTGTTTTTGCAAAAAAATTCCCCCTCATTCGCTACCGGGGGGGGGGGGCTAAATTGTGTCTGAGTGTTAATTGCCTTTGAGTGTTTTTACTTTAAACCTTTGGAACTCTCACCCAATTTTATTTGCTTACACTTGATTGGTTCTTTATATTACATTAGAATCATCTTGTGTTTGAGAATTCTCTTGCATAGATCACATTTGCATAATTAGAAATCTCATTTTTAGAATATGAATGAAAAATGTGCATAGATTAAATTTGCATACTTTTCACGTGAATTGTGCATAGATTACAACTGCATGGTTTACATTCTGGAAAAATCAATCGTAGATTTAGATCAGTTACTTTGATTTGAGTTTACATATTTTTATGCTTATTTTAAAAACATAAAATTAGGATTGATAAGCATTATTTTTTCTTGATGAAATTAGTGCATTAGAGAATTTGTTATATTTTCTCTTATCGATCAATCTTTGCATTGTTGGAAGTAAATGGAACCTCTCTCCTTACTTTAGTTAGGATTCATCAAATTGAAAAGATTACATTGTCATATTCAATTGCATTCAGTTTTGGGTCAGGTCATAACACCACTGGTTTCATATCCATTTACCCTTTGAGTAATAACAACCAAATAACACAGTGCTTAGTTAAAATTCATCTAGAAATTTTTACATTTTCTAGGGCTCTTATCACCAATCTAGCTTAGGCTAGTGTTTTGGAATAGGTTGTAGTTAACTTTCCAAAGCAACTAAACAAACAGTAGCATCTTGCGGTAGGAAAAATTCCAATTGTTGCAATTGTGCTCTAGGAAGCTCTTCTTAAAAGAGTGAAGCACGAGATCATATTCTAACTAGTAAGGTAATCGTACCTACATCATTGGGAAAGATAGTAGATGTGCATGTATTAAAAAAGATAAACCTCGGATAGACCATTGTCGAGGGGCTTGGGGTCACTTGTTGGTAAACCTTGGATTATGTCAAGGAACCTTCAAGGGGATTGAGCTTGTTCCTCTACCCTTGTGTGTATATCGGATTGTAGATTGTTCCCCCAGGTACATTTGTCTCATTTGGTAACCTTAGTGGCCATAAAATTTATGATTCTCTCCCAAGGTGATGGTGGAGGGAAGGTCCCACTGTACCTGGAGCAGACGTCGACTAGAATCACTTGGACTCTCCAGAGGGTTCTCTTCACTGGAGATGGTTTAAGTGGAGAAACTTGCACTAGTCAGTTTCATTAAGCAAGTTGTTGGCGTAACTATTCCAACCGCCATTTCTGCATTAAAATTCTACGATGTTGGATTTCATCACCAACTAGTGTTTTTAGTGCGGGAATCTACTGTTTGTGTGTGGTTTGACTCCTAGATTTGTTAGCGTGTGTTCATTTGTTTGTTTTTACTTTTTAGAGACCTTAGGTGTGAATTGTGAATAGTGATTATTTTTAAATTTTTAATAAAATTCACTAAAGTTGAATCTAATGGCAACTATTCCAGAATTTACCAGCCAAGGAACCCCTCTTAATGAGAATCCTAATACTTTTTCTTTCTTTGGAAATGTTGGTCCTCCTTATATGGCTACATTTTCATTACATGGATTTACAATAGGTTTACCAGTATGGTTATTTTCAGCTTCGTTGGCCTCGAATACTCAAATTGTTCCACCTCAACCAGATGCTTCACCTCAACAGAGTTCACAATCTCAAAATCACCAACCTCATGTTGATCCTTTACCTTCTTTTCCCAACATGTCTTCCTCCCTTTCTTCCTCTTCGCTTGGTAAAAGCCTTGACACTAGTAACCAGGTGGCTAAGAAGAAGAAGAAATGGAAGATGAAGAAGAAGCAAGATAAGAAAGAAGTCAACCAACCAACCATGGCTTCAAGTGTTAGTAGTGTTGAGGAAACCTCCAACATATGTCATAAACCCAAATTCCCTTGTAAGATTTGTAAGGGTGACCACTTCCTTATAAATTGTCCCAGTATTCCTAAGGTCTTGGAAGTATGGTCAGAAAAATCCCATCGACTTTCTGTTGATCCATCAACCAGTGATCGTCAGGTTCCTGGGAACAAAGGTAAAGTTAGGTTTCCTTATAGGTTATGCAAAGGGAGTCATCAAACTCACATTTTCCCTCACATGGATGAAGCCTCAAAGCTATTGGAAAACCTTACTATACCATAGCAAAAACTTCCAACTGGTTACCGTCAAATTTCTCCCAACCTAGTGTCAACTGACGGAGTGATTGATCTAATTCCAAGTATAGTCAATCCCACTCTTTTGTTGAAGATTGAAACTCATATCACTCAGGTTGATGATCCATTAGTTGATCAAGTGGTCCGCTTTAATTCACATCTGGTCAATCCCACTCTCCCTGTAGAGAGTGAAATTCATACTACTCAGGTTCTTCTTGTTACATCAGATTCGTCTATGCTAGGGGGCATTACACCTGTTTCTACAGAACCCCCTCCAAGTACCGAGGTCTTTTCCTTTGATTGGAATAGACTGAAAAAACCTCGTCTACCTTCCACCATCCCTTTCCAAATCATTGTGAAGGTTTGTGGTAAGAATGTGCGTCGCACAAATATAGATGAAGGTGCTTCTGTTAGTATTTTATCTTCAACTGCTTGGAAAGCTTTGGGTTCCCCTCAGCTTGTGCCTGTTACGAAGAATTTGTCAGCTTTTAACAGAACCATTAGTGAACCTTTAGGGATCCTTCCTAAGTTTCCTATTACCTTGGAAGGTAAAACTATCTGTATTTATCTTATGGTAGTTCAAGGCCCCTTGGATTTCAATTTACTCCTTGGGCGAGACTATGTCTATGCAATGAAAGTTGTCGTATTGACACTCTTTCGTGTGATGTATTTCCCTCACAATGGAAACATTGTGACTGTTGACCAACATTCATTCGCTAGTCTTGATTTGACTACCAATAATCTGACACCCCTATATGTTCCTTATACGGAAGTGGTATCTAGCCCGCCACGGGTTAATTATGTGGCAACTAGTCCCATGTTTTCAATTACCAATGCAAGCGAGCCTCTCATTGTTTGCTCGACTTCCTTTGAATTAGATCCGATAATTGACATGGTGGACCCTATGGAGGCATTTGAACGCGATGTTCTTATCCCTATTGAGTCCCTTGACATGTGTTCCTTCCAGAGAATTGTTCTTCTATCTGATAAAGACCTCTTGGAAGCCATGGTCGAGGTGTGTCCCTTGACATGTGTTTCTTCCAGTTGGAAACCATGACAGACCCTTATGAGGATGGTTCTTTTCCTGTGTCAACCTCGTTAAAAAATGAAATAGACCCTTATGAGGATGGTTATTTTCCTGTGTCAACCTCGTTAAAAAATGAAACAGACCCTTATGAGGAGAGTTCATTTTACTATGTCAACCTCGTTAAAAAATGAAATAAGTTTCCATGAGCATAGTTCTTTTCCTGTGTCAAGCTCATTAAAAAATGAAACAAATCCTCTCCTAATTAAGTCGAGTCTTTCATCTGATCTCGTAAATGAACCTTCATTCCATCCAGCTATTAGTAACTAGTATTCTACTTAGTTGAATGAAATAAAGCTTGGGGGGCATGTGCTCTAGCAAGTTACGATTGGGGGGCATTAAAACTTATCTCAAGCATGATTTTTCCTTTGTTTCAAGCTTGTGTAAAAATGAAACAAACCTAATTACAAGCATAGTTTTCCTATGCTTCAAGCTTGTGTAAAAATGAAACCACTTTCAAGCATAGTTTCCTACGTTTCAAGCTTGTGTAAAAATGAAACCACTCTCAAGCATAGTTTTCCTACGTTTCAAGCTTGTGTAAAAATGAAACCACTCAAGCATAGTTTTCCTACGTTTCAAGCTTGTGTAAAAATGAAACCACTCTCAAGCATAATTTTTCCTATGTTTCAAGCTTGTATAAAAATGAAACCTATCATTGAGTCCATTTCGGTTATTATTTCCAACACTCATTAAACTCATGAAAATCTTGAGATTATTTTGTTATCTTCCATTCTCGTAAAACACATGAAATGTTGAGTTCTTTCCGTCTTTTCCTGCTCATAAATTAAATTGAAATTTGGCCAACTGAGTATACTTTTATCACTTTTTCGGGCTCTTTAAAATTATGGAAAATCAAAACCCTGGAGTTCTCTTTTAAGCCCTTTTAAGACTTTCTAAATATGTAAAGATTGTTGAGTACTTGACTCTTTGAACTCGTTAAAGGAAATGAACAGTCGTCCTTTCAGTATAAGTTTACCCCTTTTCCGGACTGAAATGGACTATTTACAAAAAAGGTATACGTTGGCTAATCATGGTCAATAGAGTTCTCTCCTACATTATTTTATCCTTTTTTGGGCTTGAGAGGCTAAATTTACAAAAAATAACACCCATGGAGTTTTCTTAGGTTTTTCTTCTGACTCCCTAAAACTGAAAAACACCGAGTTTCACCTATACTGGACTCGTTAAAACTTAACAGTAAAGGACCTGTCAATTATAAACAGGAACGAAGCACTCCTTCTCAGGATTCAATTTTTATACTAAGTTGGACTCATCTGAAGGATGAGCTTACATAACAAGCAAATGTTATCCTCCTCAAGCTTGTCAAAAATAAAGAGGTACTTGCCAGATGTGGTGGGGGAAAAGAGAGAGAAAATGAATCCAGTTGTCATACTTTGTTTTGAAAAGAATTATACCACTCTTGAACACAACACTTTTTTCACACTCATACTTGGGTTGGGAAAATCCTTTGTCTAACAGTTAATCAAACCACATTGAAAGCCTTCAGTCGGTTTCTGGGCATTAGCTTTAGGTCAATTGTCAACAAACCATCTGCAGTGTCGTTATGTGTTCAAGAGACAGTTTAAATAAACCATTCATTGCAAACATTTGTCTCCATTCGCGTTGACCATCCCTGAGTCAGTCCTTGCTAAAAAAATTCTTCAAAACTTGATCTACTGGTTTCGTGTCGTGGGCTTTCCTATGAGGAGTCACTTTCTATTGACGACAGCACATTATCTAGAAAGTTGATCTAGAATCCTATCATTACCTTGGGATCTGCATGCCCTAATGGCAGATTTCTCGCCTTCGACAACAGGTTGCATCATTTACCTTCGATCGAATGATTCTCTGAAGTGTTCAACTGCAAATCATCTATTCACACTTCATGGATTGTACTGAGTACTTTGAGAGCCATTGTCATTATTGGTGGTTTCTCTCACACTTGTTAACAGTTCACATCATTCATTAGTAATCAAGTGGTTTCTACCATGTTCGACTTTGACACAATCAATCGCATGGATAGATTCGTACTAGTTCGGGAAGCAGAAATTAAGACCCTAGATATAGTTTCTACCATCCAAGCTGCGAGGAGTTTTATTATTCATGATATAGTAGACTACTTACGACATATGGCTGCATCCATGCTGTGTCTACTATCGATGTAATTCTAATATCATTTAGGTATTAGAACATGTAGTTAGTTTTGATCTGAGTATGGGAATGCCTACCTCAGTGATGATATACATATATATATATATATATATATATATATATATATATATATATATATATATATATATATATATATATATATATATATATATATATGCTTGCATTGAATGTTTTTTCCATGTTTCAACCGGTGTGCCTGCAGCCTGATCCTCGGAATGATAAAGCACTTCACTCTTCAGAACTCTTCAGACTTCGCACTTTAGGGGGAAATCTGTTACACTAAAATTTGTCACCATGACATTTAGCTGTCTATATGGGTTCATCATTACCTATTTATTGCTCCCTTAAAGGACCAAAATCATAAAGCTCCTAAATCAAGTCTTGGAATTTGGAATAAGCTTATTAAAACCCTAAAAAGCCTAACTCTGCACTTTTCCTAGTCATTTCCTGCGGTACCACGGTTTATTGCTATAAAACCTGTGGTACATTTCGCACGTTCTGCTCATTAAAACTTCATACCCCCGTAAAAGGTAAAATAAAAAGAAAAGTAAGTTCTAGAAGCCCAGCTGGTTGAATATTCTCCCAGCTGGGGCCTTCTAGTAGCGTTATCTAGTCGAGCTTCGCCCCTTCCATTCATGAACCTTTATCCCTTCATAAATGGATCTATCCCTTGGAATTTGGAGTTGAAATCCCATGATGAGAGGGCTTTATCGCTTCCTTATTGGAACTGAAACTACCTTCCTTCAGCTATAAATTGAGACCATGTTTCAGTCTCAAGGGTAGATTGAGGTACTTACTTCTTAGCTTGTAGAAGAGAATTGCTGAAGAAATTATACTCTCCACATTTGGCATAATTGGCACGAGAGAGATTACATACTCATAGCCATAGTCTTATGCTGATTCAGAGAGTTGGAGTCTTGTCAAACTGAGGAAAACCACTGTTCGGGACCCCGGAAGAACCTGTACAAACATCAAGGTGTCAAGGTTGTAAGGTTTCTTCTTTTTATTCAAAATTAATACAAATGGGTTCTATTTTCTCATTGAGTTGTTCATCTATCTTTTGAATAATTTAATTCTTAGATTCCTTGATCACTAAGATATATTATTGCTTTTGAATTATCATATATTGCAGATGCTTTTGATCTTGTTTGCTTGTCTTTGATTATAGATCTTATGTTCTGGATCGATACCTTCTGGAACAACTGGATTGAAGACCGAGTAAGCATTGGACTTTAGGTAGGAGCATCTCTCCATAGTTAATTAATAATTCTTAAGCATAATAGTCTAGAGAAAATGGTTTACATATGTCTATTTGTTTCTAGATATCCTTGGGATACCAGGGAGATCGCTCTTGTCTGCAAGAGGGATTAATCTGCATAACATGGACCATTCAAGGCCACTTGGGCCTAATTTGAGGTGCCATTTGGCACCATGTGGCAAGCCCTCATTGGTCCACATTATATGTCACCGTTGCCACCTACTTGCCATGTGTCGACTTGTGGTGATGCCATGTCACTTGCTTATGGGTTCACTTGGTTTGATGACTGGGCTGCCACACCAAATTTTTGGGTCCCACCATGCCTGCTCATTTTTATGCCATGTGGCAGAATGTTGACTTTGACTTTGACTTTTTTCCCAGCGTCATTGAAACTTTGACTAAGCATAACTTTCGCACACGAAATCGGATTGAGGTGGCGTTTGCACCGTTGGAAAGCTTGCGATGAGCTATTAGATATGAACCTAGATTCATTTCAATCCAATGACTTTTATTTTTGAGTCTTTCTAGAGCCACCTCTAATTTTTTAGCCTTTCTGGAGCCATCTTTATCATCCATGCCAATGACAGATCAGAATCAAGAAACCACATGCATGCCAAAACTAGCAAGGAAATCATACATGCAACTCAATCTCTGCAAAGAAAATCCACTATATTTGTTGATCCCACTGTCCTCTTGCGCTTTCTTGCTTTTCATTTTCCTTCTTGCTCCAAATCTCAAGTATGCCACACTCCTCCAAGAGTGCTCCAAGAAATATCCAAGTGTATATTGATAGTGCTAGAAATTCGTCAACCAAGGGGGTCTCCCCGATGCAGCGAAGTCCCAATTAGACCTCACATTGTTTGGAGTAGGAGCCTCATTCAGAATATCGACCTGACTGTTATGTATCTTTAAAGATATTCCTTAGCGTCAAATTTTAGCACAAGAGAGTAATACACAGGTATCTTCATATCAGCACGTTAGTATGCCTTGTGAAATGTTCAACTGCAGAACGTATCAAGGTCCTTCTACCGAAAGGGGAGAGAAAAGTGAGCCCTTACAACATCACCAAGGTTGTGGGATATAATTATTTTGAGCTCAACATTCCCCCATTCATTGGCATGCACCCAGTGTTCAATGTGGACTTCCTTCGGTCGTACTGTCCACCATTATTGGAGACATCATACACTACAGAACAACGAACACCAATAGAGCCAAACCCAGATTGCTTGGAACATGCCACAACTGATTGGATCATGGGCATGCAAATCATGAACACTCTCCAGCATAAGATCCAACTGTATCGGGTTTTAAAAGTTGGCCAACTCCTGAACCAAGGTAAGTGGCTCATTAGGGACCAAGTTTAGCATAAGTTTCCCCATCTCATGGAGGCACTCAAGGAAATAGGGACCATTGCTTCCTAAGGGGGGAGGGTTGATCCAAGTGGATATTAGTGGCCACCTGCCTATTCCATTTAGATGCGCACCATTTTTTCTTTCAATTCCTTAATTGTAGCAAAATTTACTATTTTTTGTAGTTTTCTTTCTCCCAGACTATGAGGAGTTAGGAGGCAAGTAAGTGCTCGTTGGAAACAAAATAATTTCATCTACGAGCATTTCACTTCATTTCCTTGACTGGGTGTCTCCTTTGACATCAATACCAATTTTCTTCCATCAAGTAATACTAAAAGAAGGCATGTTAACTCCTGGTGATATGGATACCATAACATAATTGTGAGAAAAAATACATAAAGTAGGAAAAATCACTATCATGGTAGTGTTACAAGAAGCCCAAAGTTTAATAAAGTTGTTCCTTGACCACAATTTATGATGTCGAATTTGAATATCAACAATGAACCTATGGGTCCTCAAAATTATATGTCGATGCACCTCTCTTTAGTTGTAAGACTGTGATCTAGGAAAATTGCTAGCTGGGAACCAACCAAACCTCTGGGCTAAATATTGATACCATGGCAAATTGACTAGGAACATATTTATGGAGAAACATCAACTTGATTGTAATGAATAAAAAATTGGTCATCTTATGGACATATTTCCATGTATCGATATACCTAGGTACCTAAATATGATGATTGTTAGTTCTCTAGGAAGATAATTTGGATACAAAATGTTTCCAAAATAATCTTACATTCTTTAGGAACCTACCAATAAGGGCTTATATATTTCATAAAAAAAATAGAGAAGATGAAACATGTGGCTATATTTTTTTCTCTCATCTACTAAACACCTTATCGAGCTAACTCATGGATGTTTCTTACATTACATGGTATTTCCATGTAGGGCTAAAAAACAACAGCAAGAAAAAATAAACATATACGATAGGGATTCCTTCTTCTTCCTCTTAGCAAGATGTTCATAAGTAATCTTGCTATCAAAATTGGTCATTTATCATGCTCAATAATTACTAATAAGCCAGAATAATCTCTAGAAAATGTTGGCCAAAATACTTTTGGAGTCAAGAAATTCATAGTTTGAATTGTAACATAGCTATCAATGACTTCAAATCATGCAATTGAACTAATAGCAAAAACCCTTTGCTAATGGTAGGGAGATCATTTTGTATAATGAAATGTTTTACATGATCTACATTCACTAGATGAAGAACCTCAAAAGGAGGCATCACAAGCATGATATATTAGAGCCACCAGATCAATTAGAGTCTTAGATGACCTAGAGTCAAATGATATATCAATTGAATGTTAGACTAAATGAATCATGTATTTCTACGACATAGGACATCCATGAGCACCATGTGTTCTCAAATCGTTGATTAAAAAACTAGTAAATTGGATGTATTCATGTTGAGTATAACAACAAATGAAAAGGAGAACACCTTTACTTCTCAATTTCTCCAGTAGTGCCAACACCAATGATTTGATGGAGTTGAGGATAAATTAGTTTTGCAAGAGTAATTTGTCCAATAGGAAGTGTATTATTTAGACTAATGGATGAAAACCACAATGATAGAAGACAACAACCACAACTTGCTCAAACTGAAGCCATGATCTAAAGTATGAGGTTTGATGAGAAAAAACCCAATGTTTGAGTGTGTGTAAAGTGTTGTGTTCAAGCTAGGGTGTGTTTTGAGTGATATGGTGCCCTTCTGATGAACAAGGTGTGTTCTAAGTGTTTTAGGCCCATATTTGAGCATATGATTGTAGACTAAGGGTTTGAGTTTGAAATGGGGTGCTTACAGGGTGATTTGAGGGTTTGGGGCTAAGTGGGGAATTGTATTAAGTAAACAATAAATGTACCAAGTGTTGTAGCTTATCAATTGAGTAAATAAGTCATCCAAGGGCATGATCTAAAGGTAGATCATGGCCATAAGTATATCAATCATGCCCATGAATTATGGAAGGGCACAATATATATGTACTCATGTCAACATGGAGAGATTTGATTTGTGAAAATAGATCATGAGGAAGAATGGCCTACCACCATTTATAAAGGATTCTTGGCTCAAAATCCTATATCCCTATATCACTCCATGTGAAGCTTATTTCCTGCTTGTTTTATTCACATAAGGTTGGTTGCCAATACAAATCTAATATTTAAAAGACAATGTAGAAAATACAAAGAATGTCATTGGCAAGAAACAAATAGTAGCACATTCAAGATAAGCCACTAAAAATTTAATCCAATCACTGAATCAAAGGGAAATATTCAAGGAAGCAAGGAGCAATTACCCAAAACCATAATGGATCGGAAGTTGCTCTGATGCCAATGAGGTGGGATTTTCCAGTGAAGCGGGGAATTTCACTCATGAATCAAGTTCATAAAGAAAGTGCTAAAGACAAAATTAGTCTAATTTTTATTAAGAAAATGAGAAGCTTAAATCGTTTTACAAGAGGAAAACTAATTCAACAACCTAAGAAGAGAAAAACTATGAAGATAAAATAAATTAGGATATGGGTACAATACAAGGGTTAGGTTGAGAAAAGATCTCAACTATGCTCATGAATATCTCAACTATCCCTTGAGACTAGAAAACTATAATGTTACGAAGCTTTTACACTTACATTAATATTTTATTACAATAGAAATGTAAAATACAAGAGCATATAAGCTCAAAATATGTACTAAGCATATTATTCCACAGCACATACTAATAAAGAAAAGTGACAAAAACCTATTGTAGAGGATTCTAAAATACCATCGTGTCTCATAGCTTAATAGTAAGCTATTGTTGAGGATTTCAAGCCCATCAATATGAGTGTGAAGAAGACACTAATAAAGTATAGTGACAAAAACCTATTGTAGACCGTTGTGTCTCATAACTTCATAATAAGCTTGGAAAGCTTTATAATCTATAATGTAATCTTCATAATATTAGAAGATAGAAGCCACAATCCTTCATTGAACGTTGGTTTTCTTGTATCAATGTTAAGGGTAAATATTTGTGTCTCATTGTGTGCTTTTACGATTGTAGTCTATTTCATATGTCAAAATCCAAATGGTGTGTGTGTGTATATTTTAATTTCTACTAAAATGTTAACAATACTGAAATATATTTGCACAATGGAGCATAGGTTCATTATAGTGATTTTAAGTTTCTTCTTTGGTGAGTCAACCATTGGAACATCCAACACACTTTATGAGTCAAGAAGCCACAAAACTGATGTAAATGGCACAACAAAATAGGTCCTAGATTGGGATAGTTCACAAGTACAAGACCAAATAACACATGCACATAATCATCATATAATTAACTACCCATGCCAAACATGTAAATAACATGTGATTAGATTTATAAACAAATAAAATCATATATATAAGTTTGTACACTACAGTCTTTGATTCTCTAAAAATACATATATGTCTTGATACAAAAACTCTAGGGCATCTATCCACCACTACCTCTAAGGTGGTGGTATCACATTAAGTGCTTGTAAATATATTGGAGTTCACCTAGTTGGGCTACTCGAATAAACATGGGCCTCCACTCATCCATCATATCAGTATAGCTTTCTAGAAATCAGTGCTCCCACATCACCTAATCCACTAGTAAGATTATCTCTATCAACACCTCTAACATTTGTCATGTGTTCTTTAATAGCTTTGTCAAATAAATCTTTGTCCTTGCTTTCTAGACCTCAAGGCCTAGCCCAACTTCCCCACTCTATATCCAGTGTTGTTGTTAACAACGGTTCCCATCCTAATCTTATTGCTAATGACTTTACCAGCCTTACATCTACATACCCACAATTATCAAATTATCAATTCTTTAAAAAAAAAAAAAAAAATTACTCACAATTATCAAACTATCAAAACTCAGAAAAAAACAACATTTTACTACCGATTTATATTAGCCAAACATATTTTCTATTTCATCATTATTATTCCCGCATTAACAACTTTCGGTGCTACCCTTCCTCATATATGAATTATGCTAATAACCTTATGTTATTCCCAAGAATTCTATATTACTACCCTTCCTCATATATGAATTATGCTAATAACCTTATGTTATTCCCAAGAATTCTATATTACTTAGTTGTACCTGGACTTTCGTAAAACCTGGTTGCCCCAAGTTAATCTGCAATCCCTGTGTTAATCAACTATACTATCAACTATACTTATATCCTAGTTGGGCTGAACCAGTTTGTAATTCTATATCTTTACACCCACTTGTGCTGTATTCTATGTTTCAACTCTGTATCAGTCAGCCCCAATGATGCTAGCTAGCGTGGAATCCTACGTTATTCTGGTGGTGCCAAGTTATTAATCCTCAAATACCTATGCAAAACAAAACAAAACGAAAATTCTCTTGAGATTCGTTGTGCTAAGATTCACACTGCTAAGTGTAACAAGTTTCCAAAAGTATTTTGAACCTATATTGGGACACACAATGAGTTGGAACTCCAAGGTGCTGTAACAAGTGTCTAGAAGGCCACACTAAGTTTTTGAATTCAAAGATGATGTAACAAGTGTTAAAAATTATTTTATTGGGACACACAATAAGTTACTGTGCTATCAAATCATGTAGCAAACAATTTCCTTCCAATTAACTCTGCCAACAATTGCAGTGTCCTCATCTGTACAGGGACTCCACTCTATGCATATTCTGGAGTGATTTTGCTGCCTGAACAAGAGATTCGAATTGTTTAATGTGTAAATGTTTCTTTTGTTGTTATACTTTTAGAGATATGAGAGGTACTTTTCAATGTAGTTGTCAAATGCAAGGAAAATGTATAAAAGAGAGTAAATGCTGTTTTATTCTGTGTGCCTGTTAAAGTAAAAAGAAGTGGTTATCCTGTAATCGAAAGTTTCAATTATCGTCTCAAAATATTTTGTTTGTTTGCATATATTAATATAGGTTAAGAATTGACACCTGTTATTACCTAAAATATTTTGTAACATATCAGTTTCTGACTTTTATTGCTTTTGTTTGGAATTATAAACTTTCTATAAATATTTTGTAACATATCTGTTTCTGACTTTTATTGTTTTTGTTTGGAATTATAAACTTGTTATTTTCTTATTGTTTAAGGTGTGATATTTCATCATACTACGAGGTTTTGGTTTGTCTTGATGATTGTGAAGTAGAGATACTCTGTATATGAGTTAATTTTAAATTTCAGAAGGTTATTAGATTTAGGTGGCCATGAAATAATTTTTCATTTAGGTGGACATGAAATAATTTTTCATCATACTTGAGGTTTTCATTATACTATGAGGTTTTGGTTTGTCTGGATAATTGTGAAGTAGAGATACTCTGTATATGAGTGGTTTGATTTTAAATTTTAGAAGGTTATTAGAATTAATTGGATATGGAATAATTTAAGGATAAGATGTTTGCCATTTTTTTTTTTTAAATATTAGTTTAATACACTATTATTTTATCTTAAAAGTGGTCAAAATATTATATTAAGTAATATAAAATTATTGAAAATTTAAATATTTTTTAAAAAATCACAAAAAAATATAGAATTTGCATATTAAAAATAGAAAGATTCGCTAAAATTCTAAACTTAAAAATAAACTTCCATCATTAACTTTAAAAGTCTGATAAATCAAGTTTTTGGTTCTTTCCTATGGGCCTAATTAGAATTATTCAATTAAGCTAATCAAATCGTGTTAAAGATGAAATGGAACTTTGAAAATAACTTAGATTGATTAAGAAACTGTGAAAACCTCGTGCAATTTTAGCAAAACAATTTTGCTATTATAACAATTCAAAATCATATTTACCAACTTAAAATCTGTAGAAATTGGTGAATTTTTTCTCTGATAACTTGCAGTTTTCCAAATAGAGGACAAAATTCGATGCCCCTAAAGTCGAAATGGCGAAGAAGACACAATCAAATACTCTGATACAAACTTTGCATATGCTGTACTACTTTATTATCAATACACTAAACAAAACAAATGGCTTCAATCCCATATCTTATAGCGTTCTCCTTATAATCAGAGAGCCTTTATGCTTGCAATAGACGAGCAGAAACCAGGATTGATTTTAATAGACACGCCTGCAAAGAGTGACACCGTCACCGACTGGGATTTGGCTGATTTCAATGCGGGGATCGACAGCAAGGGCCTTGTTTAGCTCCATTACGAAGTCTCTGTAATATCTCACATATTTCCTCAGGGGAGCATCGGGTGGAGCCACCACAGATCCGTTCCACAGGGTGTTGTCATATGCAATCAAACCTCCAACCTTCACCAGATCGATCAGACGCTTGTGGTAGTTTAGATAGTTGTCTTTGTCAGCATCCACGAACACAAAGTCGAACGATCCATGCAAGTCCTCCTGCATATGAACATCCATTCATTCATTCTTCAACTAATTTTACTATTGTATCCAGTGAAGCTTAGTGCTTTGTATGGCTTAGAGCAGTATGAGAAAGATGTGCAATGCTTCATTTTACATCTGAGTTTAGTTTAGTATAATATGGATGGAGTAAGATTGCAATCTGTGTGTATATGGCTATTTGTAGGTTTAAGAGAAGTTGAATAGATAGAATTCTAAAATATTAAGTACCCTGTTTATTGGTTTTCCATCTTATCTTTTGAATAAAAAACAACATGAAAAGGCAAGAAGTTAATTATTAACTTACTGTCATTCCACCTTGTCTCTCGATCGAATAAAAAATAAGCATAAGATGAAGAGACTAGAAGTTAATCCTTAACTTATTGTCTTCCCACCTTGTGATCTGGATAACAAACCAGATAAAAAACAAGAAGCCAATCCTACATAATGCTTCATATTTACCTAAAATCAATCAACTTATATATAATCAAATACCCAATAACATTGATCCCAATAAAATCATCTAACAGCTTGAACTAACCATGTATATTAAGCTTAGAGTAAATTCATATTTCAATTTATTTCCAATGCCTTTCACATCCTCATTTCCCATTTCCTTTGCAATCCCTTTCAGTAACATTGATCACAAAGTCATCTAATAACTTAAACTAACCATCTAAATTAAGCATAGACTAGATTCCCATTACAATTTATTTCCAATCCTAATTTCCTATTTTCTTTATAATCCCTTTCAAATCTGTAGGATTTCCCATTTCCTTTATAATCCCTTTCAAATCCCTTTATAATCCCTTTCAAATCTGTAGAATTTTCTATTTTCTTTATAATCCCTTTCAAATCTGTATTCTTTTTTTTCCCTTCAAATCTGTGTTGTGTTCTTTTGTCTATGAATATTTTTTTTTCCCTTCAAATCTGCGTTGTGTTCTTTTGTTTATGAATAGATCTATGAATTAAGATGGGTCATATTTAGTCTAATTTCATCAGCATATAACAACCATTAGATTTCTCCAATCAATCAATACATACATTCTTAACCATTTCGTCCAGAACTGGCAGAGCAGGGCCCTCTCTGAAGTCAATCTTGTGGGCAACTCCTGCTTTCTTAATAATGGGCAGTCCGATATCATAGTTCTCTCTGTTGATGTCCATGGCTAGAATCTGTCATCCCAAACATTAACCCACAATTAATTCCAATCCACCAGCATTCAAACATTTCTGGGAATTTGCTGAACAGTAAATCTAGAGACGACTTAATACCTTTCCATCATCGGGCAATGCAAGGGCTGTGCTGAGAAGCGAGTATCCAGTGTACACCCCAATCTCCATGGTGTTCTTGGCGTTAATGAGCTTCAGCAGGAGGCCCAGAAATTGACCCTCATCCGCAGAAGTAGTCATTAGGTTCCTGTCAAAATCCAGTCAATCAATCCTCTGTTTCTTCACACCATGAAAACTGCCTACGAAAGCTTCTAAAAGCCCATTTATTTGAGAATTCAGGAGAAATGGAAATAGATCGATAGGTTGAGGGGCTTACCAGGGATGCTTGGCAGTCACTTCGCGGAGCTCTTTCATTGGCTCGGGCTCACGAGGGTACACACTCGTTTCCAATATATACTGCAATAATCAAATAGCAATTAGAATTGATTCACCAGGAAAACATTAGCTTCATCAATTACTTGCTCTGCTGAACTTACTGAAAAAACTCAGAGGTCAAAGGGTTGAGAGAAACCTGATAGAGGGCATCGCTCTGCAAGAGACTTTTGTGGCCCACTTCTTGATGGCGAACAACCTTAACCGGCTCCTCTGCCTGGGTTGTTTGTGCCTTCACCTCTGCCGCAGCAACATCAGTGCTTGCCATTTCCTCAAACCTGCAACACAGTTGAAAACAGATCTAAATACCAACTGAAAATGAAAAAAAACAGAAAACCCCAAAATTACCAGGCATTTCCCAATGGGTTTGCAACTCAGATCTTGCATTAAAAATCCAGTTACCCAAATTATCCAACGATCTAAGCTAAGCTAACCCCACCCCAAAGCCCTGAATCTTAAAATGCCGTGATGTGAGTGATTACCTGTTTGGACAAGAAGAAATCCTGTGACTCAATGAATGCGGGTTGCCTCAAAAAGAAAAATGCCTGAAGACGAATTGTGTGGAGGAATAGCAGAATGTGGGCAGATCTTTATACGAAGATGAGATAGTGGGGATGATGGGGCTGCTGGGAGGGCCCATGGGGAGTAGGTAGGTTGGCGTTGCCTTATTGTTTTGACCATCAAAACTTTGCTTAAACTTCTCGTTCTGATCGACAGTCCCATCGAAATCCCAATCCCTTCCTTGCTAATTTCATGTGGTGTGTGTCAGTCCCTGTCAGTTTGACCACGGGACTCCGTCCAAGTCGAGCTCGAACTCGCGACCTCTTACCCAATTTTCTTTTGAACAGGTCGGCTAAACCTAATCACTAGTGTTAAAGATCTAAGCCACCTACTCTTTACCAACCCCGGAAAGTGACCAGGGAGGTCGGTGTCGGCTCAATCAATCATCGTGTCACGCATTTTCCTGGAAGTTGTTGCATTCCGATACCAACCGCATTACCTTAGTTGAGTTTGGTTTATGCCAAAGTTGAAATCACGTTTTATCACGATTCACAACCTCAAGCTACGGAATATTATATTTTGGGACTGACAAGGCGCATCTGCGCATATTCTCAACATGTTGCATTTATTTCACCAGGGAAGTAAATTGTGTCTTTTTGGCACATGTAAGTTTGGGTGATATTTTTTAGTGGTTTCTATTGTGAATATTGTGAATTTTTAGAGTTTTCTGTGAATTTTTGTTTGGAATTTGGAAGAAAAATTCAAGGTGAAATCTTGATTTGTGTTATTTAAACTGGTTTTTTGATTTCATATATGGATTCAATACTCTGAAAAATCCAAAAGGCACTTTGATTGTGCATAGTTTACCCATCAAACTTGTAATTAATTTTTTTCTTTCTCTCTTCGTCATTTGATTAATTTTAGGGAGGTTGTGATTTTCAGTAATTTAATTTATTTTTTATTTTCAGTCTTGAAAAACTGGTAATATTTGAATTAAGCAAATTACATAGTTTAAACTTGTGATTCCAACAAAACCCTATAAGATTTCAAACAAAATTGACCATAGAATATATTAAAAAAAAAAAAACCAAAACATTGTTTGATTTTCATAGTCTTGAAAAACTCGTAATACTTGAAATAAGAAAATTACATAGTTTAAACTTGTGATTCCAACAAAACCCTATAGTATTTCAAACAAAATTGACCAGAAAATATATTAAAAAAACTCAAAACATTGAAGAATTGAAACTACATCAATGTACACATGATAGCTCAATTGGGAATCAACCATGTCATGAAGTATTATGTAAACTATAAAACTCAAGGTTCAAATTCATGTGAGGCAATCCACCAAAAAAAAACTACATTAATGAAGTTTGAGTCTATTTAGATTTGACATGACAACCTCATACAATGACATGACCACAAGTGCCTCACCTCAAGGTAGATAAAAACTCTTCTTGGGATATAGTATTTACTTTTTAAGGTGATTTAAATTGTCAAGAATTTTAAAACAATGAATAGATTAGGGTAGAACTCTACATCACTAGAAATAAAATGGACTTGTTGAAAAAGTTGAGCTTATCCATCTATTAACTCACTTATTCTAATAAACCCAAAATCTATAAAAACTTTAAATACATAAAATAGATCAAATGTATAAAATTTTGTTTTGAAGAATTTAATTGAGTGTGGTCACCAAAAATGTGTTTCGTGTAGATTTAATCAAATATTACATAATTATGTTTAAAGCTAGTAATTATGTGATGCAACCAAGCCAAGGATCAGCAATTTGAAATAAGGTGTTGAGCATGAAAACATTGAACACTCAACTTAAAAATTCATTGATATTGCATTTCTCTTGCTAAGGATTTGTGATTAAAGCTAGTGATAACTTGTATTGCAAGCAAAGAGTAGAATATGACATAGAGGTGTTAGAGTATGGGTAGTATGCATAATGTGGCCATTGATGTGAGAGATTCAGTGATTTGTAAACTCTCATGGATATTCCATTGAAAAAGTTCATCACAATAAATCTTATGGTATTTTGAAATCTTAAACAACGCAAATTTTTTCTCATATATTTCAGAGTAATTAACTATTAGCTTTTCTCAAATTTATGAAATAACTAAAATAAGAAACAGAAAGAACATGCATATAAACACACAATCACACAAATGAACACCACAATTATCCCAGGAAACCCATTATGGGACCAAACTGAGCTAGAAGGTGAGTTATAAACTCTTTTCTCTTTGCATCAACATTAAAAGTGCACATACAAAGGAATAGAAACTCACTATGGAGTTATCTTTTGACATTGTGGCCTAAATGATTGCTCTAAAATCCTCCTCTTCCTCTATTATACTCACAAAATACCAGTCCTAAATGTTTTTCTCATCTATGAAATAATATGTAATGCTAAAGAGTGGAACCCCTTCTCCTCCTAGTGGCTTAGTATTTAACATAACTTGAGAGACGTCCAGGGGCAAGGGTTTGACTTCCTTAGCCCTCAACTGTGATAAGGTTTTGGACCTTCTAAAATATTCTTGGAAGTCTAGATGTGGCTAGCCACGCATGTGTGAGTAATGGGGGGTGGTGTAGCATCCACTCATCTCATGGTGGTGAACAAGGTACACCAACTTATGGGAGGCATAACTTTTGCATACAAGCTCTGATTGAGATGGTTTTCACATCATTGGAAAGGTCTCCATATGTAGATCAATGTCTGAGAATGTTTACACAAGTTCTAGATATTACGACACTTAAAAAAATTATTTGATACATTTCAAAATAGTTCTAAGAAAATTTACATCCCAATTTTCCAAATTAAAATCTATCGCTAAATTGAACTCTACATCTCAACTCCTATTATATAATAATACAATAAATATTATCCATTTATAATATGTTCTCCTTATTAAAATTTTATAATCATGATTAATAACAATTGCCATCACAACTGGAAAGAAAAATGTTAAAAAAAAAAAGAGTGCTCGAGTATGCATAAAACAAACAATGGCCACTAAAGATCCTCAACATTGTATTTCCCTAGTCAAAGATTTATGATTCATATCACCCAAAAGAAGGAAACTAACGATGTGTATGATGGTTTGAGAGCATACATAAAGTGATGGTCGAAGTTAGAGGAGAGATGAAATGCAACCCTCATAAAGAAAAGTGTGCTAAGTCAACATAGTTAGTGATGCCAAAGTATATACAAACTAGACATCTAAAGTGAAAAATTGATTTTACATTTCCTTTTATCAGAGATTTATGATGATAATTATTAGTAGTGACACCGAATTCAAAGAACCAAATAGTGAGATTAACTAATATTATATTTTTTTATAAAAAATATTTTATTATAAATTAATAAAAAATTTAAATATTTTGAAATATAAATGGTAAATACCACTTTCAACATGGGAACCTACCTCACAACCCAAAAAAACACTTCAAGAAAAATAATTTACTATTTTAAAGTACTTGCACAAAACAATTTCTCCATCATATAGCAGAATATTCCCCCAACTCATTGGCATTTTTTAATTAAGTAAACAGTTCATATTGTCTTAATTCATAAAATCTTTGATTTTGTTTACTAAATATGAGTATTATTAGTTAAAGAATTTATTAAGGAGGATATTAAGCTACATAACCTTCATCTATAGTAATGTAAGGTTGATGTCTATACAACTTCAACACCATAGTGTGATAGAATTTAGGAGGAGCAATCATTTGATAGGTTAAATTCTATTTCAAATTATATTGACACCATCTAACTCGAAGATACTTGTCACCCGAACATAATATCCTCTTTATTTCAACTCGTTCCCAAAGTATTTTATTATAATGTAACATGGAGACATCATCATTACATATGCGTGTAAACCTTAAATTAACCCCCAAATTTTGTAACAAACTAATAAGAAATTTTGAAACAAAGTCAAAGAAATGATGAGGAGCATTTAAGTTATTTTTATTTTAATAATTTTTAATTTAAGTTCGATATAAATTATAGATTTTCATGGTTAAAGTTTTAATAATGGAAACAAATTATTCTTAAAATTATGGTTTCATCTTAAAAGATTTTTATAAAATAAAATGGATCAAATAAGCCACCAAATTTTAACTATGTTGTTTAATTAAATTGTAGTCTAATTTAACAGAAATGAGGTGTTTTAAATACTTATAAAGAAATTATTGTATTTTTTTATATATTTTGTATATTTAGATAGTTGAGGAGGTTAGTAGTTAGTCATATAATAATGATAATTAATGCCTAATAGGATAGATTTGGTTTATAAGATTCAAAAGAGGAAAATTACTTAAGTTTCTTTAAAATTATATATTTAATTCAAAAATATTAAATGAGGTATTTTAAAATCATTCTAACTTTGATAATTTAAAAAAGTTAAGAGCAGTAATGTAATAAATATTTTGAAATTAAAATGTAATTTATATATACTCAAAATATTTTAAGAGAAAATGTTTTTATATTTTAAAAGTTTGTATTTTAATATTATTATTAAAAGAATACATTTGTTCATATTTTAATATAATTATGGTGATTATAATTTTATCATTTATATATAATACCTTTTTTTACAAAAAATCTAAAATCTAAAATTTCTTTATGTTAAAGTGAATTTTTATATAAAAATGTTCTTGATCAAGGTGTTGGAATTTGGGAATATGGAGGAGGAGCGAGAGAGCCCACCACATTGTTGCCTCCCATCGCATTTAAGAAGGAGTGGCATGGTCAACCCACCCCATGCATTCACACATGCAAATAATGATTACCTCCTTTCAATCTCTTGGTACACTACTCTCTGTCTAAGCACTCTAAGTTGAGAGACCTTGGTTTTGTATTTAATTGGTATGCCTATGACATCCCCCCACAGTAGGTGGGACAATTCCTTTGTGAAACATATAGTGTGGGGTTGTATTTAGCTACGAAGATGCAGGGTTGTGTGGAAAGTTGTGTGTTTCCACTCTAGTGTGGAGGATGGCGTATTTCCATGACCAAGGCTTGGTGTGCATGGTAATTCCTAGAGGCTTAGCTTCTAGGAATATTTATCTCCAATGCATGTGTTGGACACTGAGCAACAATGAGGGGATAAGGTAGAGGATAACAATGAAGGAGCTCTTTGGTATGTTAGTGATAATTTTTGCAATAACTATAGTAGGGGAGGGAGGTGACAACCATCAACTTGTCCTCATGACGGCGCAACTTCATGCCTAGTGGGTTGGCTAACATTGGGTAACTCTTCCTATGTTCAATTCCTTCTGCTTTGTCAACTTCTTTAGTGGTTTAGCTTTTGTTTGTTGCTTGTTGGTATGTAGTGCTCATAGCACAATGGGGGGCGAGTATTGATTTTGTTCTTTATGTCTCTCAGTGGTTGTTGGGCGTTGCGTGAAGTCCTTTATTTTCCTCCCCTTAGACACTCTATTTTACAATAAGCCGACATAGACTCCCCTGACAATTTGTGTCTCCCCGGGCTTTATTTTTATTTGGTTTTCTAATTTACAGTCACACTTGTTTCTCGGTTTTCTGGGTGATATTTGTATCTTGGTCCCTGGCAACCTAGTGTAACATGAATCAACAGAATATGTGCTACCGTTGGGGGTCTAGTGGAAAATTTCCTTAGAGTAGACTTAAAGCCTTGACCACTAATGACCGATAAGCCTACTCAGACTCAAAAATTCAAGCTGAAGTAGTCAATTGGGTTCCTGCCCTGGACATACCATGGGAAGACGGAGCCAATATTTGAACTTCATTACCCTCCACTGGAAGATGAAGACACTCTTGTGTAGGGTCTTGAAGGGAAAACATGAAGACCACAATGATATAATATCTTTCTTGAATGAAATCCAACGTGTTCAATGTCATCAATGCTCTTGTCTTTCTTGTTTGGATGTTCAACTTGCTCACATAGAAGGCCATCTCCAATGTGGTTTGAAACCTCTAGCATTAGCAGGAACCAAAGCTGAGGATCTGGCCCTAGTTACTTCATTTGATTCTTGATGTTATGTTTAGCCACTCGGCGTTTGTCTTTTACTTCTTGTAGTTCAATTTATTTCAATTTTCATGGACTCCATAGAGATAAATGTTAACATTTTGAAACATCTAACCTATTGTACATTGTCAACAATACTAGCTCCCCTTGAGGCAGAATGTGACTGGACATAGCATCAACAATGTTATCTATTGTTTTATGAAGGCATTTTGAGGCAATGCAATTTGAAATTTACAAATAAATAAATTAAAATTAAAAATATAAAACTTTATAACTTTACATAGTTGTATTGTATGCATGTGTTTAAATAGTTTAGGATGATTAGTATCTAGACATGTGATGATGATGACGAAATTAATGTCCATTAAAAAGTTTTGTATGTGAAATTTAAAAAAGAAGAAGAAGATAATTTAGATTTCTTTAAAATTTTAAATTTATGCTCAAAAAGCATTAAAATAGGTGTTCCAAAATTACTATAATTTTAGGTGTTCCAAAATTCCAAATTTACTATAATTTTGATAATTTAAAAAAATTATTAGTATGACAAATATTTTTGAAATTAAAATATAAATTTTATATACCCAGACTATTTTAAAAGAAAAAACATTTTTAATATTATTATGAAAATAATAAATTTATCTAAATGCTAATATACTTATCAGGGTTATAATGTGATCATTTATATATAACATTTTTCTTTTACATTAATTTTGAAGTTAAAGGAAATATTTATATAAAATTAATAAAATATGAAAATTTATAACGTCACCTTAGTCAATCACAAATAACTAAAATATCCAATTCACCGAATTCATTAAAAACGTATACTTCGGTACCCTAGGTTGTTGAGATATGGTATACCAACCTCTTAGAGATGTAATCAATAATTATACTCATTGTATTTACAAAACAATATATCATCAAAATATTTTTATCTCATTTGAAATTCGATCATTGAAAGGATAATTTTCTTGACAAACATTATTCATCATTTCAACGTGTATTAAATCTGAAGTATTGTGGGTTATGAAATATTATTATTATAGTAATTATATATAAATCTTGAAGTCTTTATTGCATTAAAAAAAAATATGATTTATTATTACTATTATTTATTTATTTTTTATGAATTATTATTATTAATTTATTTATATAATAATATTATTATGAAGTGTAAATTAGTTAGTTTGTGGGGATTTAATTTTTATTAAATTACAAGTTTAAATTTTATATGGAAGAGTTTATAGTTAGAATTAATTGTAAGAAATAAAAGTTTTTCCACATTATATTTAAGATCAATAGAGTTTCACACAATCTTATTTGACAACATCTTACAATTGGAGTAGGCTAACGAGTTGACGATTTACCCTTTGGGTTTCGTGCCAACTCGTTGTCGGCGAGACTACTACGATCGACCCCCCTCGACTCGTCGTGGACCTCGTCCCCCTCCCTCTTTGTCTCTCAACCTTCTTTTTCTTCGTCTGGGCTACGCTTCTCCGTCTTCGTTTGCATGCTTCGTTTAATAGGATCTTTTTCTTACCACCCTCCATATGAATTAATGAACGAGCCTACTTCAGCTTCCCGCATTTTCTGTTATGAAATCCATGGTTCTCGAGTCACCTTTTTGTTTCTGAAATCCCCTGCACCCTGAGACGGAGTCCAATTCCGAAGCAATTGCAACTTGATGCACATGTAAAAAGATGATCGAAGATCGGTGTCACCCACACTGAAGTGCAACAATAAGTTGTGTTATTGTTTGTTGTTTGCACTCTTTGTAAATTTTGTAAGTCTTTTTTCCCTGGTCACGTTTGAATATTCGACTATGGGGAATGCAGATAATACTATGCATATTTTTCCCCTCATACAAAAAATATAGAGACAATAAATTTTAGATTATTTTCTGGAGTTCTGTTGAATTTATTCCATACAAAAATAGAGATTCCAAGCCTTTAAGAACCCTTCTAGTACAAGAGCCCATCTGATTCATGGAAATAAATAGAGATCTTAAACTCTAGTTTTATGGTGCACCTTATTTCCATATGATGGTTCATTATGTGAAAATAAATAGGTCCTCGTGAGTACTGTTTGACTAGTACCATAGCAAAAAGAGGAGATCCTTACAAAATATTCATTTTTCAAGCGTTGGTAATTCACTAATAAAGAAAGTTGAAGTTTTACAAAATGAAAATTGTTATGCCACCTTTAGGTCATCTTTAATATATTTCTACATTCCCCACAATTTTTGGCTATAAGACTTAAAGTTGCATACATAGATAAGTAATTTTAGTAAGGTTGGATGAAATGATTATTTATGATTCTATTGATGCTTGGATAGAATGACTGCTTATGGTGATTCCTCTTAATATTTGACTATCTGATCCGTGCTTCTCTATGAAGAGGTTCCAGATTTTTTTGGTCATTAGATTGCATTAGATTGCATATCAATTAAGAAATGGTGCAATATAGTAGCCCTCATTATTTGTATTTCTACGAGGAACTTAACTACTGTTCTGAAATACTTTACTTAATGCTCCATTGTCAAGCACACAACTAGTTGTTTCTTGTTAAGGGTTAGGAGAGCACCAAAATTAATTGCCACAAATTCATTGGTTCACTGTTGCAACAATAAAATATTTCACCGCTATGACAGCTCACCGATTCACAGTTGTGGAAACTCACTGGTTCACCTTTGCAGCAACTCACTAGTTCAACTTTGCAATCATTGGTTGACCGTTGTGGAAACTCATTGGTTCATCGTTGCGGCAACTCGCTGGTTCACTATTGCAACAACTCATTGTGTCACTGTTGTGGGAACTTGTAGTGTCACTATTGTAGCAACTTTTTGGGTCATAATTGCAAGAACTTTGTGGGCACAAAATGGTAAAGCAAGGAAAATGGGAAACTGTTATTTCCCTTTTGGTGTAAGACCCTAAATAAAAGATCATATATTTTAGAAAGGATTTAGATTGGTCTGAAGTACAGGGAAATAAAATGGAGATTGATCGGATTGAAAAAATCCCTTCACATAGAATTCCCGACTTTATTAGAGGAGAGAAAATGAACCGATAAGCACAATGTTCTTTCACCTAGGTACAAAATAAATGCCCAGGCTCAAGGCCTACTACTTCCTTGCGATATGAAGTATAAGCATTTTAGAGATGCATTGTTTAGATGTTGGTATTAATAGTGATTTATCATTTGTCATATGTATTGACCTTTCAAACATTTTTATGTAGTTATTCTTGTTCATATGGCCCCAAGGACATAAGAGGAGAAAATGAAATGAAATGAAGATCCTCATTTGCAAAAAAATGGATTTCCATTGTCATTTCATTGTAAAAGTTATGGCACAAATCCCTGACATAGCGATAATAACATATAACATATATGAACATGAAGATAGCCAAGGATGGCCTTGTCATGGCTAGCATGACACTTCGAGTGATGCTAGGTCCCTGCATCAACCGAATTTATCAAGGGACACAGTTTCCTATGTAGAGTGGTGTTTCTTCTTAGAAGTGTCGAATGACTTGGTTTGTAAAATGCATGTTAAACAATATGTTGACATGGATGCTACAGCTTGATATAGGGATTTATTTTTTTGTAGGAAAGATGTTGTTGATATCTATAATTTTCTAATGAAAGGAAATTATCAGTTGCATAATAAGGATGAAATAAGTGTGAACATTTGGTATAAAAAACACCAAGATGATTTTTTCTTTTATCAAAAGCCCAATGGTGGAGAGTTCCCTTTTATAGTTGGAATTCAAATGAAGTGGATGTTGGAGACCATGGTCATTGAATAATAGCTTAATAGCCATGGATTAAACATTCAACACAAATAAATATGGGGTGAGTGTATTAAGAATGATTTACCTAGTACTATAATTTGATTTGTAGGACCGATAATGATTAATGAGCTAAAGTTGACTTCATAAGTATTTTGAATGTGACGGTATCAATTGTACACACTCGTGGTGTTTGATGAGCAACAAAGTGGGGTGTCAGTTTCCTGGGTGGTGGAATCACGTAATACATCACAAGACATTTCACTATGATTGGAGCACCTCATGCATATTTGTCACCAAGTTTATCATAATTGGAAAGTTAATGCCTTCATGGTTGATGATGCATTCGCTGAAATCAATGCTTTAAGGTAACTTCAATATTCTTATTTTATAGTAAAACTTGTATTTATTCTAAAAAGAATGCGCTTAAAATGAACATAATGTGTAAGGAGAATCACAAGGTGCAATGTTATCTTGTGTGTTTGGCACATACATAGGGCATGGCTAAAAAATGTTAATCGATTGGCCAATAGTCCAGAAATAGCAAAAGAGATGTTTAGTGATTTGGGTTCGATTATTAGAGATTGTTCCAATGATGAAGTAAGCATTGTGATTGATGTATTCATCAATAAATTTTCTAATGAGGAGAAGTTATTAGACTATTTCCACAAGAATTGGGTTGTCGATGACAAGATTTGTATTTTCACATAATATTTCTTACATTTCTCTTCTTGCTTTTCATATGGAAATATCTTCATTACTCCAAATTTTTTGCAATTAGGTATGTGGATAAAAGGCTATCGGGATTTTCCCCATGCAAATTAGGAGATAAACAATGTTGTGGATTCATATCATTGTTACCTAAAGACAAAATTCTATCTGATAGAAGAAAGAAATGCACTCTTAGGATGGATTGGATGATATATTTTCTTCTAACAAATGTTGGACACTATGATTGGTTTAAGGAAATTCTAAAAAAGGAAGGATATTTGAATAATTACAAAAAAGTTTGAATCATCAATGGAAAAAGAAAAAAGAATTATAGATAGAAATTGCAACCCTCATGAGAGAATTTCTTATGCTTTTTGGGTGAGGAGTCAAGATAAACCTAATAAGCAATATCTTGTCACTTGTCATCCCACAAATTTTACAACTTGTGATTGCCCATGGTATATTCATGGCATCATTTTCTAGCATGCCATAAGCTTTGGGTTATTTGTGTTCCCATTTAATGGCTTCAAAACCATTACTAAATCATCATACCACAACTAATTCATACAATGATCCTCCTGAGATAAATATAGAGGTACTGGATCGTAGTGAATATGCAAACATAATTACCATGGATAACCACAATGTTGATGTTAATGTTGAAGAAATTGAGTTATCTAAAGAGGATTTATTCAGCTACTTAGACCTGCTTCGAAACAATCCTCCTGCTACTTTGACCAAGACTGAATAGTTGATTGCTTCGGTTAAAAGAATGTTGGTTAACGCAAACAATCTTTATTTTATGGACTATGACTTCACATGTGGGTTGGGTGATTTTGAGTCATCTTTGAAGAGGATGAAGAGTTTCATGAGCCCAAAAAAGAGAAGAAAAAAAAACAAAATGCAAGATTGAAAATTGATTTGAATATTGCTGCAAATGAAGATGAATCGTTTGAGTTTGAACAACTCAACAAGCAAGGTCGCCCTGGCTCCAACAATGCATGATTTTCCAACTTTTTATCTTATATTAGTTTTCAATTATTTTTTAATATTTATTAATGTATTACATGTATTATTGTTGTGTTGAATATGTTCATGTATGTTTGATAGGTGGTGAGGCTATGTTTTCTGATTTGGAAAACTTGTCCCAATTGTCAATTAAGGTTAGTAAATAACTCCATGCATCGACATTTAGTTTTTCAATTGATTGATTGTTCAACACATTATGCAATATAACTTTCAGAGGGTTGTTCTATACTTGGTTTATGCTTACATACATTGGTTTCTAATCATGAATTTGATATCTAAGTTGAGATGAAAGCAACGAAAATGTAACAAAATTGCAACAACAAAATTTAACTTAATATCAACAAAAAGGAAAACATTTAAAACATGATTTTATCAGTATTTGGTAACTGTGAATTTATAATGACGATATATTACTAGAGAATAATATACATTAAAACAACAGATCTTATGTGTTTGCTGACTATGAGTTTCCACAATAGTGGCAATTAATGTCAGCAACGGTGAGCTAGTGAGTGTAAAAAATGGTGAGCTACTGAGTGTCAGCAATGGCGAGGGAGAGAATTTCAATAATGGTGAGGAAGTGAATGTCAGCAAAAACACATCGGTTCATTCGAATATGAGATTGAAGGGGGACATTCATGAATATTGTTGATACTATACTCACTGTGTCATGCTTCATCAACACGAAGATACCCTGCTTATTACTGAAATTCATTCCAACATGCAAGTTATTCTTTATTTATCAGGTTATATGACTTTTTATATATCCTTGTTAGCATCCAAATCATTAGATAATGAAATTAAGACCAATCGAATTATTCCCACACTCTTCCATGCACGAAATATATTTATGAAGTCTTGTTAAGGTTATTTGTGGTTTATTGTCCTCAAAGGGATCTCTATCAGATCGGGTTCATTTTCCTTAGGCATCCCACCTTGTTTTACATCCTTTTTGTGTGGCAGTCTTCAATGTTTGAATATGGTCTATGCAACATGAAATGGCCTACTTCATGTTCCTAGCGATAAAATTTGAGGAATTGACCCACTTTTTTTGTTCTTATATCACCTATAGAGGTATTCCATATTCTCCTCTAACCCATATATTCCTCTCTATATTATTTAGATTAAGTTCAATAGTTGTCAACTAACTAGCACGATTTATCAAATAATATAAAAAGGCTCTCAACCAGACATCCTGTGCACAAGGGTTGGAACTCCATATTTTGTTATAAAAAAACATAAAATTGTGTTGGTATAGTTCACAAAGCAAGTCTTTTTCTTCATTTGTACAAGTCTTTTATGCTTCTAAGAATCCATTTGGGCTATCAATTTGGAAAGGCTTATTGGTGATGATAGAATTCTTTTGAAACATCTTCAATCTTTCTATCAATTACATGTTGTAATAGGTCGAAGGAGCCCTGCATGTAAATCCATAATCCATTAATTGTTTGAGTTGTATCTTCTCATTCTCCATCCTAGTCACCTTCTTTTGCAACTCAAACATTGTGTTTTTTCTCCTTTAAATTTATTTATATATTCTACCCATCTCTCACTAAGGTAATGAATTATCTTTTCATGTCCTCACAAAGGTATGGATTTTCCCTCATACGAGGGTATCAACATGGATAATTTATCCTCTTTTTATTTCATCAAAGGATTTGGTATCTCCACATAAAGAACCTTTCCCTCTACCATCCTTCGTTTTGGTTCCCCATCCTCTGTTTGCACAACATAGTCTTTGGTTAGTTTCTTGCCTTCTTCCTCATACGAGGCTATCAATTGGGCCAACTTATCCTATGATTCCTTTATTAAAGGATCTGGTATCTCCACTTGAATAATCTTTTCCTATACCATCCTTCCTATTGTACAAGTAGAACTGTGGGTTATGTTTGGTTCCTCATCCACTATTTGCACAATGATGTTTTTGGTCATTTTATTGACTTCTTCATCATTCGATGCTTTCAACTAGGCCAAATTATCCTTTTTTAACTTTATCAAATGATTTGATATCTTCACCTCAATATAATTTTCCTCTACCATCCTTCCTACTATACAAGTAGAACTGTGGGCTATGTCTAGTTCATCATCCTCTATTTGCACAACATTGTCATGGGTCTATTTTTGCTAAGGGGTATAATTTCTTAGACCCTAGGAGAAGGTATATCTATGACACCCATGGTTAGGGAGTCTGAAACCTGGGCTAAGCAATTTTATTTGTCACAAGATTCCTTTCCTCTGAGCTCATCTTTTAGGGTTTTAACTATGTATTGAAGTTTTATGTTTTTTCATTTGGGGAACCATATTCTTCCTTAACTACAAAAAAATATACAAAGGAAGATATGAATGGATACTTACTATTTTAACGCACTTGTTTTTCAATTATATTGTAGTTTCTTATACCTCCAAATCGTCCCTATATAACACTAAAATTGAGGTGGGGCACTCTTCTCCACAAAATGGGACAATTTATTGTATGTGATCAAGGATGGTGATTTATGTTTCGATCCCTACATCTGAAACAGGCCCATCATGGGTTGCCTTCATTGCCTCTGGTGGTTCTTGTGTATCAACATGGGAAACCTTCTTAATTGGTTTTTTTTATGTTAGCAATGTGGTTGAATCCTTGTTCCATGAATACATTTTTCATCAATACATCTTGTAGATTCTTTTTTGTAGCATCAAATAAAACCTCATCCATTGTTTCTTTTGTAATAATGGGAAGGGTTTCAAGAAGTGGAACAAAATGGGCTTACTTTGTCTTCTTCTTCCTGGCTATTGGCACCAATTTCGGGTGCTTCCTTATCCCTCTCAATCTTCTGGTGGCAGGTTTACTCCCTAATATTTTGTACATCATCATCATCTTGTTCAACTTATTTCCGTTGGGAATTAACAACAAAATCCCGAGGAACCATTGTAATTCGAACACTAGGTGGCTCATTTTCCATATGGCAAGGTTCTGTGGGATTTGATTTAGCTGTGAGGTCATGGGGTGGAGTTGCAGCTTCTAGGGCATCCTCTTGCGAGGTAGCAACATATGCATGCAATGGTCTTCCAACTATGTCATCCCAAGTTATCCCTTCCTTATGCAGCGAGATAACCACAAAATTTTAAAGATGCCATCATGGGACAAGTTTTCTAATGGTCTCTTAGAATTTCATAACGATCAATCCATATTCTCTAGGGTTTTTAAAATAAAATAGGACATGTTAACTGACTTGCCATGACCCAAGTGGTCTAACAACTAGCTATATTTTATATAAAAAATTGCATTCCTCCTTTCGCTTGTGAAATATCTCTAGACAAGGAATGTGACGTCATCCGAAGGTTATGGTAATGACTTCCTGTCAAATCATGTGCATCTCTTCATGAGTCATTCACCTACCTCAAGGAATTTCTGCAAAATTTTAGGTTAGGGATTTTAGGGGGCATACCATTGTTCTTAAGTCTGGAGTAACCCTATTTCTTACGCAATTGCTTCTTTTGTCGCATGCACCACTGTCCCTTCTATCTCAGATTTGTCTTCAATGAAATGCATGGAAAATTCTAGAGCTATCTCGTCGTCATACCAATGCAATATGTGAATATACTCCATCTAGTCACCCTATTCAAATAATTATATAATGTGTTGATACGCCTATAGAAATTATTCAGTAGGTTCTCTACGGATTCTTGGACCTCCCATATTTAATTAGATTTTAGAGTGGCTATGGATGTGTTTGGAAAGTGGAGCAATTTGAATGGGGGAGAAAGGCAAGAAATGGTCGTTGCTAATGAATGGCTTTATCATGCCAGTTAATGTAATCATGTGGTGCCACTTAATGTAGACTGCACTTGGCATTAATCGTGCCTTGCTACTATGCTTGCATGAGATCCCCCTTATACGTGGTCCAGAGTTTCGGCAACGAAAATCATTAGAATGGGAGGGTGAGAGGAATTGCAGCAATCGATGCAGCTAATTTGTGGTAATGATTTTCCATCATAGTAAGCCATAATTTAAAGTTTTTTGACATGAAAAATTGTGGGGCCATGCATCATGTTGAAAAACCCGGGGTTGATTACACTCACCCCTAAAATTATGTGATTTAAAAAGGCCAAAAGGCCTTACATGAATAATTGGATAATATTATTGCTTACATTTTATTATTTATCCTTAAGTGCATATTATAATTTTGCAGGCTTATCATATTATCTTCATTGATTTTTAGGTTGTTCATATTATCTTCATTGTTTTGCAGGCTTAACTGTTGTTGTTGTGATGTTTGTTAGAACATGCTTCAATCCAATTCACTTGATCATGCATGTCAGCTAACATTTCACATATAAGATCATCTGAGCCCAAAAGGACAATAAAATGTGTTCCTGCATGCTCTATTCCACTACAGAGCTCATATAACTTAAGAAGCAGATATTGGATAACATTTTGAAAGCGTTCCATTGTTGATAATTACTAATAGATAGTGATCATTATTTTTTGGCCTTATTTATTGATATCGTGGATTAATATGTTGAATCTAATGGATAAATTAATAGTAATTGAATGGTTTGTTTGATTATTTATACTATTCTCTCCGTTAAATGAAGTTGGATCTAGAAATTGGAAAAATTAAAGATATCATAATTGCATTTTGTATATCACCATATGTAAAGGAGAAATTAAATAATGATTAATCTTAAAGCTATTTTGGCTCGCTTGTAACCAAAGATATATCACATCATTTGTTATGTCAGGGTCTTCTTCTTTAATAATTCAAACTCATTAGACTTGTATAAATAAGACTCTCTCTAACTTTCGATTTTTGGCACTAGACTCATTATATATTTCCCATCTGCAACTTCGTGGAGTGATTTGGTTGAATCTAATGCATTTTGACATTTGGAAAAATTAGTTTTCTGTCCTGAAGCTTCTCTTGGGTAATTTGATGGATGAATATATTCTTCATTATCTTGTAAGTGTTTTTTAATGCTACAATTTTTATTTAATAAATGTCTAATGAATGGAATATTGTTTATGGTTTTTAATGTGCCCTAATTTTGTTAGAACGTTGAAGTTATTGGAAATTTTGCATGTGTTACTCATGGAAAATGAAAGAATGAATGAATGAATGTTCCTTGAAGTTGTTTTGCATATTGCATCCTTGAAACTCCATTTATTATGTCCAACAAAGTATAAATTCCTAGAGTAGTTGTGAAGTTTCCTCCATTAAGGCTAGCGAATCTGCCTTTAGGTCTCCTTGAAGAGAAAAATCCTCAAATCAATATAATTTTTTACTCCAATCCTCCCAATTTCTAGGAACTAGTCTTAGATCATTGGTGATCACACATACTTTAGAAATAATTCTTCTATCACCTTCTTATCGCTCCTTTTATTTGCCTCTTTAAGGCTAAGGGAGCCTATTTAGGGCTTGGTGCAAAATTCTCTAGAGGGGTGTGTTTTGAATTCCGATTGGATAGAACTTTCCCTTAGTGTCTCCTCTAGGAATCAACAAGTTTTGAACAAATTTTGGTAGTGTAATCTCAAGAAAATTGATGCCCTAGCTATCACACCAAGTGGGAACCCTAGAAGTTGTCCTTCAACTTGGGGTTTCCTTGAAGGTTTGTACTTTAGTACTTATCAAAGTATATCATTCAAAACCTTTTCTCTTTCCTACCTTAACCTTGGATGAACTCTTATCTCTTTAAATATTTCAACCCTAGCTCTCGTGTAGTATTCATGCCAAGGGTTTTTTTGTGGAAAGTCATACTAGCATCTCCGAAAGCTTGCATATTTATTGAACCTTTCCATTGAATGAGACATCCTTGCCTCACTTTGAAACTTATTATACATCAATCACAAATGAGGGATATTGGGACTCCTCTCGTTGGTGAAAATCCAAGAAGAGAAGGGGACTTAGGCTATGGTGACAGTGGGCATTTGTCTTAAGGTGTGATTGTTACCTCTAGATTTAACCTATTAACTAAGTTTGCTAGTTTATGTAGCAACATGTTTCTCACCAATTCTGCAACAAAATATAGAGCGGCACAAGATATCAGAAACCTATTGAATATATAAGCAGAGAATTCCACTTATGAAATTACCTAGGAATAATAGAATTATCTCCAAAATAGAAACAACATCAGGGAAAATTTTAGGGGTGAATTTTAGCCCAAAGGCGAATATTAAAGGGTTTTAAATTTTGGTAGGGAGAATTTTTTATATAAAACCCATTTTATATAGTTTTATATAGTTAGCCCTATAATTATTTTAAAAATAATTAATTATTAAGTGTTAGCCCAACAAAATAAATGCGCTTAAAACTTAAACCATGGAATTCGCCTCCCAATTTTCTGGTTTGGAGCTGATTTCAATGGCATTCGCCTAGACTTACTGGGTCGGGGGAGGGATTGGAGTGATTCGCCCCCATTTTTACTGGTTGGGGCTTGGAATTTTGAGGTGCAACAAAGATTTAATGGCATTCACCTGAATTTACTGGGTCGGGGGAGGGATTGGAGTGATTCGCCCCCATTTGAACTGGTTGGGGCTTGGAAGGGTCTTGGAAGTTGACTGTTGGAGGTGCACGGTGCATGGATTATATGTTGGATGCATTGACTAGGGCAACAACTTACAATATCTGGTTCTGGTTCCGATGACACTGCACTCGTTGACGAGGGCATTAGGGAAACAAGAATCAAGATCTAGTTCCAGAGAGGTAGCTGCCCGGAAAGGGATTTAGAGTACCAAGATGGTCCACTCCCCCAGTGCCATGGAGCTAAACCTACGAGGAGGAGTTTGGAAAGTGGTGTTGCATTGAAACTGTAATTATATATATATATATATATATATATAAATTTGCTGAGTCAGAATGCTTCAAGTGTGCTGGTGATTGCTTCAGCCTTCGGTGAGTCTAACAACAATGCTATGTAATTATTATTTTTTAATAAATTTGTCGGTGATTGCTTCGGCGAGTCTAACAATGCTGGTCAATGGTGAATGCGGGTGCTCTGCGGGTGTTTTGTGGGTGATTTGCAAGAGGTAAGCCAAAATCCAGAAGTTTACACTTGTTCCAACCTTCTTTTAAGCTCGCAATCACTAGAAATCCAAATTGTTTACACTTTTGATTTGCTTGACTCTTATCGATGATGGAATGTGCTTCTCCCTAATTCTGTGAGTCGATCTCACCACAGACTGTGTAGGTTCTGTGAATATCATATGAGTCGTGCTAGTTTCACTAGTTAGCATAATAGATTGATTACATTGGTTTCATACTAGTTTGATTGAATACGGAAACATATGTCAGAGCTGTTACCCTTCGATTTTCCCCTGGTTCTATTGGCTCTACATATTCTAATGACCTAAAAGTATATACAAAAACATGAGATCCTAGTGTTTCCTCTTGTTGGACAGTTGAGTAGTAGCTTCTTCCTTCAAATTTTGAGCTATATGAGTTGTGGATAATTCTCTACGGGCTATTGGACCTTTTTTTCATTTTAGATAGAATGAAAGAGAGAAAGACTATTACTAAAATTTTTCCAATTTAATCTTTGTCAATTACAATAGGTTCATATGACATTAAAATCATTTGGGCCAAGATTTAGATGAAAATCTGCGTAGCAATTGCATAAAGGGGCAGGATGCCATAGCTACACCAGAATTGAACTAGTATCCCACAGTCGATAGCATGGCAATCTAATTTTAGTCAACTCAAAATAGCTTTGTAGCTTTTATGCATCTCTAATAAGTATCTACTTAATTCTGCAATATATTTATCTCATTTTCTTCAATGTCTTCAACAACTTGTTTGCAGAGGTGTTTGATTATATAGTTTCTTCCAATGTGTCTACCCTATTGGTAGATATTTTTGTATTCATATATACTAGAGGCATATGTATGTTATGGAATGACATAAATGCTATTATGAAATAGTGTTGAAATGTAAAATACTGAAAGATATTAAGAAGCAAATTTCTTTAGACATGGGACAAGACAAATTGGTTCACTTCATAACTTTAATTCATGATGCAAATAGGGAATTAATGCTACTCGACCATTTGTTGATGACCTTTCCCAGGGATTCAAAATTCTGGACAAGTTTAGTTGAAATGAATAATTGTTACCACTATCGTCAAGTTTCCAAATAAGTTGAGAAGTCTCCCATATGGGTCAAGAAACAACATCCTTTATACGAGTGGTTAGATGATTGAAACTTGAAGCCTCACGTGTTTAGTAATTTCACCTATGTTTGTTCTAGTGAAGAAATTTCAATGTAGTTATTTCATATTTAGTTCATTTCATAATAAAAATTGTAGTAAGCTGCCAAATAAGTTGAGAAGTTTCCGACATTGGTTAAGAAACAACATCCTTTATACGAGTGGTTAGATGCTTGAAACTTGAAGCCTCATGTGTTTGGTAATTGCACCTATTTTTGTTCTAGTGAAGAATTTCAATGTAGTTATTTCATAATAAACATTATAGTAAGCCATTGCAAGAAGCCTCAACTATATATTTCCTTGAAACTAGTAAAATTCCATTCATATACTTTGTTTCCTAAGGAAATTATAGCTTACATATATGCATGGGATGCCCATCCATGAAGATGTAATATAATATTTCACTACCATCTCAAGAGTTGATAATCCAACCACTAATAAAATAGTACTTCAAGTGATGTTACACTTCATCTAGTTTCTAGTCCAAAATCAATCACGTCATGAGAACTACTTTGGATCAAATGCAGGTTCTTTTCTGTTTTGCAACATTTTGAACTGATTTTTCCAATGTTCTCATCCCTAATATTCTTATATTCATCATTGAGAATTTTACTCTGGAAGCCCCACTACTTAAGTAAGAATTTTAGGTTGGAAGCCCTACTGCTTAAGAAAGGGATTCATATATTCTATCTAACTATTATTGTCTTGACTTCAGTTAGTGCCATGCGAATATCTAGTTAATGCATCTTTTCCTATGTTTAGCTTTTATCTTCAAATCATCAATGGCTGACTGAATTGATTTCTTCTCTCTAGTCTGCATGGTACTAGTTTTTTCATGCTTCTATGTTCTTTCTTCATCTTGGGATTTGACTTCATAGATCATCCTCATCTTTAGTGTAGTCAATTTAAATTGAGTCCCTAGCATCCTTTGGCTTTTGATTCTCTATTTTCTAGAGATCATCATCTACTTCTAAATGTTTGGCTTTGAATTTGAATCCACAACTTCATTTCCTTTCTCTCAAGCCCATTCTTCAAACATTTCCCTCTTTTGTGACTGAGGGGGGACTTGGTTGGTAAACTGGGGGTGTTGTTATTCACCCACCAATGTTCAAATCCTAAAAGAGACATTCTACTCCTTGCTCTTTGTCTATGAAAGGTGCTACTTGCAACTTGAAAACATTCTCTTCTTTTAGTTGCTGAGCTAATGTATCATTCAATTTTTTTCAGTTGTTCAGCTTGAAGTCAAATAAATTGTAAAGAATATTAATTCTTTTGTCCTTCCTTTCAATTGATTTTTCAAAAGAGTGGAGTCTAAACACTTACCCAAATCAATGTGTGTAGTTTTGCAATTTGGAAACAATGAATAAGCGTGAGTGATGATCATTAATTAGTTTAAGTTCTCCTAGTGACCACTAACAACTAACTTGCATGGAGAACTATAGAGTAGATAAAGCGTGGTTTCCTTCAGCTTCACCAACTATTCCAATTTCTCATGTTCAATTTGTTAAACACGATCATTGAAAATATTTGCATTCACCTTCTCATTAGTGAAGGAGTTGATATGTCATAAATATCTGTCTACTAAAGTATTGTATTCCTTGGCTTACCATATGTGTAAATACCTTCTCTATCTATGGGAAAATTTTGTATAAGGGATTCTGGAGAATCACAGATTCTTCATTGATTTCACCATCGTCCTTAGGATTAAAAATTACCTACAATCTCCTTTTATGAGTATTGATGGTTTTAGGGGTAGAAAAAAACATTTCAAGAAGGTTTTCAAATGGGGTAGCAGTTTATGAAGTGGAGTTTATATATATATTTTTAAATAATGATTCCTTTTACTATTAAAGGAATGATACATATGGCTTTAATATAAGAAAAAGGGGTTGCAAATGTAGCTTCCACAAACAAATCTAGGAGTCAAACAGAGATCACCAACTCACGTAATGTTTACATGTCTTGTCCATGAAATAGACTACATAAAACTACCTAAGTAAATAAATACTAAGAATTGACCACACTAGTTACACAAGGAGGATAATCATGGTAATTCTCTAGGGTAGAGTTCTAAGCCAAGATATGGGGATTGACACTAGGAAGCTAGAGTGGGTACACCCATCTATAGGAAGTTAGGGAAGCTTGAGACCATATGGCCAAGGGATAACATCATTACCTGCTTGTTTCTTGGTGGACTATGTTGGAATTTGGGTAGCTCAAAGGAATTTTTTAGAGGTGAAAACCCACCAAAAGGAGTTGGTTGGGAAAGTTACCCAAGTAGTTGGATTTTTGACCCAAAGATGTGGGTTTGGACCCAAGACAATTAATTATTTATTCTAATTTAATGGTTAAACGTTAAGTGACAAAGACCTTAAAGGATCTAGGACTTTTCCTAAGAAACCCTTAGGGAAAAGTATAAATAAGACACCAATGGAGAGCTCTCACATCATAGCAATCTCATTCTTGTGTTGAACAACAAGCGTAAGAGAGAGTCGAGATCCTAAAGAAGAATGCACGACTATGAGAAAGGTGAATGCTATGGTCTGTTTTTTGTTTTGGGAGAAGGATTCTACCCTAGAGAAGTAGGTCGAGTTACCTATTGTTGGACAAGGAGGATACAACCTCTTGTATAAAATAAGGGAGGCTGTTGAGTTTGCAATCTTGGTCTGACCATATATTTCTATCTTGATTAGAGAGGGTCGAGGTTTTGCTTGTGCCGTAGGAGGAGGCTTGGTCTTTGTTTTGCTATAGAAAAGGGTTGTTGAAGCCTTAGAAGGAGGCAGGAGGCCTCGAATCTGTCACAGGTAGAGAAACAAGGTTGTTAGGCCTCGGTTTTATGAACATGCAAAGGATTGAGGTACAAAGAGAGGGCTGTAAGCAGAATAGGAGGATGCCATGAACCCTCAGGATGATGAATAGTTATGACTAGGAATGATTGAGGGGTAAAGGAGCCTAGCCAAACCCTTGAGAATTTCATATTTAAGGAATTTAATTTTATTTCTGTTCTGAGAAATTTTATATTTTATTGAATGCCAAATCGGATTTGGGTTCAAGAAAACTAACATGGTATTAGGGTAGTAGTCTTTGAGTATGAAACCAAGGGTGTTTGACACAAGTACCAATTCACAAAATAACAAGCATTCATCAAGCAAGTGTTTAAGGGTTTAATTCACCATGGTTACCATTGTTCGATATGAAGACATATTGGAAGGGGGTCCTCAAATTATCTTTAATGGAGGATTCAAATTATAAATGTCCCCAAGGAAAATAAATTGTGGAGCATCATAAATGCCCCAGTTATTCCACTAGTCCCAGATCCTATTTCCCTAGACCTGCATGAGGTAAAAGAAGCAAGGGCACAAAGGATAATTTTGGATGGATTCAAAGATAAACTTATCCCACATATGTCTGAGAAGAAGACAACGAAATAAATATGGGATATGATCACCAAGTTGTACTAGAGTGACAATGAAAGAAATGTGGGATATTCTCACCAAGTTGTACTAGAGTGACTACCAGAGTTGAAATATGGTAATGAGGGACCACATACACAACACAAGGATGTCCAAGGGTGATGACATAGCTTCCCATTTGACCAAAATAACTCAGTTACGGGATGAGATGGCGGTTGTAGGAGAAATAATACCTTAACCAGGATTAGTGTGTATAGTGTTGAATGGATTTACAAAATAGTGGGATGTGTTCATCAAATGCATCGTAGGTCGAGATCACCTTCCCACTTGGGAAAGGATGTGGAATGATTTCTTTCAAGAAGAGATCAAAGAAGGGGCTTAGCACGATGACTAGATGAAGAAATTTGAGGAGGAAGAAAATATTGCCCTAGTTGGTAAGGGTAAGATGAAGGCAAAAAAAGGGCCAAGTAATGGGTCAACTTCTCAAGGAGAGAAGGAGATAAAGCGTTTTGCTTGTCATCAACCATGACACTTCCCTAGGAAATGCCATAATAAGAAAAATGGCAAGCAGAAGAAGGAGGTTGCTGCTACAACTGAAGTGGGATAAATTTGCAACCAAATTTAAAGATCAATTTTTTCTCATTGCCTGTCTCTTGAGTTCAGTAGCCACCAACATGTGGGATGTTTACAGTGGGGCTTCTTTCCATATGACATGATTGAAGGAGTATTTCACTAGCTTAAAGGAGAAGGAAATGACTTATACATAAAACTTGGAGACAATGATAAGTACAAGGTCATTGGAGTTGGCATTATCAATTTTCAAAGGGAGTTTGGTAAACCTTTGGTAGAAGTTGTGTTGTATGTTCTAGGAATGACCAAAAATATGAATTTTGTTGCTACCTTGGAAGACAAGGGTTACATTGTGACCATTGAAGATGGCAATGTATACATTTAGCCTAAAGATTCCAAGACGACCTAGGTGATAAGAGTCAGAAAGGTTAATTTATTTAGACTTCAGTTCGAGCTTGTGCAAGCATTGGTAAGTTGAAACCAAGAGTTGGGTGAGTTGTGGCACTAGAAGATGGCTCATCTACACCATGGAGCACTCAATGTGCTAAAGGAGACTGTGATAGGATTGTCATAGTTCAGGGTTGCACAACATGATGTGTGAATGGTCGTGCACTGGGCAAGTATGCCAAGACCACGCTTTTGAGCTGTGATATTAGGGCCAAGGGCATTTTAGACCTAGTTCACTCAGATTTATGTGGGCCCATGTTAGTAGTATCCTTAAGTGGATACCACTATATGTAACTTTCAAAGATGACTTCTCCAGGAAGACATGGATATACCCTTAAAAAACAAGGGCAATGTTTTTCGTCAGTTCAAGGAGTTCAAAGACCTTATAGAGAACCAAATTGGGAGAAATATTAAAACACTCAATTTTGATAATGTAGGTAAGTACATCTCAAATGCCTTCAAGGAATTTTGTGCATGTGAGGGTATTGGAAGAGATGACAATTCCATAAAACAATCAACAAAATGGGGTTGCAGAGTGAAGGAATAGGGTCTTTATCAAAGCGACTAGGGCTATTTTACATGACCAAGAGATTCCTATATTTCTATGGGCAGAAGCTTGCAACACTATTGTTTTTTTATAGAACTGGAGTCCACATAAGACGTTGGGCAGATTAACACTTAAGGAAGCTTTCAGAGGAAAGAAACTAGATATGGCACACATCCACATCTTTGGTTGTTTGGTATATTTCCATGTTGCATAAAAAAAGAGAACAAAATTAGAAATTTCTATGGAGAAAGACATTCTTGTAGGGTACAGCATGACCTCAAACCTAGAGAGGTTATATTCTTACACTCTGGATAGCAATGATAGGAAGAGATGTAAGGGGAAGAGGAGATAAGGGCTCTCAGGAGGTATTCTAGCATATATTCCCCTATAATGGAGGTTCAAGAGTAGGAGACGCTCAAGACGAAAACAATACAAAATCAATACAAAGACCTTAGGATACTGTGACACATAGTTATCAGTAGAATGAGTAGGCCAACCAGGAGGAGTAGAACGACGTGAAGAGTGTTCCTCCCTCTCGGGCTTAGACTTCTAGCACATGGAGGAACAAGGCCAAGTGGGTAGAGAAAACACTGAGAGATGCTCAGGAGTATGTGGTTAATCCTAGATATTTAGTCAGATAAAGCAGGGAAACATAACAATATTCAAGCTATATGGAATTGATGAGTGTGCTAATTGATTTTTAGCTTTCAAGCTTCCAAGAAGCATCCAAGCATTAGGTGTGGATGGATGCTATGGTGGAAGAGTATTTTTCCATCATGAAGAATAATGTTTGGGAGGTTGTGCCATGACTAAAGGTTAATTTTTTCATTGGATTAGATGGGTCTACAAGATTAAGCACGCTGCAGATGGTAGTGCGTAAAATTTTAAGGCTTGATTTGTGGCTTAAGGGATTTTCACAGAAAGAAGGGATTGACTACGATGAGACCTTTGCCCCAATTTCACTACTAATTAGAATTCTACTTCATGAAGGTGACTGTAAGAGGTATTCTTTTTCATCATATCTTTATTGTTACAGAACTTGAAGTTTCCCATCATTGAACCAAGGAGATAGTTCCTTATTAGAGATTGTATATTATTCTTTTATGATCATGGATATTGTTGTTAGGCCTGATCCTGCATGTCATGATCATAAAAGCTGTCTTCAAGGGGTATAGTGTCTTTTATTAATGTCACGTGAAGAATTATAACTGTCGACATCCTTCCTATATGGTTATGTGGTGTACATGTCTTAAGATATCGAGTGATTTCATCAAAATTTATTTGTAAAGATATTCAAGAGAGACACTTCCAACTTTTCTTGGCTCACTGAATTGTATCAGCTTGAGTTGTGTATACATATATACCAATCTTGACATTGAAAGTCTACATAGAACTTATACTACAAATTGTATTTTCTAAGGTCACTATAGCTAGATGATAAGCCTGGTGAGCCTTCGCTCTCAGTATCCTTTATGCTTAGAAATAATATGGGGAATATCAGTTCCTATGATTAAATCCTTTTAATATACTTATGCTTAGGAAGTGGTCTTATGGTGACTGATGTCACTTCTTATAGTCTTAAAAGTAGTATTTTCTATATATATGCCTAGAATAAAGGGTCTTTAGCACCAAATTTGATGTGACATACTACTGTAATATTAGTGAAATACTTTCTCCAAGATGATGACATGAAAGAGAGTGATGGCTCAGTTTATAATTATTGGATTTGAGTTTATTTTATGCATAAAATGGGTTTCAGTCCTCTTGAAACAACACATAACATAAATTTATGAAACAACAGATAATTCAAATATTTTGGAGTGATTCCAAAGCATGTCAAGTGTGCTAAGAACTTCGATATATATCCCAAGAAGTTTGGTCTAGAGAGAGATTATTTTCCACCTATTCGGATTCTTCTAATGGAGATTAGACTAGGACCTTCATTGTTCTGCCTTAGGTTACCAAATTATCCTTTCAGTCCTCTAGAAAAAAAAACATCTCTGCCATTTGTGCTAGTGTATGTGACCAAAATAATCGAGCCTTAAGCCTATATAATGTTATTTCCCCATCCAAAAAAATCCCATGGAGGTCTCATCTATATGTAAAATATATAATTCTAGCAATCTAACCCCTCACAAAAAAAATTATTTTCTAATTTCCTAAAATTAGTGTGTGTCTAGACTCCAGAACATAGATATCGTGTTTATTACAAGCACATCACTCTTTATGATTTGTATCATAACCTATATAATGTATCAAGGATATAATAATGGATCCATCTTTGGATCTTTGAAAATTTAATTAAAATTTCAAAGTATCTTCTCATAGTGAGACAGGGTATGCATTACTTATATAGGCCTACAAAACCAAACTTTTAACACTTTCCATCACTGGAGAGTTTTGTTGGGAACAGAAGTTTATGATTTTTAGCATAACAGCTACATGGGATAAAGGGTATGATAATGGATCCATATCTGTCTCTCTGAAAATTCAGTTCAAATTAACTTTTCATAGTGAAGCAGGGCATAAATTTACTTGTATAGGGCTAGAAATCCAAACTGTTGACACTTTCCATCACCAGAGAGGTTTGTTGGGAAGAGAAGTTTCAGTATAATGTTTTGAGAATCACTTTACCTCAATGAAAAGATAAATATTTTGCATCTGTGATCTGAAAATGGAGTATACTAATCATAATTTTGTCCCATAAGTTCTCATGGTTATGTATCTTTAGTGGATGCAATTCAAAATGAATGCTTTCTATTAACTTTAAAAAAGATTATTTTATAAACAATATAAAGCTATTTTGTTGCAAATTGGTTCCGAGATTTTTTTCTTCCAAGATAGACCTTAAACCCATAAAAAACAAATAAGAAGCCCAAACTTATGTTATGAAGGGGCGAAAACACTCAGTGATAGCATGGTGCGATAGAGACAACATAGATTTTCATGGTTTGAAACTTAGATTTAAATTTTACACATAAGTGAATTTGGGTCTCTATTAGTTGGATGTGTCCAAATGTGACTGTATTTCTTATGCTTTGACCATCTAGGTGGTGTGAAAATGCACTGGAAGCAACTTATCCCCCTTAAAGCCATACAATTCCTATTTGAGGTGTTGGCAATGACGTTGCACTAGCTGAAGATTCTCAACCTGGTTTACTAGGGATAGTCTGGGACACCATGGATATGTCATGTTTACATGATGTTAATATATGTCGAATGCATTTTGTTTAGGAATTGATATTATCATGTTGTCAATCTTTGTATCTTTGTCATTTGAAATGTGAATCCTAAATTGAAATTCCTAGAAAAATCCTCAGTGTGGCCATAGAGTGAAGTTAATTGTTTGCTTGAAATCTTTGTATGAAAGAAATATGAGCTATATCCATATTCAGATTCTTGATCAAGGTGCTGTTGGGATATTGTCACTCATTAATTGTGGCTAACCTTAGGAATGATATTTTCTGGAGTGAATCTTTTATTGCAGTTGCTATTGGCATTAGGAATTCTTTTGTGATAACTAACTTGTTCAATCATAGAACTAATCATGTGATTGGGGATATCAATCCATGGTTGCGAGATGAAGCCTTGGTAAGTTTTTCTTTGGTAGTTGAAGCTCCCATTGTTGAATGATGGTATAGTCTATTGTGCAATGAACTCTCTTTAAGTATATGTATCTAGGGGTACTACAAAACATTAGTAAATGAGATTGAGGTGTAGTCCCCATGCTCCCATTGGACATAGCTAGACTAGGTATTATAATTGTAATTACGTTTTCACTTTGTTTTTCCAAATTTCATGGGGGGCTTGGTCACATGTGATCACCCACCTAAATATGTATTTTATAATTATAACTTTAGGAGACTTGGTTAAAGATGATCACTCTCCACCAATGTTGTACCTCTATAAATAGATATTCCAATGAAGAGTGTACCATAGGTGCACCTTGCAACAATATCCTCTTTACTTGCATGCTTGGTTTCTTGGGTTTCTCTCTTTCTTAGATGCAATTATTCAGATTTCCAGTGTGTGCCCGTACCAATATCAGGGTCTCTTTAGCACTTTGCAATTTCAAACTCATTGGGAGTTTTCTTGCTTGGAATTCTCCTTGAGCTTCCCACTCCAAGTGGTTAGAGCAATTTCTAGGCTTGTTGATACAACTAATTCTTATATTCAGGCCATTAACAACATGCATCATATTTTTGCTCAGGTTTCCCTCGTCCTTTTTGCATATCCACTTTTTTACAGTTTTTTTTTTTTCAATTTTTCATAACTATTGTTTTTATTTGCAGTTGGTGTAATCATTGATCCTTTTGGCCTATTCCATGTTTTTTTGATACATACTGTTGATTTTTCGTCCATTTCACTTAATAAACCTATAGAAAGGGTCCATTATATTTATTAAACAACTGTAAAGACACCATTCCATTTATTTACCTTGCAAAGGGTCTATTCATTGATCAAACCCTTTAGATGATTTAACGCTTGCAATATCTTCTACCCATGCATGTTTCATACATGTAAACTCAAATCATTGGCCCACCTAGAAATGTGGCCCACTTGGTGTCTTAGTGTAAGAACACTCTTAAAAATTCTTTGCTCCTCGTCAAGCTCATGAAATATTACTTGCAATGATTCCAAATTGTTTTGACAATTGTTCATCTAGGCAAATTAAAGGAATTTGCACCTTGTTAGCCACCTATGAATTTTTTGACAAGCAAACATGGTGGCTAAATTGTTTTTGAGCCTTCAAGAAATAAATTTCCTCTGAAAAAATATCATTCTTGAAGCCTCCATGTGTCTTTGGGCCTTTGAACAATCTTCACTGCTGTTTCCATTTAAAAAAGCCTCTCTCTCTGTGAAAGAAGAATGCTCAAAAGAAGTCTCCATTGTCCCATTTTGCCCCCTCAAAACCCCATTTTTCACCCCTTTTTCCCCTTTCAAAATTCCCTCATTAACCCTCTAAATCATCCTAACCCCCCTTTAAACCTTACAGTTGCCCTTTTTTTGGTTTAATAACCTCATTTTCTGCCTACCGAAACCCCTTTTAAAGCCTTAAAAATCCTCTTTTGGCTTAAAAACACTTATTTTCCACAAAAGGCCTAAGCCCCTTTCGGCTAAGCCCATTGTTAGTAGCAATCTTTTGTCGAAAGTGTAGGAAAGACCATACAACTACCATAACTTATATTGCTGTCAAATGTGGGCGCGATATCTTAAGGGGTAAAGGGCAGCGATCGAAAAGTGCTACGAAAAGCCAATCTATGCATAAAGAGACATTAAGCCGTAAAAAGAAGGGTTTGCTCCATATACCAATAGACAAGACAAGAACAATTTTTGAAAGAATTTTTGTATTAAGGGTGCCTGGGAGGAAAACAAGAAGGCGTATCCAATTCTCCTCGATGGGATGGGTTCTTGGAAGTCCTCAGCACTTCAGATCTAGAATCTCTCTCTCTTGTTGGTGTAGAAAACCCAGACAAAGATAGAACTCAAAGGGAGCTCACACAACAAATAATGGAAAATGTGACCAAGTGTATAGATCCAGAGTGATCTAATAGGCAACAAAAGGTGAAGAATGGTAGGAAAAACCCTCCTATTTATAACAAAATATTGGGTCATTCTAGATCTTGGTGCATGATTAAAATAACGTTAACCAAATCTAGATCCACCTTTTATGGAATATTTTATTATATTTGTTGGAGGGAAAAGGTATTTGACTTGGGTCAAATCCCTTTATTTGTAAATAATAAATAAATAAATGATTTATTTATCATTTTAAGAAAGTGGTTGAAAGATAATCAAATAAATAATGATTTATTTAATTATTTATGGGTGATTTAGTCATATTTAACAAGGAATATTATTTAAATAAGATTTAAATAATTATTCCTAAAAAATAATAAGATAAATAAAGATTTATCTAATTAATTTCTTTGTTTTGGGTTAAACATGACCAGGAAAATCAAACAAATATAGGTTTGTTTAATATTTCCTTTTGGGGTTTCCTGTTTAGACCATAAACAACCTAATAAATGTGTTTTATTAAGTTATTTTATATAGTGAAAGCAATTTTACTTAGGGTAAAATTGGTCTTACATGGTGTACTTGGGTCCATCTAATGATAATAGGTTAGATGACCAAAAAATGGTGTAACACCCATAACCACTTCCCCACATATGACTCGCGCCTGAGACCAAGCGCTAAAGCCCCGGGCGCTTATCACAATCGGAAGTTTGGGTGTGAGCCCATTTCTTTTGATAATTGAAAATCTTCGATGCGATGGTTATTTGTTCTGTAAACCTTCGTTTCGATCCCCACCGTTGATCTACGTAGATCGACGGCCATCACACTTTAACATTCTCCTTCCGTCACCCATCTCTTTATCCCTCCAATGGATTATGGGCCGTTGATCTAACTCCTAGATCCGATGGCCCAACGCTATTCGCATCGCGCCTCTAACATTACCCTTTGATTACATATGAGCCGTTGATCTCCCCGCTAGATCCGACGACCCTGGTGCAATCGCACATCGCAAAAGGCCCAACCCTGTGCATCCCACCTCTCTCGATCTGCGAGCTCTGATTGAATTCCAATCGTTCGTCCATTCAGATCCAACGGTCTAGATCACTCCATGCTCTGCTCATTTGCCTCCCGTCTCTCCCTTTCCGATCAATCCCCGCCGATCCAACGGCTGAGATCCAATCACACCGCCCAGTTGCCATTTGTTCATCAGGCTCGAATAAATTCTCTGATTGAATCCTAACCGCCCACCCCTTCAGATTCGACCGCTATCATTCATCTCGCTTGTTCACTTGATCCTTTACCTCCCCGCTCCCTCTTTAGATCCTGACCGTCCATCCTATAGATCCGACGGTCAAGATCTAACCTGCCTTTGACCATTCCCCACCTAATCACCGGCGCGACTTTCCATATTGCGCTGCCACCTGCGCCATCAGATCTCTTCGCTCCACATCCAATGGTCGACATGAATATCGCTTTATTTTTATGCTTGACAGTTAATGCTCTGAGATTACGCCACAGAAGTGGTTTTGTTTTTCCATGTGTCATACAACGAAGTATATTGCGTTTTTTTTGGAGATTTCTCAAAACCACTCTATAGTCACGTGACACCGGCGGTTTTTCCACTAAAACCACCTTTCCCCTTTTTTCTTCCGAAGTTCCATCATTTAATCTCCACCGTTGATCTGCTCCTGAGATCCAACGGTCCACATTTTATCACCCTCCGCCCGCTGGGTCCCACCATCAAAGGCCCCAGCTCCATTATTTTAACCCTTTTTCTTTGTAATATTCCCAAACCTTAACCTTTGTGTTTTACACTAAAGGCTTTGATTCTCTGCCTAACACACTATTAACACCTCCATCCACCAATCCTAACCGTTGATCGCTATTTCCCTATCTAATCGAACGGTTCACGACCCTCTCTGCACCAAACCTCTGGCAGCTCATTCTTTCACCATTTGCAGAGATTTCCATTAGTTTTTCACCTGCATCCACCATTTACGCCACCATTCCATAGGCCTCCACAACATTTTTCCACCACTCCCCTGGATTTTATAACAGGTGTATCATGTTTTGCAGGGATTATGGAGCGAAGAAATTCACTCTGTCTCCATAGTCACAGTCTCTGTGACCTAGAGCGCAGAAAGACCATAGCTGAAGCGGAAAAGTGTATCAGCAGAGACAAATTAAGGGATTTAAGCTTATTATTGAAGACTTAACACTTTAAATCCCGTGTTTAAAGGGTAAAGACGCAGTTTGAAGATCATGAAAATTATTAAAGGGCTTAATGAAGCCTGAGCACACTAATAAGTCATATCAATGTTACAGCATCAACAGAATGTTTTTTCTCCAAAAGGACTGCCTTACAGCGTTCTCCATGCCTCCTCGAGCCCTTAAAAGTTATTTCACTGACAAAAGCTTCTAAACTGTAAAAAAAACAGTTATGGAAGCATGGAAACCTGCAGAATTTCCATTCACATTACTTATTTCAGAAGATAAACAGAGTACCATACAGTCATAGAGGACTTCAAAGAAACATCTGAGGCTATTCTTAGCCTGACAGGACTTCTGAACCAGACTACAAGGTACACGCAGTCAACGAAGAAGCATTAAGCAGAATGGGAATGAACACTTCCTCCACTCTATCTTAATTAATAAATTAAATGTACATCTACTACCACAGTTACTCATTCTCCAATAAGAACCCCTAAAGAACATATTGTAATGTTGGTTGTTGTTGTTGTTGTTAGTTGTAGGGATTCATTTGACTGTTAAAACAATTGTTTGGGGAAGTAGCTCAGTAGTTTGTAATTTAGTAAGTTGGGAGGAGAAGTTTGGACTGTAATAAGCCATTGAGCTCAGAGTATGTGACTGGTTTTGCATATCAATTGAACAAGAAAATTTCACAGGATCCTGGTCTATATTACGGGTGATGTTTTTCTTACTGCAATTGTCTTATTTCATTTTAATCATACTGTTCACTATTCTCTGATAAGAATCAGTAAATCAGGCTTAGGATATACCCCCGCATGGTACCTTAATGCCCAATTATCTTCTTATATTTGATGTTTTCTGCTGATAGTGAATCTAAGAGAAAATTCATGTAATTTAACTAGTCAAAGATGTTGGTCTAGCCCATGCTTACTGATGTATGAATTTGGGGTTTGTTGCTTAGATGTTCTTGTTGGGTTTAAGCTGGAAGAATTGGGATACCAGGGATTTAGAGTTAGCCCTGTCCACTGGGGTCCTTTTCCAAGATATTGGTATTTCTAAGATCTCTTGAGCTAGTGTCAAAAGCATTGAAGGTTAAAATCTCTTCTCTGATCTTAGGCCTTGCTCTGTGTTAAATCTTAACTTTGTTTTCCCTTTGAGAGTATGCTGAAAGTAGGCCTGGAGTTAAATGACCTCTAACCTGATCTTAAGCTACCCTTTGTGTTTTCATTGAGAGTTGGCTTTGAGTATGTCAAAGCAGGTCTAGATTTAAATGATATCTGACCTGATCTCCAGACTGCAATTGGGTTTCTTTCTTTCTTTCACCTTTACTCCTTAATGTTCCATTCCACCATCTATCTAAAAGATCCTTTAGTATAGATGACTTGCCATATGGAAAGCCTTGGTTAGTTGCTATGCAAGTAATTCCCTTTCATGACTCCATAGCCCAATGGATTGATTCTTTCTTGACCTATTTTCTTTTGCCGAAACATCCTGCTACTTTGTTCCTTTTCATTCCATTTAACCTTCTTAGTTAATGATCTCCAACCAACCCAACAACCAAATCATTTAAAAACCCCTTGTGCTTCATACCTAGCCTAATACCCTATTTTTAGCTTCAAAGATATATCATTCTTTATATTTATAGAGAGATCCCTCTCTGGATCCAGGAGGGCTAGATCCTAGGATCCCAAAGCGGTTTTGATGTTGTATAGTCTTTTGGTCTTGCCAATCTAGCCAAAACACTGGAACCCCAACATAATGGCGACTCCACTGGGGAAAAAATCAGACCAATAGCCTTTAGATTGGTATTTACTTGCTGATGGTGGACAACGGCCTGCTCCAAACTTTCAAATTCATCCACCTGGCGACTCCACACTCCATAACTCCCAAAAGACCAAATGGCTCTACTGGCAGAAGAATCTGAACTGGTTGAGAAGATACAGTGACGTCTTTTCTAATTTACAAACATGCTTCCACATATACAACGAAGATATGCCCCAATGAGTAGGGATCATATCCCTGGATTTCCACACAAAATGCCTGAAGTAAATTAGTTGAAAAACCTACCTACCTTTCAGGGTGAAAATGTTGATGATCCCTTTTTACACCTCATCAAGTTTCATATACATGTGTGGAGGTTTAAAGCTGAATAGCATGAAGTCTGCCTAATGAAAAATTTCATGGCAATGTTAGAAGGAAAATCTAGGAATTGGTATGAATGGTTAGAACCCAAAAGTTTGTTTTCATTAAAGGACATGCACCAAGTATTTTACGAGAATTATAAAGGAAACTCTCCATCCTTATCATGGGATTGTTGTGATCAATCTCAGAATATCATACAGTACTTGTTGGATATTGATGAGCATTTAGTTAATATGCATCCTGAAGATCTGTTAACAACCATTCAAGAATTTCACATGCATCCTAGCTATCAAAAGAACCTGGATGAATCAGTCGAGGAAGAGAACAATCAAGAAACCGTAGACATTCCTCAAGATATTCCTGAAAACTCAGATGCTGATCCATCATCCCTTGTAATTGAGGCTCAAGATGACATTCGGCCTCAAATATAGTCTTCAAAAGAGACATAGAGCTGCTGCACTTCTGCTCAAAGAAAAAAAAAGACCATCTTCCCCTTCAACAGAAGAAGAAATAGGTCGGGTCATCAATGGACAGCTACCCTCCGAAATTTTTTGCAGAACAAACATTCTTGCCCATTCATCTGATGAGATTTGTTGTACAGAGTTGGAAAGCTCACATGTAAATCAGAATGAAGAAAGACTTATTGATAATCCAGTATGTATATTGGTAGCATTACTTATTCCAATGATTTTCCTAGTTTTGATTTATCTGATGATGACTTTGTCCAGACTGAAGTTGATCTTGCAGAGCCATCATTAACAGATTTTTGGGAGGAAATCAGTTCCATCAGCTTCAAGGAAGTAATGAGCCAATGCAGGCTATTTATGATACTGATGAGGAAAGTTATGAAAGCCTGGTAATAGATGAAGATTCATTGAATTTTCACTCTGTTACACCTCAGATCATCAATAATAGTTTCCATGTGATTGGAAGTCAACAGCCTTTCATTTCAGAGGATAAAAAGGAAAACGAAGAGGAGATTCTTGAGTAGTTTGAAACCAAGAAGCTTTCTCTTGAAAAAGAGGAAGCAATGGAACATACCCCTGCTCAAAAATATATTGATCTTTTCACAAAGCTCAGCCCACCAGATCAGAACATCTCAGAGCTCCAAGAGGATAATACTACAGTTTATGATGAATCCTTCAGTTCAGAAAATGAAGAAGACGAGGGAGATTCTCTTTCTTAAGAGAGTCTTTTTCTTGCTCCAGTGGAAGAGGAAGCAATCCTGGTTGAAGCCTGCTTGCTAAATATTCACAACTAGTTATCATTTCATGATCCTTATGCTGATTTCCTGTAGATATTTGAAGAAGGATCAAAGGTCATCTTGAGACAAGAAACATTTTTGAAGCTGCTGTTAATAAACAAATAGAATGGGAGTGGCCCTACCTATCCAGCATGCTCAAAGAGATGAGCAGAAAGGACCAGTCATGGGATCATCTAATTGAATGGATGTATTGGAAGAGAGTGTTTATAAGCTAGACTTGTAAATATCTCTAGTTAGAGTAGGGTACATAGGAAGTACCAATAAAGCTCAGTCTATGAGCATTTAGTTAGTTTCTTTTAAATTTATGCAAAGTTCAGCCCATGAGCTGTTTTGTCTTTATGCCATAGACCCACAGCAAACCAGACAGTCTAATCCCGGTTTGACTGTTTTTAAATTTTTTTCTTAGAATGTAGAGAAGAAATCTGCTAGACAGTTTAATCCTAGCAGATAGTAGTTTAGGTAGAGAAGCTATGAGGCCAACTATCTAATCTGGTCTCATGGAGAAATAAGGGTAGGAATAGAACAATTTTATTTTCTTGTTTGTAAAAAATTGATGATGTAAAGGGTCTGCAAGTCCAAATGCACCCTGTTAGCTCCCTGTAATTAGCAAGATTGGAAAAAGTCCGACCGTAGGGAGAAAATCATTTCAACCACTTTGGGATTCTAGGATCTAGCCCTCCTGAATCCGGAGAGGGATCTCTCCAATAAGTTGCAAAGATGGATTTGTCTTTGAAAGGTTTATGGTAATGATATTAGGCTAGTTATGAAGGCTGAGGGTTTGTTTTGTTTTTGGATGGTTGAGCATGATTATTGTTTGAGAGGAATGTCCTAAAAGGAAAGAGTTTCAAAGGTGTGAAGTTGCAAGTGATAAAAACAAGCTTTGGCTAAAAAGATAGATATAACGCTGGTTTTTAGTCCATTGGGCTATGGAGTCATAATAGGGCTTTTAATTGTGCAACAATTCAAGAGTGATCCAAGGGGCAAGTCATCTATATCACAAGATCTTTTGAGATAAAATGATGGAATGGAAACAATAAAGTGTTAGAGTAGTGGAAACTGATAATAATTTCAACAAGGATTTATAGTCAGTCCAAACAAGAAAAAGCCTTTAAGAAAATGTTTAAAACCAACCAAAGGGTAGGGCTCACCATAAACCTCTTTGGACAAGCTTGTATTAAAGATAACTTAAGAGACAAACAATCCAATAATCCACATAATTACCTTCAAAAAGGATGAAAAACACTTAAGAGAAACAAAATGCGACTTAAGATCAGATAAGGTACTTTTAAACCTAGTCTGCTTTCAGCAAACACTTAGGGAAACTTTTAGAATCTACCTTTGGAGCAAGAAGCTAGAAAACAGGGCTCACCATCACTTTTCTAGTCCAAATTTAATAAGCAAACAATGGAAATCACATTCAAGAACAATTTTTAAAGCAAACAGTAGGACGAGGGAATGCCAACATTCCTAACTTCTTAGACTGTATTGAATCATTCTTAAATAAACAAATTGGAGGAAAACATTGAGATAAAGCTTATCAGTCAGAGAAGGGTATTGGTAAACAGTAAATTCTAACTCTATGCTTGCTATTATTTATCAGAGAATAATGGACAATGTGGCATACATGAAAAGGGAAACAAAATAACAGAGAAAGAGGCACTTCACCAGTGACATAGACCAGGATCCCGAGAAATAGCTTGTATATTGAAGTGAAACCAATTACATCTTCAAGTCCAATGTTTCAGTTCAGAAATCATCTTGACTTCTCAGCCTAACTTATTAGATCACAAACAGAGCTTCAAGAGCCTTTGAACACTATTTACAAAACTCAGTTTCGAACACAAGTATATTTCAAAGTTCTGCAACCAACAATTCCTCATCTTCTACAGAAGTATTTATAGAAGAATGAGGAGGTGGGATCTGATAAAAGATCTCTTGGGTCAATTAATACAGACTAATGACTTCTCGGCCTTTGAGGGAATCGATGAAGAAGTTTACAGATGTTTATCTGTATTAATTGTTTTACATTAAAGATTAAGCTTGATGGGAGCTTTTGTTGACCTTTGAGGCTCTGTGTCATGTTATAGTAACTCTGCAGATATTTTTATCATTAAATTCCTTCAGCAGAATTAAATGTTTGGCTGCATTGAGGCTAATATCTTCTTTCTGATCAATAACTTCGGCCTTTGTCGAATGCTTGTGGCTATAGGTGGCACTGTGGTAGCTGGGAGGAGTAAATTTTCCTCTGTTGTGGTGGTGGAGGCCTTGCTGTCTGATAGATCTTTTGATTTTCTTTTACTGTGTTTAATTTGGAGGATTAGGCTTTTGATAATCAATCTTAGCCGTAATCCCCACAAATTTGTCTTCAATATTTTGTTCTGCTGTGTTTAAATCTTCGACACTAATACTCTTTGATTTGTGATTTTATTCACTGTGTCTTGTTGATGTGCAGTGCTGCGCAGGGCTCACAAGGCATCAATGCCCATGAACCATCGACGAGACGTGGAGTTCAAACCCTGTGAATGGTTTACTTTGATGAATCAAAGGCATGGGAAACGTCTTTCCCGGCCTTTGGCCTTTCTTTAATCATAATAGATAAACCATTAAATACCTGCAAAATACAAAACTTATTAAAAAATCCTGCAATTTGTGGGTAAACTGCTTCAGAGGGCGTGGGGAGAAGCATGGCCATTGGATGGCATCATCCAACGGTTGGGATTGATTTAGAGGAGTTTGAAAAGAAGAGCAAAGGGAGAAAAATTCAGAACCGTTAATCGTGCTGAGATCAACAATGGGGATCAGTCGGGGAAGCATAAAGTGGAAAGGCCGTTTTATAATAAAAAGGGGGAAAAATGCAGAGGAAAAGGTTTAAAACCTTAGCTTTGGAGGAAAAATGGTTAAAAATTGAGTTGGGAGTTCAGGATGATCGTGGGCCGTCGGATGAGATCGGACCACGAGATCAACGGTGGAGATCACACATTGAATATCCCTTGGCGGGGGTGGAGGGCGATATGTAAGGCCTGATCAGATCTGGGCCGTTGATTTGCAAAGATCAACGGTGGGAGTTGCACGCGACAAAACAGAATAGAAATGGGGGAAAGGTGGTTTCAGGGGGAAAACAACTGTTTTCGCGCGGCGAAAGGGCGGGGAAATGGTTTTACCTTTTGGAACGCGATATGCATTCCTACCCGACACGTGGCGTTAGAAAACCACTTACATCACGTAATTTTTAAGAATTATCTTTTGTGCTCAAAATTGCGCGACTTGTGATGTGGGCCATTGGATCAAGGGTCTTAGATCTGACGGTGGAGGATGAGCGCGATATGAAACAGATGCGTGGGTGGTTTTATTCCGGGTTGTCGGATCAAGGATGAACGGTCGAGATCAAACGTGGGAGGAGACAGGACCCATAGGGGTCGGGCTCGGCGGGTTAAACATGAGCTGTTGGATATGAAAGATCAATGGTGAAGATTGATCTGAGGTTTAAAAAGAAATAACACAAAGCGGAGAATTGGGTTAATGATGGCCGTTGATCTGCAAAGATTCAATGGTCGGGATTTGGCCTAAAATATTATAGGTGGGGTGGGGGAGGGGGGAACGCATGAATTTAAACCAAGATCGGGAAATGTGATTTGGACCGTCTAATCTGGACACGGACAGGCCCAGAGCGATGGAGCGATTAAGGCTACCGTCGATCCAAAGATCGATCAATGGTGGGGAGTGGGAATGGAGGGAGGCTGTAATCTGGGAAAAAATGCACCCAATGAAAATTGCGATGTGATGTAGCGTGGATCGTTGATCGGTTTCAGATCAATGACAGATATTGTTTTCAAAAGCGAACCGACGAAAACCCTTTATAATGTATGAAAACCCAAAAAATTTAATAAAACAAAGGTTTAATGCTTCGGGGGCGGGATATATATATGAAATGGTTGGCACCCGTTTGTGGGGCCGTGGTTTTATACGAAGAGCCATAGGCCCGAGGCTTTTATAATAAAGGGCCAATCGCATCGGAAGGTTGGGCCCGGTCTTTCAATCTAACCATTTTGAAATCTTTGTGATGCGATTGGCACATCAGGACTTAAACTCTTGGTCCCGGGTGTAGGCCATATGGAATGAAAAGCGGAGGGGGCGGAGTTTTAATATAGGGACTCAATCGCATCGAAACTTTTGATGCGGTCTTTCAATCTACCCATTTTTTATTTAAAAAGCATAACTCCGACGTGTTTTAGACCAAACTTTGGAAAAGTGGGTTTTACGTCTTTAACAAAGAAAAATATTAATCAGAGATGGTTTATACAATGGTCTGGGGTTTATATACATAGGCCAATTGGAATCGGAGGTTTCAAGGTTCACACACAAAAAGACTTACGATTGCTCAGAAGTTCCGATGCGATAAGCACTCGATGGGTTTAGCACTTGGTTCTTAGGGCGCGGACATGTGTGGGGAAGTGGTTAGGACTTAGCCCAAGGGGGCTTAAGTCTGTAATACAAAAAGGCATTTTTTTTGGATTTTCAATGGTTTTCAAAAGGATTAGAGGGTTTCAGTAGAGTTCAAAAAGGAGTTTTAAACTCTGCAAAGGATATTTATGAAGGGGGAAATGGAACAAAGGGAAAATAGAGGAATTTTATGAGGAAAAAGATGAGGCAAAATGAAGGTTAGTTTTGAGGTGGAGGGAAAATAAAAATGGATTTTTGCAGCAGTCTTTCTCTTGTGGAATCAGCAGAATTTCTGATTTCTAAATGGAAATAGCAGTGAAGATTGAGACAAGGGCATGATGTCTTCAAGAGTCTTCAAGAGATAACATTTTTAGCAATAAAAGTGTTTCTTGAAGGCTCCAAAAATTTTTTTGGCCACCTTTTTATATGAAAATTTTTATAGGTGGCCAACAGTGGCTCCACTTGGGGATGGTGCCTTCTTGAAGGCATCAAGAACTTCAGACTTGCATTCTCTGGGAGGCTGACCTGTGCCTCATCCATTGGATTCTCTGGGGGCTGACCTGTGCCTCATCCATTGGGTTGCCTTTCTTTACTTGAATGATCTTATTTTGGTCTGAAATCATATTAGCAGCCATGGAAAACAATGGAACTTCATCAATACAAGATTTCTTCCTACCCAATCCTACTGATCTAACATTTTTTCTTCATTAGAGTGCACTTGGATTGGCAGACTCTTTACAACATTTTATTCTTTTGAAAGCAAAAATCTAATCTAATTCTACTCCTTATTTCTCCCTGAACTCAGATTAGACAGTTGAGATCAAATTCTTCTCTACCTAATCTACTAATCTGTTAGGATTAAATAGTCTAATAGATTGTTATTTCTCTAAATTCTACAACAAAAATTTAAAATCAGTCAAGTCAAGTTTAAGTTGTTTGACTTGTTGTGATATATGGCATGAAAAACAAGCTACACATAGACATTATTTTTTAGAAATTTAAATCAAAATGGAAGGCTTAAGATCTGAAAGTTCAAGCACTTCCTTCACCTTTTTACAGCTCCGTTTTGACTCTTGTTTGAGCTGTTTCTTTCTTTGTTTCCCTGGTTCAAATTTTGAGCTGATTAGAACCAGTTTTTCCTCTGTTTTGATTTAGAAATTTAAACAGATTTGAGTCATTCTTGTTTGGAAACTTAGGTTCAGATTTTGAGCATTTTTGAACCTTTAATTTCTAGCCTAATCTACCTACTGATAAGCCAAGATTAAACAGTTTGGAAAATCGAATTCACTATCCTATCAACAGTAAATTTAAAACTAATTAGTCAAAATTAGGCTTTTTGACTAAATAGAAGTGTGTTTTTCAGGAGTGGCATTTAAGCTTGCACACTTTCAGAATTTATTTCTCTTTTTTGGTATGGGGCTATACCTTTATTGTTTTTACAATCTGCCCTATTTTCTTTCTCTATTGTTTTTGTATTTTTTGTTTTTCTAACTTTGAATGCAATGGTGGATGAGATATTTATAATGGAAAAAGATCAAAAGGCTTTCAGAACATGACATGGATCAAGAAAAGTAATGCTTGAACATCCTGCCATTGACAGGACCCCCAAACAGTTCAACTCCATCCAACTCTTGTAAGAAAAATGCATTGTTACTAGCAACTGAATGAATGAGATAAGGCCCCATCCATAAGTTGTCAAATTTTCCATGCTTGCCCTTGTCTTCCCTCCTTGAGTCCCACTTTAAAACTTTGTCCCCAACATTGAAAATGCTAGCCTTTGTTCTTATGTCAAAAAGATTTTTGATGCTGTCTTGCTTCTGTAATGCTCTGTTATAAACCTCCTCTCTAGTTTGTTGAAGATGAATTGTTTGATTAATCCTTCTGATCATGTCATTATCTAGTTTTCAACTCTTGAATCAACTTCATTACTGGTACACCAAGGCTAGTAGGAAAGATTGCATCAGTGCCATACACAAGCTGGTAGGGTGACATACCAATAGATTTCTTCAATGTCAATTTGTCAGCCCAAAGCGCATGAACAAGCTTTGTGTGCCAAGACTTCTTGTTGTCCTCCAACAACTTCTTGATTATGTTCACTAAACTCTTGTTTGAAGATTTTGCAAGTCCATTACCTTGAGGGTAATAGGCCGTGTAATGCCCCAATGTTATCTGATACTTGTGACAGAATTTAACCATCTTCTTTGATCCAAATGCTGCTGCATTATCAGTGATGATCTTGGTAGGACAACCAAATCTAGAGAGGATATTAGTCTCTATGAATTTTATATTTACAGAATCATTGGCTTGCCTACAAGGGATGGCTTCTATCCATTTAGTGAAGTAGTCTATGGTAGTGAGAATCCATGTATGCTAAGCTGAAGATGATGGATGGATTTCACCTATGAAGTCAAGTCCCCACTATTGGAAAGGGGCTTCAACAGTGATTGGATGCAGAGGTAGGGGTAGCAGCTTTCTTTTGCCTTCAAAAAGTTGACATTTATGACAGGAAATTATCATCTTGTGTACATCAAGAAAAAGAGTAGGCCAATAGTAACCAGCCCTCAAGATTTTGTTGGCTATTGTTTTCCAGTATAAATGGCCTCCACACTCCCCTTCATGGAACTCATGCTTAACCTTCTCTGCATCATACTCAGGAAAAAATTTAAGCAATATACCACTTGTATTTTTCCAATAAAGACATCTATCTATAATGCAATAGTTTACAGCTTTCAATTTCAAAAACCTTGCCTTTGTTTTTGTCAAACCAGGAGGTGTATTTAAATTAAGAAAAATGTAAAGAATATCAGCATACCAAGAGGAATTCATAAAATGATCTTTAACAATGGGAGTTGATATTTCCTCTTATTCATCCAAAGCATTAATCATATTAATATCAAGAACTTCAAAATTGGATTCAGCCATTAATCTAGCTAGACCTTGGCCTTTGATGAGTTTAGTGGGTTTTATCTCTAAATCATATTCAAGAATAACAGCAATCCACTTACCTCTCTTACCATCTGGGTCCTGTGTTAAAATGTCTTTAACAACTGAATTTGGGACAAAGGCAATGATGTGTGAGTGAAGGATGTATACCCTGAAGGCTTTTAAAGCCTTAACCAAAGCAAAAGCTTGATTTTCCATAATGTTGTACTTCAATGGGGCGTCCCTCAATGCCTTGCTAAAGAATGCAATGGGCTGCTCTTGTCCTTGAGGATTTTTCTGTAGAAGGACATCAGCTATGGTATGTTCTGATGCAAATGAAAAAATACAAAAATATTTTGAAAAATCAGGACTGATTAGAACCAGTGTTTTGGTTGACGCTTGTTTCACCAGCTCAAAGGACTTCTTTGCTTCCAAGGTCCATTTACTTAATTTTCTTGCCCTTTTTCAACATGTTTATATTCCTAAGGAGTCAAATGTTAAGAGGAACCTTCTCAAAAAGTTAATCTTTCCAATGAAAGATTGCAACTCCTTGATATTTCAAGGATGAGAGATTTGCAATATGGCTTCAATCCTCTTTGGATCTATCTTAATACCCTCTTCTGAAATAATGTGCCCAAGAATTTTACCTTCTTGGAGACCGAATAGTGTTTTCTTAGGGTTCAAAGATATTCCAAACTTCCTGCATCTCTCGAAGACTGTTCTTAAATGTGCTAAATGCTCTTCATCTGTCTTTGAAAAAACAGTAACATCATCGAGGTATATAATGATGAAGTAGCCCAACTCTTCGGAGAATGCTATGTCCATGGCTCGAAAAGTTGCTCCAAAGATTCATTACCAAAGGGCATTTTCCTACATACATGAAAACCTCATTCGGGGTGTTGTAAAGTCATTTTAATTTATCAGAACTAAGATCTGATTGTACCCTGAATAGCCATCCAGCAAAGAAATTCTCCTAGACCCTACCACCCTTTGTAAAATATGATCCATCTTAGGTAAAGGGTAGTTGTGATTTAATGAAGCTTTGTTTAAGTCTCTAAAGTCTATACAAAGCCCGATCTCTCCAGTTTTCTTCCTAACTGACACCAGATTAGACACCCACTCAGAATATCTAATAGGGACAATAATACCAGCATCGTACATTTTCATGATCTCCTTCTGAACCAAAGGCAACTGAACAGGATTTATTCTGTAAAATACTCTGAAGGGATTTTTTTTTCCTGAGGGAGTTCAGGTCAGATGGTTTGGCCCAAAGGTGACTGCAGATTCGTAACTCCACGCAAAACCATCAGAAAATTCTTTAAAAAACTCTATGTATTTGAGTTTAATGTGAGCTGGTAAAGTCTTAGACAGTTTAATCATCATAGGTTTAAGTTCACTGCCTATATTGCACTCTTCCACTTCAGTCTCTACAGGTTCCAGTTTTGGCTTCCTGGCCACATCATTAAAATCAAACAACTCTTCTAAAGGTGCCAGACCGTTTGGAAAACTTTCATCTTTAGAGTGCAGGGTTTCTAACTCCTCTGTTTCTAACTCTGCATTCAAATTTTTTTTGTTTTCAAGTTTTCCAGACAGTAGATTAATATTAACAAGTTCAGAAGACTGTTCTTCTTCACCAAGAAAATTTTCTTCACTATTGCAATCTGTTTCATAATCTGAATCCGAATTGTGAAATTCAAATTCATTTCTGAATTGCATGAAGTCTTCTATTTGTTTGTCACCGTCGAACACTTGCCAATATTTTTCGTTATCATGAACGACTGGTCTGAATTTTATCTGAGTTGTGTAGTCTTTGGTTTCATATGGCGTTAAACATGTTCTAGCTGCAAAAGCTAAGTTGTGGGCCCTGATATTCCTTTTTCTTGGGACAAGAAACAATTGGGACTCTTCAAATGTTTTTAATAAATCGACGACATCATTTCAATAGGCCCTAAGTCTGGGGTGATTAGTGTTGTATTCCCCATTGACCTGCCTAATAATTAATTCTGAGTCCCCATAAACTTCAATTCTTCTGGCTCCTAAATTTTTTAACAAATGTAAGCCTAAGAGAAGGGATTCATATTCTGCTATGTTATTCAAACACTGAAAGTTTAATCTATAGGAATGACCTTATGTGTGATTATTTTTAGTGTTATGTATCCAGACCCCTGCACTAGCGTTATTCTTAGTGCACGACACGTCAAAGTTCATACTCAACAGAGGATTAGTATTGGGTTTAACAGTTTGACTATCCTCCTCGACTAAAATGCCTTCGGATGTTTCTTGAAGATCGGCACTTGGCTGGGCTTGTTTTAATTCCTCAAGTTTTTCAATATGTTGAGGAACGAGTTCTTGACTGCTAAGGTTAAACAACGATGGATGCATGATTTGTAGCTCAAGACCTATGTTTGGTTCGCTATAGTTTAGAGGTTCAACAAACTGTTTTGGCAGTTCTGTGTCATTCTCCTCCTCTCTATCCGCCATTAACTCTATTAAAGTTACTTGTTCATCTAATATTTCTTCATTAAAAAGGATAAATGAATCAAGGCCTGTGTTTACAGAGTATAAATGAGAGTTTTGCGGTCTGTCTTCAATAGTAACCATGTATTGCATATGGGACTCCTTGTACAATCTTCTTGTCTGATTGAAAACAGGGATGGTCGCGTAGGTCATGTCCATCTGCATAGTCCCTTGTAACTTAGCCCCCCAAGATCTAGATAATAGCATTCCATACTTTGGGGGCACATCAGCCACAACTATATCCATAACCAAAAATTTGGCTGGAATCTGGGCTAAGTTAACGCAGAGGTCCTTTATCAATCCTAAACATTTTACTTTGCTTGAGTCAAAGGAGTAAAGGTCTTTATAAGGTCTGGTGATTTCTAGACCAAGGCTCTCCATTACATCTTTAGGCATTAAATTATGAGAAGCCCCGGAATCATGCATAGCGTTATGCAAAATCTTGTCATAAACATTTAAACTCACATAAAAGAGAGGAACAGGTCCCTCTTGATACTTACCTTCAATCTTAGGACCAAAAATAAGCTCTGGCTGGTCATCGTTAAGATTGATTGTGTCATTATTCTCTTCAATGTTTAAAGCCTTAAAAATTTGGGTCCTATATACATTTTGGGTAGCTAACTCAGTTAAGGGAACAAAGGTTTTAATTCTTGAAATTTCCTGCTCCAGGCTGAAAGGAATCTGAGTCTTTGAAATGCTTGTCTCATCCTTATTAACTGCCACCCTATCAACAACATCTGTTTGCTGACTGGTTCTATTTACATGTGACAAAATTGTTTTCACAGGAGTACCAACTGAAGTGTTAGTACTGCTAAGGTCCGCACTTTGTTTTGTAACATTTTGAGTGCCTTTCTCTTTACCTTTATCAGAATTTTCAGCTACTGTCTTCTCCTTCTATTTGACAATTTTAGGCTTGTTTACAGTGATGTTTTGTGAATATTTGTCAGAGGTCTTGATGTTGGGAGTTTGTTGATTGGTTTTACTTCTAAGGTCATATTCCCTTTGAGGTTCTATGATGACATTCTCCATGTCTTGATAATAAATTTCATCATCGTCTCTTTTGTCATCATAGGTGGTATAAAGACCTTGCTTTCTATCATAATGAACCTCAAAGTCATCATTATCTACTCCCAACATATTTATATCATCATCCTCTGTTATTTCATTTGTTTCCTCAACCTCGCTTACATAGTTTTGATGAAAGGGAGGAGTGATCTATTGATCATCTTCCCTCGGTCTGTTTGGAGGTTGGTTCCTTCTAAAATTCTGATTCTGGTTCTGGTTTCTATTTTGAGGAGCAGTTTGGTTTTGATTTGTTTGTGCTCTCTCAAATATGCTCATTCTCTTCATCATCTCCTCCATCATTTTTTCCATTTTTGAGCTGGAAGTGGAAGGGGTAGATTCCTCTCTAAAGGACACTCTATTCTCATTTTTCATTCTTGCTCTTTTCTCCATTAAGTTCACTTCCACAGCAAGAGCTCCTTTTTGCATCTCTTCAAGAGTTGCAGGATCTCTCTCTCTCAACTGATAGGCCATCTCAGGGTCGAACCCTTCAGGAAACTTGTTTAGAGTTGAGCCTTGTGGAGGTTTTAGATCTGGGGAAAGGGCATTATACACAATGTTAAATCTGGTGCAGTAAGCTTGAACACTTTCCCCAGTGTTTCTATGGAGGTTTTTGTAATAAAAAAGGACTTGGAGAGGATTCTTCTTCACTTCCCATTTGTTTAAGAACGTCTGATGGAAGGTTTGGAGATCGTTGATACTATGGGGGGTTAAGCCTTTAAACCATTTTCTTACTTCTCCCCCCAGACTCTGAGCAAATAATCTAAGCTTGACAGAATCATCGTCTATTTCATTTCTGTCAAAGTAGTCATTCATCTTATCCACATGTTGTGATGCAGTTGTAGCATTGCTAGCATCATATAATGGAATTTTGGACTGATAGTCCTGTGGAATATTAACTAATGGTACAGGAAGGACTAAGGGAGCATACCATGTTGCCATGATATGTGGTGGAGGTGGATTTACAAGAGGTGGATTAACAAAAGGGAAAGTGGGCTGAATTGGAGTGGTTTGGATAGTGAATGTTTGGTGAACAGATGTGGATGAAACAACAGTAGATTGCTGAGCTGATCTTGGATGAGAGACACCTAAATTGTGAAGGAAATGTAAATCAGGTGGTGTTGTTTCTCTACTACCAGGATGTTCACTTGTTTCTGGGGATGAAAGTGAAGACTCAAAGTCTAGCTGAATTATATCATCAAATGACCTATTTCTAAATGGGTTTACTAAGTCAGCTTGTGATTGTTGTAGAGCTGAAAGATTTTCAGGAACTGAATTAGCTCTCAAGGGTGATCTGAAAACAGTTGAAAATTTTATCTTAGGAGACTTCCTAAGGATACTTTCTGGGTTATCAACTATCTCAGGTGGGTTTGGGTTAGGGTAGGCTCTAGTATGAATCTTTCTAGGAGCCACTATGCTGTGTTTTTAGACCCAACTAAACAAGAAAAGTTCAACCAGATATGACAGTATTTAAGAGGTTAACTAATCTGTTTTACACAAATTTCAATCCTACAGTCCTCTAACTGAGTTTGAATGATATTTCAATGATCAGGGTTCTTCCTAGTGGAGTCTTAAGGTCTGTTTGGATTGTGGAGTCGCCAAGTGGAAGTTTTTAGCTCTTTTGGAGGTAAAAGGTTTTATGGTCCACCACCATGTTTATTGAATACCAATCTGAAATATTTTTGGGTTTTCTGAGTTATTTTTTCATTCCTATTGGTTATTAAGAGTGTCCTAAATCTGTTTCACAACTTAGCTATGGTTATGAGACAAAAAAAGTCTATTCTTATGGCTAAGCCAGCTAATCTTTCAAGGTTAGATAAACTCTTATGAGAATCCTAGGGTCTGCCTAGTTTGTCACTGATTCAAACAAGTTTTAACATGATTACCATTACTTGGTAGTACTTGAAGAGGCTGCTTTTTACTCACAAGGTTTTATGAAGTGTTTAAGGGAACCTAAGATGAAAATTCGACTCATTTCCCCAGTGGAGTTGCCAGAAATGTTAGTTTTGGTGGCTCAGCTGGCTAACAGAACAAATGTCATTAAATCAAGGGGTTTATAGTATCTTATGATTGCTTTAAACTAAAAATTACTCATAATTTCCCCAGCGTAGTTGCCAAAAATGTTAGCTCCCTGTAATTAGCAAGATTGACAAAAGCCCGAATACAGGGAGAACATCGTTTCAACCACTTTGGGATTCTAGGATCTAGCCCTCCTGAATCCAGAGAGGGATCTGTCCAATAACTTGCAAAGATGGATTTGTCTTTGAAAGGTTTATGGTAATGATATTAGGCTAGTTATGAAGGCTGAGGGTTTGTTTTGTTTTTGGATGGTTGAGCATGATTTTTGGTTGAGAGTGAATGTCCTAAAAAGCAAAGAGTTTCTGGGCAAAGAAGTTGAAAAGCTAGTATCAAACAAGTTGCTCTAAAGATAGATATAATGCTAGTTTTTAGTCCATTGGGCTATGGAGTCATAATAGGGCTTTTAATTGTGCAACAATTCAAGAGTGATCCAAGGGGCAAGTCATCTATATCACAAGATCTTTTGAGATAAAATGATGGAATGGAAACAATATAGTGTTAGAGTAGTGGAAACTGATAATAATTTCAACAAGGATTTATAGTCATTCCAAACAAGAAAAAGATTTTAAGAAAATGTTTAAAACCAACCAAAGGGCAGGGCTCACCATAAACCTCTTTGGACAAGCTTGTATTAAAGATAACTCAAGAGACAAACAATCCAATAATCCGCATAATTACCTTCAGAAAGGATGAAAAACACTTAAGAGAAACAAAATGTGACTTAAGATCAGATAAGGTACTTTTAAACCTAGTCTGCTTTCAGCAAACACTTAGGGAAACTTTCAGAATCTACCTTTGGAGCAAGAAGCTAGAAAACAGGGCTCACCATCACTTTTCTAGTCCAAATTTAATAAGCAAACAATGGAAATCACATTCAAGAACAATGTTTAAAGCAAACAGTAGGACGAGGGAACGCCAACATTCATAACTGCTTAGACTGTATTGAATCATTCTTAAATAAACAAATTGGAGGAAAACATTGAGATAAAGCTTATCAGTCAGAGAAGGGTACTGGTAAACAGTAAATACTAACTCTATGCTTGCTATTCTTTATCAGAGAATAATGGAAAATGTGGCATACATGAAAAGGGAAAACAAATAACAGAGAAAGAGGCACTTCATTAGTGACATAGACCAGGATCCCAAGAAACAGCTTGTATATTGAAGTCAAACCAATTACATCTTCAAGTCCAATGCTTCAGTTCAGCAATCATCTTCACTTCTCAGCCTAACTTATTAGATCACAAACAGAGCTTCAAGAGCCTTTGAACACTATTTACAAATAGAATTTTCAAACACAAGTATATTTCAAAGTTTTGCAACCAACAATTCCTCATCTTATACCAAAGTATTTATAGAAGAATGAGGAGGTGGGATTTGATAAAATATCTCTTGGGTCAATTAATATAGACTAATGACTTCTCGGCCTTTAAGGGGCTCGATGAAAAAGTTTATAGATGTTTATCTATATTAATTGTTTTACATTAAATATTAAGCTCGGTGGGAGCTTTTGTTGACCTTTGAGGCTCTGTGTCATGTTATAGTAACTCTGTAGATATTTTTATCATTAAATTCCTTCAGCAAAATTAACTGTTTGGTTGCGTTGAGGCTAATATATTATTTCTGATCAATAACTTCGGCCTCTGTCGAATGCTTGTGGCTACAGGTGGCACTGTGGTAGCTGGGAGGAATAAATTTGCCTCTGTTGTGGTATTGGAGGCCTTGCTGTCTGATAGATCTTTTGATTTTATTTTACTGTGTTTAATTTGAAGGATTAGGATTTTGATAATCTATCTTAGCCGTAATCCCCACAAATCTGTCTTCAATCTTCTGTTCTGCCGTGTTTAAATCTTCGACACTGATACTCTTTGATTTGTGATTTTATTATCAGTGGACTTATTGAATCTGCTTATCATAAGGTGTTGGGTTGTAAAACTGCCAAAAATGTATGGGACAAGCTTGAGAATATATATGCAGGTGACTCAAATGTCAAAGAAGCAAAGCTTCAAATCTATAGAGCAAAATTTTAGCAACTCAGAATGAACGAAGATTGCAACATTGCTACATACTTTCAATACGTTGATGAAATAACCAATACTCTGGAAGGATTGGGAGAGCCAGTTGATGAGAAGACTATTATACGGAAGATTCTTAGAACGTTACCAGGGAGATTCAACCCAAAGGTATCGGTCTTAGAATAAAGTGCAAATCTAGACAAAATTAGCAAAGAGGAATTACATGGAGTTCTCATGGCATATGAAATGAGACTTGATGAAGAAGAGGGTACTTCGCATCTCGAAACTGCGTTTGTTGCGTCTAAGAAAACCAATAAGGATAAACAACCTTCAATTAAAAATACATGCACCTGCAAGTGTGAAGAAAAGGGAGATGATGAAGAAAGTCTTTCAGATGAAGAATATGCTTACTTCACGAGAAAAATACAAATTGGTAAGGGACAATTCAAAGGTAAACTTCCATTGATATGTTTCAGCTATAATGAGGTTGGGCATTTTGCAGCAAAATGTCCAAACAAAAGTAATGGCAACTCAAAAAGAAAGAACTGCTTTAAGAAATTCAACAAGCAAGGATCCAAAAGGAACTTTCTCTCTAAAGAAGATAGCTCATCATCCGATGAAGATAATGATAGTGAAGAAGAAGCCAATGAGAGAGTATTGTTTATTTCCAAGCGCAATAAACCCAAGAAAAATAAGCAAGAGGTATCAAACAATGAAGAAGAAGGATAGACCATAGACGAATTTTATAAGGAAGCAAGCAAGCTTATAAGAGATCTCAAGGTGGAGAAGATCCGTTCCAAAACTCTTGAAGAACAAGTTCAAGGTCTCAAAATTGAAGTTGAAGAACACAAATGCATTGAAGAGTCACTTCAAAAGAAGTTGGAAGAAAGCAACCAAGAAAGGGAAGAATTAGAAGCCGAAGTAGTCTCGCTGCGTGAGGAAGTGAAGAAAGGAAAAACTATCCAAAACTATGCCAACAGCTCAAGGGCATTGGAGGAACTCATCAACAATGAACGATCTTACAACGACAAAACTAACATCAGTTACAAAGAAGAAGAAGCAGGACCTTTTACAAAAAAATACAATGAACCTATGAGATCTGACATGCATGTAGACTTCATTGGACAAGATTCGGAAGAACAACCTTGGAAGACAATTCCTCGATGAAAATTTCCATCCAGGTACCAACATATTTTTTATGGCTACTGTTATTCATGTGGAAAATTTGGGCATAAAGCTGTAGAATGTCGCACATACCCTAGGAACGAATACAATTCTAGGAGATCTGTCAAATATGAACCTCCCAGGGCTCAGCGAAACATCAATAGATTTTAACATTTAAGAAATAATATTGAATGTTACAAATGTCAAAAATTTGGACACATAGCCAAAGACTGCAGACTTGAAAATCCTCCAGAAGAATCTTCGAAGCCACAAAATGAACAAACATGGAAGAAGAAGAAGAATGATAACTATGCTCTCGCTCTCAAGGCTCAAAAGAACAAAGATGTGTGGTATGTTGATAGTGGTTTCTCAACGCATATGACTGGAGATAGAAATAAATTTGTATCTCTGAAAGAGAAGAAGGATGGAACCGTGTCCTTTGGAAATGATGGATCTTCAAATGTTATAGGATCAAGTACTTTCACTCTCGGAAGCAAAGATGTTCTAGCCAAGAATGTTCTATTGGTTGAAAACATGAATCACAATCTGCTCAGTGTTGGACAAATGTGTGATCAAGGACACACAATAATATTCAACTCCACGAAATGTGAAATCAGGAAAGGCGTGTATGGTGAAATTGTGGCTACAGTAAGTCGAGCTCCAAACGACATATATGTTCTGGATGAAGCAACTAAAGCATGTCTAATAGCTAAAGAGGATGATACAATAATTGGTAGCAATGATGATCGTCTAAGTAAGAATTTTTCTACAAAGGTGCAAAGTGATTTCGAGATGTCTTTACTTGGTTGCAAATTGAGCATAGACGACTCATCTAAGGATGTGGATCAAAGGTTGTATAGATCTATGATTAGTAGTCTTCTATATGTAACAGCCTCACGACCAGATGTTATGCAAGCAGTTGGACAAGTAGCAAGATTCCAAGCAGCACCAAAAGAATCACATATTAAATATTCACCAACATTGGAATATCTTTGCCAGAAGCTTGGCGTTCTCCCAAGTTCTCATTAGATTTTCATTTTTTAGAATATAAAGGGGGAGTGGAAGTGTGTATAGGTCTGCAGGACGGTTGTGTGTCAACGCGAGTGGAAGTGTGTATAGGTCCGCAGGATGGTTGTTTTTCAGGGGGAGTTACCCTTTGCCATTGATGTCAAAGGGGGAGAGAATGTTGTAGGAAGAGGTGTCATGATCACAGGGGGAGTACTTGTGTTGCCATCAATGCCCAAGGGGGAGATTGTTGATCAGCGGTTGTCATTGATGTCAACCCAAGCAGCACCAGGGGCTAACCCAATATTTCATGGGAATTTTGACCTATCAAATTAATATATTCTGGGTCAATAGTGCTTTTTATGGTTTCTGTTAGCCATCAATATTTTTTACATGTTAGTGATGACTATATCTATAGCTGAGTTTTCTAGAAGCTGAATCCCATATGTCAATCTGTCATCTAGAAAACCCTCATAAAACTTTTTTCGCCCTTCTACTTTTAGTCCGCCCATGTCAAAGTCAAAACTCATTATCATTATTTTTTCTAGCTTCAGCCCTACTAGTCTGCCCATCAGCTCCAAAAGGAAGAGTCCAAGTCTGTTTCAAAAGCCTCCCCTATGTTAGGAAGTGGCGCTTTAAGACATTTTCACCCTTGGAAATCATTAAAAATCCAAAAAGCCTCCATCTGCTACAGACCAACCATGACTGACCTCTCACTTTGCAAATGAAATTGACAAACAGCTCTAAGTTGCGCCACTTACACCCCTAGGTCTCAGCACTGCACAAACCACAGTCTCAAGCTGACTATTAGGTGTTTCACAGTGTTTTATGGATTCTACAAAGGCAGGAAATATAACTTCATCTCAGGAGGAAATGCTTGAATCTACAGTTAGAAGAACAGCTGCTTCTAAATGTAACATGAGCCTGAGATATGTCTGCAAAACAGAGAGCCACTCATCAAGACCTTGCAGCTCTTTCCATCATGAAAATCACCGTAAGAGAAAGACACCACTGTCACAGCAAACTGGTAATTTGTCATGGCCCAGAACCTCCTTCATTTACAAGAAGAGGGTTAGGGCGCCTCCTTCATCTACAAGCAGAGGGCGCTAGCCAGTATTGACTTTAAGGATTGCAAAAGCCCAGGTTTGCTTGTTACTAAACAGTGAAACACAGACTCTAGGTTTTATGAGTGCAAGTGATAATCATAGCAGGCCTAAAATCTGAAGTATGCAAATTAAAAGGGAAACAGAGTTCAGGTCTTGCAAATAAAGTCATTTGAAGTTTCCAAATCATAAGAATTGTTAAACCTTAGAAAGGCATGTCATTGGTAAAAACCATTCTGATCATAAGCAACCTGCTTTTCCACAAGACTGATTTGAAGAAATGCTGACAAATCATGTCATCACACAGGCAGGAGAAAAGTTGTTTGCTTTTCAAAGGATGCTGACTTAGACTATCTTTCAAATAATTTGTCATAAGTTAACCAAAGTGAATGCTAAATTTCCGGAGGAACCCCCTCGGAGCGGTACGGTGAGACAGTGACACTTTGACTAGGGTTTTTTCTGAAGCACAGTAGTGTTTGCAAGCAGAGGTGCCAGTATTGATGTGTTTCAAGTTGGTTGCTTACCTTCATAATCCAAGAAAAACCTTGTCATGCAGCCTTAGCAAATAATCTTCAGATACTTTGCTTAGTGAAGGGCCTCCTCCATTTATGAGCAGATGGCCAAGGCATTTAGTGTTGTTGAAAACTGATTGGTCAAAAGGAAGCCAGGCATTTGTCAAAAAGGCTATCCTTCATAAACAAAGTAAAGGACACTCATCCTCCTGCTCATAAGAGAATGCCTTCAAACAACTCATCACTGTGGAAAAGAAAGCAAAGTACATTTGGTTTCCAAAGAAAATCTGCTCCTATAACAAAGTCAAAGATACCTTCTTCTGGTATATTGAAAGCGAGAGGAGAAAATGTAAGAAGAAGCGCCCTTGAGTATAGACGAGAGGATGAAAGAGTTTAAGTGAATGCCACTGAAGTAGTGTACCCACCGTCAAAAAAAGAGAGCTCAAATATTTCATCTCAACAAATACCCAAGGATAGTAAAATTTGCTTGGCTGTTGAATCATCATACCTCTGCCACAGTGAAATTAGGGTTAAGGAGCACCCGGGCAGTTTGTTTCAAAATGATTTTCTGATCAAACAGAGATGAAATTTACAAAATTGAGAGAGGTGTTTGTCCCTCATAGGTTCAAAAATAAAAACCTCTTTCAGTTTCTGCACAGGTATCATGGTTTGTGAGGAACATGAAAAATACAGATGTCACGGGAGAACTTCTACACTAGGATACACCATTTTTTACCAGTGATGGGACAGTCAGTTTTTGAAGGCTCAATTGGACTCCAAATGAAAAAATTCAAGTTTCTATGGAAAATATACTTCTATATCTTTCCGATGAGCCATCTCGGGCCAAATTCCGACAAAAGGAAGGCATCCAAAAGTAGCCTGCAATCAACGCTATGATTTTCTGCACCAGCATACACCATTTTTGACCAGTGATGGGACAGTCAGTTTTTGAAGGCTAAAATGAACACCAAATGAAAAAATTCAAGTTTTTCTGGAAAGAAGACTTCCACATATTTCCAACGAGCCATCTTGCACCCAATTCCGACACCGGGAAGGCATTCAAAATGAACCTCGGCATAGCGACTTGCCTGGAAGAGGTACGCGACGTGCACAGGCAGAAAAATACAAGAGAGCCATAACTAAGGCGCGACGTGCACAGCTAGCAGCCTGCGGCACTCACAGTAGAAGTGGTCAAGAAAATTACCTGAAAACTAATAAAACTCATTTCAAAGTGTCTCCAACTCTCCAAGCAAAGATTGGCATCATGTTTTGAGGCTGCCCTCAAACAATATTGGAAGAAGAAACATAGGGTTTTGAAAGAGGATGTAGCGCGAGTTGAATGGCCTCGAGCTGATCCAACTCTCCTGCAAGGTTGTTTTCAACGATTTCAAGAGGTCTTTCAAGGCTTCATCCACATTTCCAAGATTGATAAATGATAAAGGTCAGTTTTTGCATGGGCATATACGTTGAAACATCATGCATAGTTGAGTTTTTCTCCCTAAAGATAGCGATATTCCACATTGAAAAGGCCCTTGATTATTGTGGAAAAAGAATCTCTCGCAGCCTCTGCTTAAGCTTTTGGAGCTTTACTAAAAATCTGTTACCTCTGTTTTAACTGTGAATTTTCCTATATGCTCACACCAGGATTGAAACTTGGTAGAGCTTTGTTGAAACAAAGTGACATATATATAAGAGAATAGTGAAGCTTAATAAGAGAAAAGTTTCTTGGTCGGGCAGAGGTTTACAGTTTCAAGCTGCAGAGAAAGATTTTGTTGTAGAGAGACAGGGTTAGATCTGAAAAGAAACTTTTCACACTGTCATCAAATCATTTCCACATTATTAAAACAGTGAAATGCAACCAGTGAAAAGGATTTTGACATATTTTCTTTGAGAAGAGAGAACTCACATAGTTTTTGCCAAAAAAATTGTGTGGTCTTCTAAAAAAACTCTGTCATTTTTGCTCCAATCCGGTGTATGGACAGTCTAAGCATATGTATGGTGGTTTACAAGAGATGAAAGATCAGTGGAAAGTGGGCACACTTGTACAGGGCAGAGTTGTTAATGACTGAAAGCCTCCTTGAGCAAGGAGCTAGGTGTATTGGTTGACATCTAAGACTTCAAAAAACAGAGTGATTTTAGCATTTTCTCACAGCACACTCTTTTAGCAGACTGCCCTTCTTTCACTGTATTATTTCCTACTAAAAAGTGTTGACTGAGATATTTTTTAAAAGGTGCAGGACCACTTTCTAAAGGACAGGTTGTTGATGATTGAATTTTAACATTGGAGACAGAGGTACAAAGGTGGTGGTTGATTTCTTAACTTCACAAGTGAAAGGTGTTCTTCATAAAACACTGTACACTGATATTTCACCTAACCTAGGTCTGCCCTTCTTTTCACTACATTGTATCATTTTGAAGAGCTGTTGACTGTGATATTTTTCAAGAGGAAGACCATTTCTGAAGAGCAGGGTTTTAATATTTGAGTTTTGCTTTGAAGACACCAATACAAGTGTTGATTGGCCTATAACAAATCCACAAGGAAAAGTGATTTTTCAAAACTGTGCACAGGGAATCTACACAACAGTTTGTCCCATCTTTACACATGGTACCCTATTTAAAAAATTTTCCTGGCTGAAGTGCATCCAGAGGTGAAGGGCTGGTTTTAAGGAGAGCAGAGGTTGTTTATTCAAAGAAACATTGTTGCAATCTATCCTAACCACATTGTCTATCTGTCCAAACAGCATATTGCCACAGTTTCAATCCAGAAGGGCATTTTGCATGCAGTGAAGGCAGTATTTTTTGTTCAAGAAAGGGTTTATCGTTGTTGAATGCTCCTGGATTCTATATGGCCAATCAAAAGCAAAATGAACTCTGTCACTTATTAAACACAGTGGTTTTAACTGTGTAGATATCTTTTGATTAATTGTGTTTACATTGTTAAATATATTGGATGGGCTGTGTACAAGAGGGTAGTGCTTTGCTCAAAGAAAAGTCCATTAGTTTTATAATTGTTGCAAGAACTTTGCTACCACCTCAGAAACTTTTTAAACTCTGCCAACTTGTCCTATGAGCAGTAAAATCTGACTGTGTAAATACACTAAGGTTGACCGTGTTCATATTGTTGAGTTTATTGGATTAAGTGGCACACAAAGAGAAAGGGCAGTGTTTTGAAGAGGAGCACAGTGAGGCAACGCAGCAAGGTAAAGGAGAACACATTGATGATATGCAGCACAATGATAAAGAGCAGCGCCATGAAGAAACTCAAAACAGTAATGGAAAAGAAGGCTAAAAGGAAGCGCCCGGCACGAAAAGAGAAGAAAAGCACATCAGCGCTTGACATTTTGGCCTCAACTTCGAAGCATGTTACTAGGGACCCTTGAGGGTCATGCATGCCAATTTTGGGCCTTTTTCGGCAACTTTTTGTTTTTTGGCATTTTTTGGGTTTTTGGCCAAAAACTCATAATTTCGCCATTTCAGTTTGATGAGTTTTCAAGGGAGGAGGATGATACCAATGGATGCCATAATTCCATGAGCAGGTCTCCAGCGATTTTCAGGGCATTTGAAGATCATTCGCCCCCTCAAATTGGCGAAAAACACCCTCTTTTTGCACATTATGCCCGCCATATCAGCAGCCTGCTATTTTCTGGGTTTTTGCACACAGGTACAGTTTTGAGGGACTTCCCGAGATCAGATTGAGGTGATTTCACTTGCGCCGGAAATCAGACACAGAGAGCTTTCCAACGGGCCATCATGAGCCTCGTTTCGACATCAGGAAGGCTGCCATTTGCATCCAGCAAGTCAGGGGACCTTTTTCAGGCATAAATATGAAGTATTTTTGTAATTTTTGAACCTCAAAAATCTGCTTTTCCCAAATGTGCGTTAAGCTATTTTTATCCTTTGGAAATGATGTAAAGTCAATATAATTTCCGTTTTTAGCAGTTTTTTAGATATTTTATGGGATATTTTGTGCCTTGGGCTTTGCAAAGCCTCAAGGACAAGTTTAGATATTTTGACTTGGCCAATGGGATAGCTAGTCGCTCCATGAGGTTTTCCTCCCTCAAGCCTATTTATTCCATGGGTTTCATTGTAAATCAGAGGCTGAACTTGAGAGAAGAATTAATACATTGGTCATATGAGCTTTGAAGAATACACTTGAGTTATGATTTTTGGACTGCCTCTTGGATGCTTTTGAGGAATGGTGAAGGCTTGTTGATGGATTCCTTGACATGGTAGAATGGTATAGTGCTTCTTAATGTGTTTTGTCTTCTAGTTTTCACTCATAATTCATATTTCTTTCTGCTATAGATCAGTAAAGATTGATTTTGAGATATGCCCATGGAGGCACCTCAAAATCCCTGAATCTTCATAGCTTGATGTTTTCTTTCTCCCTTAGTTATGCTAAAGAATTCTTAGCTGCTCTTTAGTAACCTAAGGTATTGTTGCTAAGTTTTATTCATCAGTTCCATGTATGTTGAGTAGGATGTATGGTTTGCCCTACCTACCTATCAGCTGCCCATAGTTCCGTCCATAAAACTTTCTCTTTGACTGATTTGTTGATCATTTTGTTGAACCAAGGAGGCCTAGTCCCGATCTAGCCCTTTGCCTAAAACTATGAAAACTTATTTGTCCAAGTGCCCAATGACTTAGAGACTATGTTTAGGCGTTCCGGCATAGTTTATGAGTTGTTAGTTTGTCTCATGTGTTTTCCCCAAAATCTGATATCCTTTTCCCGAAGTTAGAGGGTCTTATACCTCTATGTATGGCTGGAATGTTTGATTTCTATGCATTGATTAGCTTATAGTTATACTTAGCATGATTAATGGCTTGCTATTACATGTTCATGTCTGCTATTAACTAGTTACACTTGAAATCCCTTGTCTTTCACCAACTTGTTGTCCATTTGAATCCATTTTGCCCAGAGATCCCTTCTACCGTGAATCAAATCGGCCCTACAGTAGCTTCACATCATCACTTCATAGCTTTCCTTGACCTGTTTGACCCCATAGCCCAATTTATCTACATCTTGTTATCCAGTTTATGTATTTGATCAGTTTCATCCCTCACAAACTTAAAAAACCAAAAAACTAAAAACATACTTCATAACTAGCCTAATATCAGAACACCGTAAGTAAACACACCGACATCTTTTACACATATAGAGAGAGCCCTCTCCGAGTCCAGGAAGGCTAGGTCCTTGGGCTCCAAAGCTTGGTTTGATGTTACATCGTCATTTGGCTAGCCAATCGGCCAAATCACGGGACCCTAACATAATGGCGATCACGGTGGGACTCTGAGTGATTAAAAAACTTAGTTTCCCTCATCTTAAGAGATTTTTGAGACTACTAGCTTATTGACTTACCCCACCGCTCACTAACATAATGGCGATCACGGTGGGACTTTGAGTCAAAACATCCTAGGTATCCCTTAGGAACTCTCAAAATCTCAGTCAAACTTAGAAGAGTAGAATCTAGTTGTCTCACCATCCTAGCAAAATGATGAGTCAGTTATAGGAAATTCTTCCAAACCTCAGGACTACATAAAACTCAAAAAAACCCCAAAACACTCCCTTAGATTGGATTTTGACAGTGCTGGTGGTGGACCATACAAATATACCTCAAAACAACTAAAAATCCACCTGGCGACTCCACTAGCCTCTAGTAGGCCTTACTACCTTGCTAAATTTTAGAATACCATCTGATTTTGCCACCTCATCGCCACCCTAACATAATGGCGATCACGGTGGGACTCTGAGTGATTAAAAAACTTAGTTTCCCTCATCTTTACAGACTTGTTAAGAATACTATCTGATTGACTTATCCCACTGCTCACTAACATAGTGACGCTCACAGTAGGACCTTCCGAGTTAGTGACAATCTAAGTACAACTTAGTAACTCCCGAAGTCTCAATCAAGCTTAGTAAACTTAGATATTGTTTGAAGGGTAGAAAATAGCTCCTTCACCATCTTAGCAAAATGATGAGTCAGTTATAGAAAACTCTTCCAAACCTTGTAGGCGCATAAAACTCAAAAAACCCCAAAACACTCCCTTAGATTGGTTTTTGATAGTATTGGTGGTGGACCATACAAATATATCTCAAACAACTGACAATCCACCTGGCGACTCCACTAACTTCTAGTAAGCCTTACTATTTCACGAAACTTTAGGCTACTATCCAATAGACCTTTCCCATCACTCACTAACATAGCGGGAGATGGTAAGACACTGAGTACATAATAGTCCAGCAAACTCTTATAGACTCTTTGGTCCTTTAGGTACCATAAACAAGCAAGAAGTCCATAGACTCATTTTTTAGAGTAAACTCTTTTTGTTCTCATCACCCTAGCAAAGTGTTGAAACAAGTCTAGGATACTTTAACTAACCATAGGCTGCACATAAGCTCAGAAAATTCAAAAACATTCTCAAAATAGTTATTGTTGGTGGACCATAGCTATCTTCACAAAAACAACCCATTTTCACCTGGCGACTCCACTAATCCATCCCTTTACTTTGGACCATCCTTCACCTTAGTAAAACCTTAGAAAGCCCACTCATCCAGAACATTCACCAATATCGTTCTCTCTAAACTCTGGATCTAAAATTTGGCTTCCCGAAGAATCAATACCAGATCCCATCCAGACCCAAATCCCCCTATCATAGTAGATGACCCAGAGAAGATTCTGTGGCAAGTTTCTGAAACTGATCATCTAGCTACTGATAGATCCATCCGTAGAACAAGATCTGTACCTAAAACTCGCAATATCCTTCTAGATTCACCTTCGGAACTAGAGTCATCACAAGCTCTTCCCCGAAGTAAATCATATTAGTAAGATAAACTTCGATGATCTTGAACCCCTAAACCCACCACAGAGTCCTATTAGAGAAGCTTCACCCACCACTCCTCCTGATTTCCAGCTTCTTTATCAATTTGGCTCCTATCATCCCAGATCTGCTCAAAACCAGATCACTAGTCCAAATTCATCCGCCACACCTGGTCAAATCGCCACTGTTCAAACCACTTCATTTCAGCCTACTAGTCCTCATCTTGTACATCATCCATTAGCTCCAGTCATGGCAGCCTGGTACGCACCTTTAGTGTTGCCACTGCCCTTGGCTCCTCTCCCAAACAAATATCAAGCCAAAATCCCACACTTTACCGGAGAAGACACCACCACAGCTCAACAGCATGTAAGTAGGATTAGTGATGCTTTTGAATACATGGAAGTACACGACGAAATCGTCAGAATGAGAATATTCGCCCAAAGCCTGGGTGGAGAACCCAAAACATGGTTTAAAAGCTTGCCTCCAAACAACATCCACAACATCTTAGAACTCTGCCAAGTCTTCGCGAACAAGTGGGAAGTCCGAAGGAACCCTATTCAAATCCTGTCAAAATATAACAACCTAAAACAGGAAAATGGGGAAAGTGTCCAGGCATACTGCACTAGGTTCAACAATGTGTATAACGCCCTCCCACCTCACTTCAAACCCCCACTTGGTTTAGTCTTGGCAAAATTCCCTGAGGGTTTTGATCCAGACATGACATATCATCTGAGAGACAAGGATCCCCCTACCCTAGAGGAAATGCAACAAGTAGCCATAAAACAAGAAGCCAATTTAGCAGAAAAAGGAGCTAGGACTAGATTAGAAAGAAAAGTCCCATATAGAGATGAGGTATCCAGTTCATCTCCTTCCCTAGATCCTAGAATAGATGGCTTTGTCAAATCCATGACAAAGATGTGGGAAAAAATGAGTGAAAGAATGCCTCCTAGGGACAACCAACCAAACCCTCAAAACCAGAACCAAGGCTTTAGAAAAGGTCAGTCTCAAAATAAACCAAGAGGAAATGATCAACAAATCAGACCATCCTTCAGTGAGAATTATGTTGATAAAGAGGATAAGGATACTGAACCCATTGATGAAAATCATTGGAACCTCATAGGTTCTGATAATGAGAGTAAGGTTTACCTCACAGCAGAAGAGCAAGAGTTATGCTATCCAAGTCAGGAAGAAACCAATGATGAAGATCACGAAGATCCTGTCATAGATTTTCAGAATGCCATTATAGAAGCTCATAGGCAGTATAACCTTAGAAGTAGAAAAAACCAAGACTACTCCAAGAAGGGTAGCCCTGACACTGCTAAAACCTCTGACACCATCCCTAAAAAAGCCATGGATAGCAACAAAATTATGGCCAAGAAAATTGACCAAAACAAGGATAAAGCTATTCAAAGAAGTCTTAGCTCAGATACTCTTAGCACCTCTACAAAAACCCCCGAAGTAACGGTGTCAAACAAAGTCCCGAATCAGAGTCAGCAAATTAAGAGCATAGAAAAGATCATGTTCGAAAAAGCTGAAACAAATCTGCCCAAACTACAAACTCCTTTTAGTTTCGAAGGGGAAGTTTCCGAAATAAAAATTACCATACCCCTTACTGAGCTAATAACTGTAGATAGGTATAGATCTCAAATTTTCAAAGTTTTTGACATAGGGAGCGAAGAAGATACTTTAAATCTAACTGAAAACAAACCCGAGCTCTTATTCGGCCCGAAAATAGAAGGTCAATACCAAGAAGGGTCTGTTTCTCCTTCCTATGTGAGCCTGAACATACGGGACAATATATTACATAATGCCATGTTAGATTCGAGTACCTCCCATAACCTCATGCCTAAAGCAATCATGGAAAACCTGGGACTAGAAGTAACTCAACCTCTGGTAACTCAAGCAGTCATGGAAAACAATACTCCCATTTATTCCACTCATTCCAATTTAGATTCTTTTATCTTATACAATGAAAGTGATATAGACAAGCAGATAATGGAAAAGGAAGAAGCTCTCGAACCATCAGAAACGCATTTTCCGTTACTAGATGCAGAAACTAATAACCAAAACTTCTCTGATCTTTCTCCTGTTAATCCCGCATATCATAAGTCAGAAAATAGATTTGTAAATCAAGTTGAAGAAAAGAAATATGGCAATCCAATGTACATGGCTGGTGACATTGCTTATGTTAATGATTCTCAAATGTTTGATCAATATGTTGACTTATATGATTTCCAAACAGAAGCTAACTTTGTAGAAGATTCAGTTTTTGATTTTTGGGAGGAAGCTCAGTTTCATAAATTTGAGAAAAGTAAGCAGCCATTACCGGTCATCTATGACACTCATGAGGAGAACCTTGAAAGTTTAGAAGTAAGTGAAGAGTCTCGGACTCTTTGCTCTACTTCACTTCAGCCCGTCAGAGATAACATGCACATGATTGGAAATCAACAGTTTTTCAACTTTGATGATGAGTTTGAGGAAGATGGTGAAATTCTTGAGCATATTGTAAATAAGAATCCTTTGCCTGAAATAGTTGAGGAAATCATTTTGGACATAGAATCTTCCTTAACTCCAGATTTGCAGTTACCCATTTCCATTGAGTTACAAATTGCAGATGAAGAAGTAGAGGTTGATAAACACATGGGAGTTGTCACACTATCCTTTCAAGATAATTTACTGTCAAAGTGTATCCCTGCCCATCAACCTGATGACCTTCACACAGTTTCCAGCCCGCCCTATCAAAACACATCAGCCTGGATTGAAAAATACACTGCAATACATGATGAGTCTGACAGTTCGAGTGATCATGAGGAAGAGTTGTTTTACCAGGGGGGTCCCAAATATAGCCAAGTGGAAGAAAGAGTAGTCCTGAATGAAGCCTATATCTCAAAACCTCTAGATCAGGTATTATTCCAAGATCCATTTGTTGTTTTCCTTGAGAAGTCTGGAAGAGTAGTCTTGAATAAATCCTATGTATCAAATCCTCTAGATCAGGTATTATTCCAAGATCTATTTGTTGTTTTCCTTGAGAAATCTGTAGGGGTAGTGGGTTCTATCATAAACAAGTTGCTACCAAGAATGAGAAAAAACTTAAGCTCTACTATCCAGAAACAAACCAAATGGGAGTGGCCTTTTCATTATTTCCGCATCATGAAAGAACTAAACCAAAATCACCCATGTGAGCATCTACTTGACTGGTTGCATTGGAAAACAGAGTTCACCAAACAAATGTCTATTGTGCACAGATTAGATCAGGATAGAAAGACAACAATAGAAAATAAGCTTAGCCTGTGAGCACCTTTTCATTTGTAGTTTGTTTGAAGAAAAAGTGAAAAAGCAGAAAATACAAAAAATAGTGAAAAGTAGAAAAAGAGGGCAGTTTCTAAAAAGCAGTGGTAAGGCCCCATGTTCCAAAAAAAAAAATAAAAAAAAATAGTCCTTCGGAAAGCGAGCAAGTCTAAATGCCGCTACTAGTACTTCAATGTCTTGTTCAGCTATCTAGCCTAATCATAGCTGAGCATGTTTAAATTTATTTGCTGATAAGTTAGTGAGTGCAAAGGTAGTCAACATTGTGTAAGATTGACTTATCACAGAGCTTAGATTAGGGAGAGATTCTGGTTCCACATGCCTAAAACAGAACCAAAGAGAGAAGCTAGGGATGAAAAACACATTGTATATCTTAGCCCCGCTTGTCTAGTTTCCTTTTTTTTTGCAGAATAACATTTGTGTGCAGCTTGTCTTTTATGCCGCAAATGCATGACAAATCAGACTGCCTAATCCTGATTTGATCATTTTTGAATTTCATGTTTTAGATTAGAGAATAAAATCCTGTCAAACTGCTTAATCTTGACAGTCAATCTAGCTTTAAGTAGAGAAATGAAGGAGTTCATCAGTTTAATATGAACTCCCGGCAGATATAAGGGTAGAAATAGATAGGTTCATTTTGCAAAAGAAAAAATATGCATTGTCAAAAGGCAGCTAGTTCAAATGCGCCAAAGTGAAGAAAAAATGTTAGGAAAGATAGTGGGGTAGGTAGAAGTATCATTGATGTTAACCATGCTGTCACTTTTCAGAAATAACATCAAAAGAAGGGTAAATTTTGCGCCAATGGATAAGGCACTGGTCTTCATAAGCCAAAGATTTTAATTCTGGACACCTCCTGACGAGGAGCTGCCCTCCCCAAATGGAGCCACTGTTAGCCATCAGTATTTTTTACATGTTAGTGATGACTATATCTATAGCTGAGTTTTCTAGAAGCTGATTTCCTTATGTCAATTTGTCATCTAGAAAACCCTCATAAAAAAATTTTCGCCCTTCTACTTTTCAGTCCGCCCATGTCAAAGTCAAAATCCATTATCACTGTTTTTTCTAGTTTTAGCCCTACTGGTCTGCCCATCAGCTCTAAAAGACAACTCCAAGTCTATTTCAAAAGCCTCCCCTAAGTCAGGAAGTGGCGCTTTAAGGTATTTTACCCTTGGCAACCATCAAAAGGCCAAAAAACCTCCATCTGATACAGACCATTCGTAACAGACCTCCCACTCTGCAAATCAAGTTGATCACAGCTCTAAGTCGTGCCACTTACACACCCCTAGGTCTCAGCACTGCATAAACCACAGTCTCAAGCTGATTATTAGGTGTTTCACAGTGTTTTATGGATTCTACAAAGGCAGGAAATATAACTTCATCTCAGGAGGAAATGCTTGAATCTACAGTTAGAAGAACAGCTGCTTCTAAATGTAACATGAGCCTGAGATATGTCTGCAAAACAGAGAGCCACTCATCAAGACCTTGCAGCTCTTTCCATCATGAAAATCACCGTAAGAGAAAGACACCACTGTCACAGCAAACTGGTAATTTGTCATGGCCCAGAACCTCCTTCATTTACAAGAAGAGGGTTAGGGCGCCTCCTTCATCTACAAGCAGAGGGCGCTAGCCAGTATTGACTTTAAGGATTGCAAAAGCCCAGGTTTGCTTGTTACTAAACAGTGAAACACAGACTCTAGGTTTTCTGAGTGTAAGTGATAATCATAGCAGGCCTAAAATCTGAAGTATGCAAATTAAAAGGGAAACAGAGTTCAGGTTTTGCAAAGAAAGTCATTTGAAGTTTCCAAATCATAAGAATTGTTAAACCTTAGAAAGGCATATCATTGGTAAAAACCATTCTGATCATAAGCAACCTGTTTTTCCACAAGACTGATTTGAAGAAATGCTGACAAATCATGTCATCACACAGGCAGGAGAAAAGTTGTTTGTTTTTCAAAGGATGCTGACTTAGACTATCTTTCAAATAATTTGTCATAAGTTAACCAAAGTGAATGCTAACTTTTCAGTTTCCCCTTAGAGCAGTACAGTGAGACAGTGACACTTTGACTAGGGTTTTTTTTTTCTGAAGCACAGTAGTGTTTGCAAGCAGAGGTGCCAGTATTGATGTGTTTCAAGTTGGTTGCTTACCTTCATAATCCAAGCAAAACCTTGTCATGCAGCCTTAGCAAATAATCTTCAGATACTTTGCTCAGTGAAGGGCCTCCTCCATTTATGAGCAGATGGCCAAGGCATTTAGTGTTGTTGAAAACTGATTGGTCAAAAGGAAGCCAAGCATTTGTCAAAAAGGCCATCCTTCATAAACAAAGTAAAGGAAACTCATCCTCCTGCTCCTAAGAGAATGCCTTCAAACAACTCATCACAGTGGAAAAGAAAGCAAAGTACATTTGGTTTTCCAAAGAAAGTCTGCTCCTATAACAAAGTCAAAGATACCTTGCTGGTATATTTTGAGCAGAGGAAAAGTGTTAGAAGAAGCGCCCTCGAGTATAGACAGAGGATGAAAGAGTTTAAGTGAATGCCACTGAAGTAGTGTACCCACAGTCAAAACGAGGCTCAAATATTTCATCTCAACAAATACCAAAGGATAGTAAAATTTGCATGGCTGTTGAATCATCATACCTCTGCCACAGTGAAATTAGGGTTAAGGAGCACCCGGGCAGTTTGTTTAAAAATGATTTTCTGATCAAACAGAGATGAAATTTACAAAATTGAGAGAGGTTTTTTTCCCTCATAGGTTCAAAAATAAAAACCTCCTTCAGTTTCTGTACAGGTATCATGGTTTGTGAGGAACATGAAAAATACAGATTTCACGGGAGAACTTCTGCACTAGGATACACCATTTTTGACCAGTGATGGGACAGTCAGTTTTTGAAGGCTCAATTGGACTCCAAATGAAAAAATTCAAGTTTATATGGAGAATAGACTTCCATAGCTTTCCGATGAGCCATCCCGAGCCAAATTCTGACAAAAGGAAGGCATCCAAAAGTAGCCTGCAATCAACGCTATGTTTTTCTGCACCAGCATACACCATTTTTGACCAGTGATGGGACAGTCAGTTTTTGAAGGCTCAAATGGACACCAAATGAAAAAATTCAAGTTGTTCTGGAAAGTAGACTTCCACAGCTTTCCAACGAGCCATCTTGCGCCCAATTCCGACACCGGGAAGGCCTTCAAAATGAACTGCAAACTTGCACGACTTGCCTGGAAAAGTGCGCGACGTGCCTGGAGCGAAAAATACAAAGGGCCATAACTAAGGCGCGACGTGCCTGTAGCAGCCTGCGACACTCCTGTAGAAATGGTCAAAAAATTTACCTAAAAACTTTAAAACTCATTTCAAAGTGTCTCCAACTCTCAAGCAAAGATTGGCATCATGTTTTGAGTCAGCTTCTAAACAATATTGGAAGAAGAAACAATAGGGTTTTAAAGAGGTTACATGGTTGGATTATTCTCCAGAGCTGATCCAATCCCTCTCCAAGGTTGTTTTCAACGATTTCAGAGGTGTTTGTAACTCATTCTGCTTCAGATTGATAATGATAGTATCGTTCTTTTGCATGGGCATATACTGTTGAAACATCATATATAGTTTGTTGTTTTTCTCTAAGAGAATCGATTTTCCACATTGAAAAGGCCCTTGATTATTGTGGAAAAGAGCAAACTATTACGGCCTTTGCTCAAAGCTTTTGAAGATGTCCTAAAATCTGCCACCTCTGTTTTAAAAATGAAATTGCCTATATTCTCACACCAAGATAGAAACTTAGTGAGCCTGTTGAAACAAAGTGACATATATATAAGAGAATAGTGAAGCTTAATAAGAGAAAAGTTTCTTGGTCGGGCAGAGGTTTACAGTTTCAAGCTGCAGAGAAAGATTTTGTTGTAGAGAGACAGGGTTAGATCTGAAAAGAAACTTTTCACATTGTCATCAAAGCATTTCCACATTATTAAAACAGTGAAATGCAACCAGTGAAAAGGATTTTGACATATTTGCTTTGAGAAGAGAGAACTCACATAGTTTTTGCCAAAAAAATTGTGTGGTCTTCTAAAAAAACTCTGTCATTTTTACTCCAATCCGGTGTATGGACAGTCTAAGCATATGTATGGTGGTTTGCAAGAGATGAAAGATCAGTGGAAAGTGGGCACACTTGTACAGGGCAGAGTTGTTAATGACTAAAAGCCTCCTTGAGCAAGGAGCTATGTGTATTGGTTGACATCTAAGACTTCAAAAAACAGAGTGATTTTAGCATTTTCTCACAGCACACTCTTTTAGCAGACTGCCCTTCTTTCACTGTATTATTTCCTACTGAAAAGTGTTGACTGAGATATTTTTTAAAAGGTGCAGGACCACTTTCTAAAGGACAAGTTGTTGATGATTGAATTTTAACATTGGAGACAGAGGTACAAAGGTGGTGGTTGATTTCTTAACTTCACAAGTGAAAGGTGTTCTTCATAAAACACTGTACACTGATATTTCACCTAACCTAGGTCTGCCCTTCTTTTCACTACATTGTATCATTTTGAAGAGCTGTTGACAGTGATATTTTTCAGGAGGAAGACCATTTCTGAAGAGCAGGGTTTTAATATTTGAGTTTTGCTTTGAAGACACCAATACAAGTGTTGATTGGCCTCTAACAAATCCACAAGGAAAAGTGATTTTTCAAAACTGTGCACAGGGAATCTACACAACAGTTTGTCCCATCTTTACACATGGTACCCTATTTAAAAAGTTTGCCTGGCTGAAGTGCATCCAGAGGTGAAGGGCTGGTTTTAAGGAGAGCAGAGGTTTTTATTCAAAGAAACATTGTTGCAATCTATCCTAACCACATTGTCTATCTGTCCAAACAGCATATTGCCACAGTTTCAATCCAGAAGGGCATTTTGCATGCAGTGAAGGCAGTATTTTTTGTTCAAGAAAGGGTTTATCGCCGTTGAATGCTCCTGATTCTATATGGCCAATCAAAAGCAAAATGAAATCATTTATTAAACACAGTGGTTTTAACTGTGTAGATATCTTTTGATTAATTGTGTTTACATTGTTAAATATATTGGATGGGCTGTGTACAAGAGGGTAATGCTTTGCTCAAAGAAAAGTCCATTAGTTTTATAACTGTTGCAAGAACTTTGCTACCACCTCAGAAACTTTTTAAACTCTGCTAACTTGTCCTATGAGCAGTAAAATCTGACTGTGTAAATACACTAAGGTTGAATGTGTTCATATTGTTGAGTTTATTCGATTAAGTGGCACACAAAGAGAAAGGGCAGTGTTTTGAAGAGGAGCACAGTGAGGCAGTCATGAAGAAGGTAAGGAGAACACATTGATGATATGCAGCACAATGATAAAGAGCAGCGCCATGAAGAAACTCAAAACAGTAATGGAAAAGAAGGCTAAAAGGAAGCGCCCGGCACGAAAAGAGAAGAAAAGCACATCAGCGCTTGACATTCTGGCCTCAACTTGGAAGCATGTTTCTATGGACCCTTGAGGGTCATGCATGCCAATTTTGGGCCTATTTCGGCAACTTTTTGTTTTTTGGCATTTTTTGGGTTTTTGGCCGAAAACTCATAATTTCGCCATTTCAGTTTGATGAGTTGTCAAAGGAGGAGGATGATACCGATGGATGCCATAATTCCATGAGCAGGTCTCCAGCAATTTTCAGGGCATTTGAAGATCATTCACCCCATCAAATTGGCGAAAAAAACCCTCTTTTTGCACATTCTTCCCGCCATATCAGCAGTCTGCTATTTTCTGGGTTTTTGCACACAGGTACAGTTTTGAGGGACTTTCAGAGGTTAGATTGAGGTGATTTTAGTTGTGCCGGAAAGCAGACACAGAGAGCTTTCCAACGGGCCATCATGAGCCTCATTTCGACACCGGGAAGGCTGCCATTTGCCTTCAGCAAGCCAGGGGACCTTTTTCAGGCATAAATATGAAGTATTTTTGTAATTTTTGAACCTCAAAAATCTGCTTTTCCCAAATGTGCGTTTAGCTATTTTTACACTTGGGAAATGATGTAAAGTCAATATAATTTCCATTTTTAGCAGTTTTTTAGATATTTTATGGATATTTTGTGCCTTGGGCTTTGCAAAGCCTCAAGGACAAGTTTAGATATTTTGACTTGGCCAATGGGATAGCTAGTTGCTCCATGAGGTTTTCCTTCCTCAAGCCTATTTATTCCATGGGTTTCATTGTAAAAAAGAGGCTGAACTTGAGAGAAGAATTAATACATTGGTCATATGAGCTTTGAAGAATACACTTGAGTTATGATTTTTGGACTGCCTCTTGGATGCTTTTGAGGAATGATGAAGGATTGGTGATGGATTCCTTGACATGGTAGAATGGTATAGTGCTTCTTAATGTGTTTTGTCTTCTAGTTTTCACTCATAATTCATATTTCTTGCTGCTATAGATCAATAAAGATTGATTTTGAGATATGCCCATGGAGGCACCTCAAAATCCCTGAATCTTCATAGCTTGATGTTTTCTTCTCCCTTAGTTATGCTAAAGAATTCTTAGTTGCTCTTTAGTAACCTAAGGTGTTGTTGCTAAGTTTTATTCATCAGTTCCATGTATGTTGAGTAGGATGTATGGTTTGCCCTACCTACCTATCAGCTGCCCATAGTTCTGTCCATAAAACTTTCTCTTTGACTGATTTGTTGATCATTTTGTTGAGCCAAGGAGGCCTAGTCCCGATCTAGCCCTTTGCCTAAAACTATGAAAACTTATTTGTCCAAGTGCCCAATGACTTAGAGACTATGTTTAGGCGTTCCGGCATAGTTTATGAGTTGTTAGTTTGTCTCATGTGTTTTCCCCAAAGTCTGATAGCCTTTCCCCGAAGTTAGAGGGTCTTATACCTCTATGTATGGCTGGAATGTTCGATTTCTATGTATTGATTAGCTTATAGTTATTCCTAGCATGATTAATGGCTTGCTATTACATGTTTATGTCTGCTATTAACTAGTTTGCACTTGAAATCCCTTGTTTTTCACCAACTTATTGTTCATTTAATCCATTTTGCCCAGAGATCCCTTTTACCGTGAATCAAATCGGCCCTACAGCAGCTTCACATCATCACTTCATAGCATCCTTGACCTGTTTGACCCCATAGCCCAATTTATCTACATCTTGTTATCCAGTTTATGTATTTGATCAGTTTCATTCCTCACAAACTTAAAAAACCAAAAAACTAAAAACATACTTCATAACTAGCCTAATATCATAACATCGCAAGTAAACACACCGACATCTTTTACACTTATAGAGAGAGCCCTCTCTGAGTCCAGGAAGGCTAGGTCCTTGGGCTCCAAAGCTTGGTTTGATGTTACATCGTCATTTGGCTAGCCAATCGGCCAAATCACAGGACCCTAACAGTTTCTACTTGTCGAGATGTTTCCATTGATATATGGCACGCCACGTAATTCTTCACGGTTTGAGAGATATTCATGTTTGAAGTTTGTAACCCTAGCTAGTGGGCTAAAACCCCATGGGGTTGGGGCATGGGTCATTGAAAAGTAATAATTAATAATTTTTTTTTTGCTCCTAAAATCCCTCCCACGTTCACTTGTTGAAGCCCCTCTCAACTTAAGCATTCATATAAATTGTGATCTTCAATTTCTCCTTATGTAGGGGATTCAGCCATCTGAAACAGGTCATCGTGGAATTTTCTCTCTAAATTTTTTCTACGAAGGCTCAGAAGCTGAAATATTTATGAGGCAAAGCTGAAATACTGAGGAAGCTGCAGTAAAAATTTCAGATCAAGTTGCACAATATTTTTGGAGATATGATCTGTGGAAGTAAGGGTTTTTGCAGGCTCCTGAAATTCATCTCAAAGAAGTGACCTTGGTAAAATCGTCATAACTCTCTCTTTGAGTATCGGATTGGAATTCCGTAAAAAGTGGAAGACAGTGAAAAATCTATAGTTTTGTGCTATATCAATTTTAGAGCCAAATGAAGAAACATTGACACGTGGCATTCCGTACAAGTGCACTCTACTGAAACAATCCATAATTAGGGCATTGTGAGAAATTGGGTATAACTCTCTCTTGAAGAATCCAAATTGGGTTAGACCTATGGCATTAGAAATATGACTCATAGGAATAATACAGGACCAAAAATCAGATATTGAGGATCTGAAATAGCAAAGATACACCAGATTCAATATCGAGCTCCTAGAAGGCAAGAAAAATCTAGATCATGTGTTGTCAAGGATTGCAAAGGACCAAACTTTCTACGGTAGAAAAGAAAAGCAAGGTGCAGCAGAGGGTAGCATGACAAGAGCAGCAACCAAGGTTCATAACAATAGCAAGAAGTTCATCATATGAAGTCTTCAAGTGGGCAGCACTGCATACAATCATTGTAAAGGTATCATTGTACTTAGTCATTGTAAATACATTATTGTACAAATTGTACTAGTGTCTATCTTCCAAGGGTTGAAGAGGCAGTGTTGGGAGGTCTAGGATCATCATTAGGTGGTTGTGTCAAATTTGGGGTTATGGTCTAGTATATCTTCTTCTTCTACATCATTCTATATCATTGTAAAGTGGACCATTTCCCCTAGTACGGGAGTCCATTCTTCTTTTATTCTTCTATAGGGTGGTAGGGTGGTGCTAGGGTGAGTTGTAGCTCATTGGGTGTTGGGGCATCCGTTCAGTTGCTACTGAAGAATCTCGGGCGTTGGAGCATCCATCCAGGGGGAGCTGGAGAAGAATGCATTTCTAGATTCTAGGAAGTTGGAGGTTTATTTTCAATTGGAGTTGAACATTAAAGAATTATTAGAAAAGCATTAGGTGGTTTTTGTCTTGGAGTGGGTTTCCACCTTAAAAACTGTGTGCATTTGTGTTCCTCTTGTTTGCTGCTATCATTGTACAAACACTGATAATATTTGAAGATTAACTAATGCTCTAATTGAAAGGAATACTGATTCACCCCCCCTCTCAGTATTTCCAACACTTTCGGCTAAGCCCCTAACCACTTCCCCACATATGACCCGAGCCCGAGACCAGACGCTGAAGTCCCAGGTGCTTATCGTAATCAGAAGTTTGGGTGTGAGCGCATTTCTTTTGATAATTGAAAATCTCCGATGCGATGGTTATTTGTTCTGTAAACCTCCGCTTCGATCCCCACCGTTGATCTACATAGATCGACGACCATCGCACTTTAACATTCTCCACCCATCACCCATCTCTTTATCCCTCCGATGGATTATGGGCTGTTGATCTAACTCCTAGATCCAATGTCCCAGCGCTAATCACATCGCGCCCCATCGCACCTCTAACATTACCCTCCGATTACATATGAGCCGTTGATCTCCCCGCTAGATCCGACGGCCCTGGTGCAATCGCACATCGCAAAAGGCCCAACCCCGTGCATCCCACCTCTCCCAAATTGTGAGCCCCGATTGAATCCCAACCATTCATCCATTCAGATCCAACAGTCTAGATCAATCCACACTCTGCTCATTTTCCTCGCGTCTCTCCCCTTCCGATCAATCCCCGGCCATTGATCCCCCGCCGATCCAACGGATGAGATCCAATCGCACCGCCCAATTGCTGTCTGTTCATCTGGCCCGAAGAAATTATCCGATTGAATCCTAACCGTCCACCCCTTCGGATCCAACAACTATCGTTCATCTCACCCGTTCACTAGATCCTTTATCTCCCCGCTCCCTCTTTAGATCCTGACCGTCCATCCTATAGATCTGACGGTCAAGATCTAACCCACCTTTGACCATTCCCCACCTAATCACCCGTGCAACTTTCCATATCGCACTGCCACCTACACCGTCGGATCTCTTTTCTCTACATCCAACGATCGACATGAATATCGCGTTATTTTTATGCTTGATAGTTAATGCTCCGAGATTACGCGACATAAGTGGTTTTGTTTTGCCACATGTCATACAACGAAGTATATTTCATTTTTTTTGGAGATTTCTCAAAACCACTCTATAGTCACGTGACACCGACGGTTTTCCCACTAAAACCACCTTTCCCCTTTTTGCTCCCGAAGTTCCATCATTTAATCTCCACCGTTTATCTCCTCCTGAGATCCAACGGTCCACATCTTATCGCCCTCCGCCCGCCGGGTCCCACCATCAAAGGCCCCGACTTCATTCTTTTAACCCTTTTTCTTTGTAATCTGCCCAAACCTTAACCTTTGTGTTTTACACTAAAGGCTTTGATTCTCCGCCTAACACACTATTAACACCTCCATCCACCAATATCGACCGTTGATTGCTATTGCCCTATCTAATCGGACAGTCCACGACCCTCTCTGCACCAAACCTCTGACAACTCATTCTTTCACCATTTGCAGAGATTTCCATTGGTTTTTCGCCTACATCCACCATTTACGTCACCATTCCACAGGCCTCCACAACATTTTTCCGCCACTCCCCTGGATTTTATAACAGGTGTATCATGTTTTGTAGGGATTACAGAGCGAAGAAATTCACTCTGTCTCCACAATCAGAGTCTCTGTGACCCAGAGCGCAGAAAGAACATCGCTGAAGTGGCAAAGTGTTTTAGCAGAAACAGATCAAGGGATTTAAGCCTATTATTGTAGACTTAATGCTTTAAATCCTGTGTTTAAAGGGTAAAGACGTAGTTTGAAGACCATGAAAATTATTAAAGGGCTTAATGAAGCCTGAGCACACTAATAATTCATATCAGTGTTACAGCATCAGCAGAACATGTTTTCTCCAGAATGATTGCCTTACATCGTTCTCCATGCATCCTCGAGCCCTTAAAATTTATTTCACTGACAGAAGCTTCTAAATTGTCAGAAAAACAGTTATGGAAGCATGGAGACCTGCAGAATTTCCATTCACATTACTTATTTTAGAAGATAAATAGAGTACCATACAATCATAGAGGACTTCAAAGAAACATCTGAGGCTATTCTCAGCCTGACAGGACTTCTGAACCAGACTACAGGGTACACACAGTCAAAGAAGAAGCATTAAGCAGAATGGGCATGAACACTTCCTCCACTCTGTCTTAATTAATCAATTAAATGTACATCTACTACCACAGTTACTCATTCTCCTATAGGAACCCCTGAAGAACATATTGTAATGTTGGTTGTTGTTGTTGTTAGTTGCAGGGATTCATTTGACTGTTAGAAAAGTTGTTGGGGGAAGTAGCTGAGTAGTTTGTAATTTAGTAGGCTGGGAGGAGAAGTTTGGACTGTAATAAGCCATTGAGCTCAGAGTATGTGACTAGTTTTGCATATCAATTGAACAAGAAAATTTCACAGGATCCTGGTCTATATTACAGGTGGTGTTTTTCTTACTGCAATTGTCTTATTTCATTTTAATCATACTGTTCACTATTCTCTGATAAGAATTAGTAAATTAGGCTTCTGATATACCCCCGCATGGTACCTTAATGCCCACTGCTCTTCTTATCTTTGATGTTTTCTGTTGATAGTGAATCTAAGAGAAAATTCATGTAATTTAACCAGTCAAAGATGTTGGTCTAGCCCATGCTTACTGATGTATGAATTTGGGGTTTGTTTCTTAGATTTTCTTGTTGGGTTTAAGCTGGAAGAATTGGGATACTGAGGATTTAGAGTTAGCCCTGTCCACTGGGGTCCTTTTCCAATAGATTGGTCTTTCTAAGATGTCTTGAGCTAGTGTCAAAATCATTGAAGGTTAAAAGTCCTTCTCTGATCTTAGGCCTTGCTCTGTGTTAAATCTTAACTTTGTTTTCCCTTTGAGAGTATGCTGAAAGCAGGCCTGGAGTTAAATGACCTCTAACCTGATATTAAGCTACCCTTTGTGTTTTCATTGAGAGTTGGCTTTGAGTATGTCAAATCAGGTCTGGATTTAAATGATATCTGACCTGATCTCCAAACTGCAATTGGGTTTCTTTCTTTCTTTTACCTTCACTCCTTAATGTTCCATTCCACCATTTATCTAAAATATCCTTTAGTATAGATGACTTGCCCTGTGGAAAGCCTTGGTTAGTTGCTATGCAAGTAATCCCTTTCATGACTCCATAGCCCAATGGATTGACACTTTCTTGACCTATTTTCTTTTGCCGAAACATCCTGCTACTTTGTTCCTTTTCATTCCATTTAACCTTCTTAGTTAATGATCTCCAACCAACCCAACAACCAAATCATTTAAAAACCCCTTGTGCTTCATACCTAGCCTAATACCCTATTTTGAGCTTCAAATATATATCATTCTTTGCATTTATAGAGAGATCCCTCTCTGGATCCAAGAGGGCTAGATCTTAGGATCCCAAAGCGGTTTTGATGTTGTCTAGTCTTTTGGTCCTGCCAATCTGGCCAAAACATTGGAACCCCAACACACCTATGATTAAATCATAAATCATTAGGGACTTAGATGTTATGTATATGTGAATTTTTTTCTAGCCTATGCTTGAAAACTACCTCATAAGGAGCTTCTCCTTCATTTGTCCTTGCAAGCCATTTAGTCGCTAAAACCGTCCTTGGAGCATGGCTGTTAATTAGCCCAAGTCCTCCATCTTCTCTGTGGAGGGTTTAAATGTCACTAGTAACTGACTAGTTGCCTTCCTCCTCACTTTTATCATGGAAAATGATAGAGGATATGTTTCAACTTCTTATAAACAATTCAACAAGGGAAAGATAAGTAAAATAATCACTAGTAACTGACTAGTTTCCTTCCTCACTTTTATCATGGAAAATGATAGAGGATGTGTTTCAACTTCTTATAACCAATTCTTTAAAACTTAAGGGAGAGGTGTTTTGCAAAGGATGATTAAAGTTATTGTAATACTTTGTTGTTTTTCTTAAATCTTTCAAGTGTTCATTAGGTGATTTGGAGATATGAATTAATTTAGCGGAAATTTTTATATATTTTACATTTGAATGATGTTATTTGTTTTATAGATGATGAATCATGATGCTATTATTTTGTGTATAATGATTTATTTTTGCTTTTTGGCTTGGGCCTTGGCACAACATTTTAATAAAAAATTGCATAATGGTTTTTTTGAACATTACACTTATTTTACTTTGAAAGCTACTTACAAATTTAGTAATTCTCAACTCTTGGAAACTATTGATGTAGGTTTCTAGATCGATTTGAAATTTTACTTCTGGAATATTCAGTGAGATGTCAAAATCTAATCATGGGAAGAAACTATCAAGGAAAATGAATGTATTATCATACTTTAAAAAGTCTCAATCCAAGAATACACATTCTCTTCATGCTTCAAGCTCCTTTGAACAATCTGTTACTGAGAGAGATGTTAACTCTGGTGAAAATGCATCTGATATCCATATGATGGATGAAAGAATAGGTTCCTTAAGTGATCAGGGTGAGATAAATGTAGTTTCAATAGAAATTAGTGATGAAAATGTTAAAGATATTTCCTTGGAAGGTGACACAAACCATTCACAGAAAAGGAAAAAAGGCCAGTGGACCATAGGGAGAAAATTCCAAGATGATTGGGTCTCAAGTTTTCCATTTATTGAAGAAATACCTCCTAAAAATGAAGATTTACGAGAAGTTAGATGTATTGCGTGTAGTTGGAAAAGTTGCAAGGTAGTGAAATTTCAGATGAAGCTAGATACAATACAAAAGAATGCAGGAAAGGTGTATGAAAAGAAAATTGTAAATGGTAAAGAGAAATATATTGTCAAATGGAAATCTTTGGAGGAATTTCGACATATCCATGTGTGGAAGAATAAAAAATATATTTATAAGTAAGAGGAAACTTGAGGCAAGTGGAGGAACCATTATATCTCAATTTGAAAAGATGATGGAAATAAGTTTGTTATTCAAGACGATACAATTGACCACTGTATTTCACATCTTATGTAAAGGTCGTCCTATGATAGATTATCCAGATCACATGAAATTTGTATCTTTTCTTCATGTGACAAAATTTCCATCTTCTCATTTGTCTATAACTAGTGCTTGGGAATGGGAAAGATATCTAGCTCAAGTAGAAAATGATGATTTGAAACAGGAGATTGAAAATGCTAGGTTTTTGACATTGTATTTGGATGAGGTTACGGCTATTGATAATACTTCATGGATCTGCATGAGCATTTATATGGTTAATGACCATATTAGGCATTCCTATCTACTTGGGATTAAAAAGATGAGATAGACTTCTACAGCTGGAAATATTTATGAACTTGTTCTTAATAGTTTGAAGGAAAGTGGTATGGATCATTTAATGATTGCAAAAAAGCTGGTATGTGTTGGTTTAGGTGGAGCATCGGTAATGCAAGGAAAAAGGAATGGTCTTTGTGTTAGACTACAACTATCAGCTTTGCCATATATGCTTAATATTCATTGTATGGCTCATAGGATGAATCTTGCATTTAAAATAGTAAGCAAGTTTCCATCAATTTCAAAATTTGAAGATCTTGTACATGAGACTCATGCATACTTTTCTCATAGTACCGAACGATATTTAAAGTTTCAACAATTTGCAGATGGTGTTACGGATGGAAAAAACTACTAAAAGATGTTGATACAAGATGGATCTCATTAAATGGAATAGCTCAAAGACTATTTAGTGAGTTCAAATATTTGGTAGGGTTGATGTATGAAAATCGCTACAATGTAGACAAAGCTCAAGATCTTCTTTTTCGACTAACTGATATAGAAACATTATTGACATTGGTTGGAATTCTTCCTATGCTACATGAAATGAATGTCGTGAAAATGTCTTAGAATCACACAATGTATATTTTCGAATACACAAATGCGAGAAAGTCAGTATGCCTTGCATTGGATAATTTGTATATGATGCCAGACTCTTTTACTGGTCCAGAGTTTACAAGTTGGACTAAGATCATCAATATAAAAAATACTGAATTTTTTTGATGTTTGGTGAAAAAGGGATACCATGTATCGTAGTGCGTGGGTATATGGTCCCCTTTCATTATATTAGTAAGACGGGACGAATCCCCAAATATTGCCCCGTGTCAAGAGACCAATTTGATAATATTGTGATCTCAGTGAGACAAAATTTGATAGAAATTGCAAGATCACTATCATCAGAGATAAGAGAACGATTTCCTCGAGATAAATTATTGGAGGCCATGTGTGTGGTATACCCTCAATATTGGAACAATTGTCAATGTCCAAGAAATTTAAAAGCCGATTTTCAAAAGAGATGAAAATGTTTAGTAGACCACTTTTTCAAGAAAGTTTCGATACATGGAGAACAGATTGAAGGTATTTTAGATTCATCAAAATTGTTTCAATAAGGTGGACGCTTTTCTGAAACAATGTGGAAGCAATATCCTTTTTTGGAGAATCCTAATGAAAACGGTGCTACAAAAAGATTATGGAATACTTTAAGTGCTAGCCAATACCTACAAGAAAACATATAAGAATATTTCAAAGTAGCAGATTTGTGTCAAACCATGATTTTGGGATCAATGGAGGATGAGAGAATGTTTAGTGCACTATCATTCTTGAAGTCAAATTTGAAAAACAAGCTTGATAAACATGTGGATACATGTTTAAGATTACATGTAACAAAGTATGACATTAACAATTTTCAATATGAAAGAGCACTAGTGCTTTGGCGATCAGATTGTGATAGAAGGGGAGAAAAAAATATAACAAATTTATCTAATGAACTTGATACAAAACATAATGTTTTGGAGGCTCATAATGACAGTACATCTGGATAAGATCGTGTTCACAATGTAGAAAATGATGACCAAGATGATAACTGTGAAATTGAAATACCCTAGGACTCTTATTTTGGTATACATGTTCCATTGATCATGCAAGATTACTATATGTCAAATTCAGGTAAAAATAGGTTCTATATTTTGTATTTTTCATTGTAACATTGTAGCTAAATTTATTTCATGCGTGTTGTTTTAAGATTGATGTTTCATATTTAATCCTTACATTGTTTGTTTCTTATTTGTGACAGGAAATGAAGTTGGATTTGATGAGGCTGGGACCTATTTCTTTTCACCTAGATAGTGTTTGACTAGTATTAAATGATAAATAACTAATTTAGCAAGACTAATGCAAAGCATCAATGGGCTCATTCAAGTACATGAAACTACCTTGATGTCTAGCTCTGACATCTTGGAAAATTTTAATGGTATATTGGTTTATATGTTGCTTGTGTTTGGGGAATTTTGCTGAGTTTCGAGTTTTATATTTTCTTGGAAAATAATTATTGATATTTGGAAAATGTGTGATTTTATATTGGTATTGGAAATGAAGTTTGTTTTGATCTTTGATTGGAAATGAAGTCGGATTTGATGAAGTTGGGACCTATTTATTTTCACATAGATAGTTTCCTAGTATTAAATGATAAATAACTAATTTAAGAAGTCTAACGCTAAGCAATAATGGGCTTATTCAAGTACATGAAATTGTGTTGATGTCTAGCTTTGATATCTTAGAAAATTTTAGTGGTTTGTTTGTTGCTTGTTTAGAGGATTTTGTTGAGTTTGAAATTTTTGGTTTGTTTTGGTCAAAGATATTTTTAGTCCCTTGAATGCTTATGGTTCTTATATCATGAATAGATCAAAAGATCTAGTTTTATTATTATTATGATTATTGTTTTCTTTATATATTTGGTGGTTTGAGGAAAGATATTTTATTCCTTTCATTTTGTGGCATGATTTCGACATCTTCACCTTTTAAAATATAGTAAAATATTTTTCTTATTACAGATTTTTCTTGGAAAAGAATTATTGATATTTGGAAAGAGAAATAAGCCCTAGGTAGCTAATCGAAGAGAAAAACGGTCTATGTAATAGGTTCATGCGCATTCATCATAGGATACCTATTGGCATGAGACCAACATTCCTTTTATGCAATTACACTTTTGATGCCAAGGCGGAGCCGAGTTCGCTGGCCTGTGAAGAACAATGGCAGTTGATCATAATGCTAAGGAGATTAGATTGCTGGTTTCACAAATAGATGACCATTCCACCAATGCTGGTGGAGCCAAAGGAACCACTTTAGCTTATTATGATTCTTTCCATATTTCTCAGGGTGAAACCGAGGCTATTTTGGGAAGCATGGAAGGTAGTAATGGTTTCCTAGCATTTAGTAGAAAGGTATTCTTATGTTGATTGCAAATTCCCGGTCCATATCTTGAAATATGATGGTTACATGAGGGTCAATTGTTTGACCTTTATAGTGACAGTTAGATTCCTAGATATTCCTGGAATTTGCAATCCTCATAAGTTTAACAATTAGTACAATAGCATGTGTTTAGTTTTAAGAGGTAACATGTTTAAATCCAAAAGCATTGAATACCCCTTCCTAAATTCACATATGTATTCCTTAATAGATTTTAATATTCAAATAACTCTTTATTATTGTAATTAACTACAGGGAGACTTTTTTGGGCAGTTTGATTGTCTACTGGGTGTTCTATGTAAATGACTGATTGTATTCATGTCGTTTGTGTGCAGGAGTTCTTGATATGAAATGTGCACTCTACTCAGGAATACAAAGGGCATGCAGACAATTTTATTTGCTATCTTCTGCCTGGAACACCCTATTCACATGCTCAATATACTCCAGGTGATCTCTTAGATTTTACTGGCATTGAAATATAGTACACTTGCTCTCTCTTCTTCTAAATTTAACACTATATGTTGTTGTGTAAGCAGGAGGTCTTCTTTACACATTACAGGATACTAATTTGCAATACGTTACATCTTCTTCCTTCTTGCTCTTGACATATGCAAAATATTCAAGCTCCTCCAAAAAAGTAGTCACTTGTGGTGGGACAGTGACAGTCACTCCTCATAGGCTAAGAGCACTTGCAAAATGCCAGGTATAGATTCATAATAGCCCAATGCTTAATTTTCCTATTATTTCAAAAATTTACTAATTTATGCAGGATCTAAATCAATTTTGTGTTGATGAAGGTTGATTACATACTGGGAGATAATCCTATGAGCATTGAGGATGTCATACATGGTTGGATATGGTTCCCTCTATCCAAAAATTATTCATCACAAAGCCTCTTCTCTGCCCTCCAAGGCCAATCATCCTCAACCCATTCCCTACAAATAAGGCTTCCAATCTCTGTACAACAATGCACCCAATCCCAACATCTTGGTGGGAGCTGTGGTGGGAGGCCTAGACAACATGGATAGGTTTACTAATGTGAGAAACAATTATGATCAATCTGAACCTTTCACCTACATTAATGCACCCTTACTAGGTTCCCTTGCTTATTTGGCCCAGAGACTGATGTTATACTTCTGAAATTTCTTCATGTTAGAGATTTCAGGGTGAATGATGCATTCATCATGTTGCAGAATAGTGTGGCATGGAAGAAGGCATTTGGAGTTGACAGTATAGTTGAATAGGATCTGAAATTTGATGAGAATATGAATTTAGTGGCCTTCATGCATTGTTATGATAAAGTGGGCCACCCTGTGTGCTACAATGCTTATGGGATTTTTCAAGACAAGGAGCTCTACGAGAAGAACTTTGGAGATGATGAGAATCTGAAGAAGTTTCTGAGATGGAGGGTCCAAATTATAGAGAAGGGCATCAAGATCCTTGATTTCAAGCCTGATGGTGTCAATGCCATGATTCAGATCACAGATCTTAAGAATATGACGAAGAGATAATTGAGAGCTGCATCAAACAAAATTCTTGCACTTTTTCAAGATAAATACCCAGAGATGGTAGTAAGAAAGGTATGTAACTGCTCAAAACATTTTTTTTTTTCCTTTTCTGAGCTTGCCTAGAACAATCTATCTGAATGAATATAAATGATCAGAAGGATGATGTTAGATGTCCTCGTAGATCTGGTGTTTTGAGAATTTTGGCACACCAAAAATTGGAATTTATGATGCACCTCTAGATATTTATTACTTGACATATGGTTGCTAGTTTCAAATGGTGTCAAATTACATATATCTTCAGCCTAGATTGAAAAAGAATAAAAGTTACAATATATATTTTAAAGAGGTTCCTTTTTTTTAGGGATCTAATAGAGATCTTTAGGCAAATCTGGTTTTATATATTTTGTATTAAACAATACAATAGTTTCCCACAAAATATTTGAGTATGGACATTCAGTTATTAGTTACTCGTACTGTGAAAATGAAATAGATTATAATATTCCTACAAAACATTATGTATAATGAGTACATGGACATTTTATTTCGTTTGCCTTTCTACCTTTCGAAAGGCTTCAAAAAACATGTCCAGATTGGCTACAATGCAACGAATGGTCTTCCTTTGGCTCAGGTGCATGAAGGATATCTACTTCATCAAAATCACTCTAGGCTTCCACTGGGCCTCTGTCTTTCTGAGGTTCCTACCATTTGTGTGTCAAAGTAGACCACAACTAGAATGGAAACCTAGTCAATGGTTTAACACTATGTCAATCTTACCAGTGAAATGACTATAAGCTACTGTTTCTGGTGCCTATGTCCTCCAATTGTTATTTTATTTTTCCTTATTGATTAAGAGAGTCTATGCAATGCTGACAGGTATGAGGAGTTAACATGTATCTGTGTGGTGTTTCAGTGAGTGAAAAACATTTCTCTCAAGTTTTCCTTGTATCAGCTCATTTCCAGTTTTGTTTCTTGAATCATAGTTTTTTAATCTCAGTGGAATTTTGTGACCTTTTAAGTTTAGCCTCATTTTCTTTTTCACCCAGAATTACATGGTTTAGAGATGGAGGAGCGCATCTAGTCATTTATTTGTATGGTCACAATCTGCCCTCAAGGGTTTTGTTTTTCATGGTCAACGTAATGGTCACTGTTTTTGTTTCAAAGGGAAATCTCATGGGAAACCCAAGGATGCTTCATCACATTTGAATATGGTATCCTAATTCCCAAATAAACCCATTGGCATAGATTAGTGCACCTTCCCCAGCGGGGTTTAACAAGGCACCTGCTAGTATGGAACTAAAAAAATTCTCAGCAATATGGTGACAACCAGTTGAGATATAACCCCTTGTGTTAAGGTAGCCTCCACTGTCACATAATACAATGAGGGAATTAGACTTTTCACAAGAAAATTATGGAGGAAACCATTTCTTTATATATTATTGTTTCAAAGGGAAATATCATGGGAAACCCAAGGATGCTTCATCACATTTGAAGATGGTATCCAGGTTCCCAAATAAGCCCATTGGCATATATTAGTGCACCTTACCCAATGGAGTTTAACAAGGCACCTGCTAGTATGGAACTAAACAAATTCTCAGTAATATGGTGACAACCAGTTGAGATATAACCCCTTGTGTTAAGGTAGCCTCCACTATCACGCAATACAGTGAGGGAATTAGGCTTTTCACAAGAAACTTATGGAGGAAACCCTTTCTTTCTATCTTATCCCAAAAATTTGAAGAAAATGAAATCACTCTATGAATGAAGTATAGTAATGGACTATTTTATCTTTCTAGGACTTGAATTCCAATCTCGTCAATTGTAGACTACAGATCCTTAAACATACTACCTTTGGGTTGTGACTTCCGACTGTCGTTTCCTCTTCCAGAATTCAAAATGATCCGATTTCAAGTACAATGTTGAAGAATTTCTCCAATATTGCTAATTTTCAAGTATTCCATATGTAATTAAGTCTTTTTTCTATATTCAGTTTGCAAGCATGGGATTTTGTTGGGCCCTATAAGGGCGAGGATATTATACTCAATTTATCAAATAGACAAATCACCTCTTAATTAGTATTCTCTCTATTTTTCAGGTGTTCATCAATGTCCCATGGTTTTTCAGTGCACTATACTCCATGTTGAGCCCTTTCTTGACATAGCGTACCAAGAGAAAATTTGAAATTGCACATGAAGGAAAAGTCACAGAGACCTTCTACAAGTATGTGAAATTCCTTCTCTGATGTAGTGAAAATATGCTCAACCTCAATTGAAGACTCTGATTATATATGATAGAATGAAGGATATATTCAATGAAAATTTCCTAGAAACTTATTTAATACTTGATTTGACTTGCAGATTTATATTTCCAGGGAATATGTCTATACATTATGGGGCACTTAGCAGGACCAAAGATGTAGATTTTTGACCTTACAAGCCTGCAGTAGAGTTATCCATTAGAGTTGGGGAGAAAACTAATCTTGAGATCGAGGGAGTGGAGGTAATGCACGTCAAAAATTGCTCAAGTTTGCAGATTTTTTGTCAGTTCATGCATTCAAATTTAGCTTTTTCACATCATTTTTGTTTCCAATAAACCAAATGAGCCCATTTATGATTCAACCATAGATGGCCTCATCGTGGACAATTTTAAATTCAATTAGGAGCCCATTTTCAGAGCTGCTTTGAGCGGTGCCCAATTGATTGAGATTGAAATTAACATAAATGATGATAGGGTGCTGAAGGTTCATACAGTACATGAATTTGATGAAGCCCTCAGGCTTGCAGAGAAAAATATTATAGTGGTGGAATATACAACAAGTCACAACTATTACAACAAAATAATATACCTATTCATGGCTGACCTCAACAGGATTTTCCCAGAAGTGAGATTCATTCTAGTAATTGGAGATGATTCCGAGCAGACTACGAGCTCTGTGCAAGAAAGAAAAAGGAAAAAAAAAAACATAACATATGTCCCCCTTTTAGATTTTGCAAGAACATGGTGAAGATTCATGAAGAAGAAGTCATTGGCCCAAACCAGTTGGAGGGTGATATCCTCTACTATGGTGACATTGATGCTCCTATTCATCAGCTCCATAATAGGCAAGATGTGGAAGCATTGCTCAAAGAACATATAGAGGACCAAAAGTTGGTTGTTCTATATGTTAGACTGAAGAATTGCGGGCCTTGTGTCAAAGTTTACCCAATTGTAGTCAGGCTGACCAAGAGAATGACTTACAATGTGGTTTTTTGCAAGGATGAATGGAGATGAGAATGAAGAATGCATGGAGCTTCTGAGACAGATGAATGTCACAGAAGTGCCTAATTCCTTTTTATCTGGGACTACAAGATCCGTGGAAGGTATGTGGGTTCTGGCAGAGGTGAGCTTATTGGAGAAATTCTAAGGTATCAAGGAGTCAGAGTTACATACTAGTTACTTTCTGGGCTCTCTGATTATGAAAAAGGCTATGGATTCTTGTTTAAATTCTCGGCCAAGATGAATATTTATAGGAAGGATATAGATTCTTTGTGATATCAGAGCCAAAGTGGAGATTCTTGTCAACCTTATATAGGGAGGAAAAACCCTATCTCCTTGATGCACTATTCTCTATATTCATGTTTACAGATTAGTAATGGAACATCATGATTGAAATTTGAAAGTTAAATGAAGGATTTCACTCCTTATATGTATATAATTTAAATGGAGATAAAGAATTAAAAGGAAAATTGCAATCTTTTATGTGTAATCTTACAAGGACTTGAAATGAGAACTGTAATTCAAATTTTCTCATTAATGGTTTATAAACTGAGGCTAGATGCTTGTAAGTCTGTCTTTTAGCATGGCACATTGTAGCAGAGATTTACTGTTTACAGATGACTTATATTTCCAAATGAAAAAGGATTCTTACGTCAACATGTTTTCTTGTTGGTCAAACTAAAGTAAATATTTTACTTCAAAGTTCAGTGTTTTACAATAATTTAGTAGAGCTCTAGCATCAAGACCTCACCTACCTAAGAAAAGAGATAGTTACTTTCTGGGATCTCTGATTATGAAAATGGCTATGGATTCTTGTTTACATTCTCGGTCAAGACGAATATTTAAAGGAAGGATATAGATTCTGTGTGATATCAGAGCCAAACTGGAGATGCTTTTCAACCTTATCTAGGGAGGGAAAACCCTATCTCCATGATGCACTATTCTCTATATTCATGTTTTTTGATTAGTAATGGAACATCATGATTGAAATTTGAAAGTTAAATGAAGGATTTCACTCCTTATATGTATAGAATTTAAATGGAGACAAAGAAATAAAAGGAAAATTGCAATCTTTTATGTGTACTCTTACAAGGACTTGAAATGAGAACTATAATTCAAATTTTCTCATTAATGGTTTATAAACTGAGGCTAGCTGCTTGTAAGTCTGTCTTTTGGCATGGCACATTGTAGTAGAGATTTATTGTTTACAGATGACTCATATTTCCAAATGAAAAAGGATGCTTAGCTCAACATGTTTTCTTGTTGGTCAAACTAAATTAAATATTTTACTTCAAAGTTCAGTGTTTTACAATAATTTAGCAGAGCTCTAGAATCAGGACCTCACCTACATGAGCAAAGAGCTAGTTACTTTTTGGGCTCTCTGATTATGAAAATGGCTATGGATTCTTGTTTACATTCTCGGCCAAGACGAATATTTATAGGAAGGATATAGATTTTGTGTGATATCAGAGCCAAAGTGGAGATGCTTGTCAACCTTATCTAGGGAGGGGAAACCCTATCTCCATGATGCACTATTCTCTATATACATGTTTATTGATTAATAATGGAACATCAGATGATTGAAAGTTAAATGAAGGATTTCACTCCTTGTATGTATAGAATGTAAATGGAGACAAAGAACTAAAAGGCAAATTGCAATATTTTATGTGTACTCTTACAAGGACTTGAAATGAGAATTGTAATTCAAAATTTTCTCATTAACGATTTATAAACTGAGGCTAGCTGCTTGTAAGTTTGTCTTTTGGCATAACATATTGTAGTAGAGATTTATTGTTTACTGGAGGTTATCTCAAAATTTATTTAAGGTACCATGGATGTAAATTTCTTATGAAATTTCAACACTATAACAAAATTTGGTGCAAATTGTTGATCAATTCTCACTTGGTTAGGGTTATAGATGTTAATGAAAATTTTGTGTGCATGCATGAGAGTTTGGTGCAAATGCACAATGTTGTGTAGCATTAGTGTGATAAATATGGGATAGTGGAAAGCATAGTTTTTAATATTAGTCTAAGTTGACTCGTACCTAATCAAATCAATCAAGTTGATTATTGGTTGAACAGTTAATTGTTGGTTTAATGGACATAAGATCTTGCAGGCCCAAATACCAAAGGGAAAAATGGAGCCCATCATGGGGTTCTCTTTGTAATTCTCCACCAATGCTACCTTCCATGCTTCCTCAAACTCCTCTCCAACCTCAATATCAGTGCTAGTAGTAGCATGAGCAACAACACTACACTTAACAGAACTAGAAGAACACGTTTTCCAAACTGCACAAGAACTACTTTCCTCACGAGTCACCATGTGCCATGCTTGGTCTCGGTGGTTCACTTCCTTCAACTCCTAGTTCAACTACCATATCTTCATTGGAACCAACACCCCGAACTCCACTAGACAATGATTCACCATTTTCTAGTAGTGATTCGCCATGATTTTACAAGATAATATAATCTCGTAAGAGATTCGCCAAAAAAATTATATATACGTATTATATTATTAATAAAATCGCCTTCCTTATTTCCTATGTATCATGGGGATTCGCCCATTTATTATACATATAAATTTAGAGGGGTTCTTAAAAGTTTCCCTAAACAACATGGCAACATTTTTTCTGTTGGTATTTATTCTACAAAAAATGGGAAATAGTTACCAAAAGAGGCTCCTTCTTTATTGGCTAGGTGAAGCATGAGATAAAGAAAAAATAAACAAAAGGAAGTGCCACGATTAATATCAAATTATCATACACCAAATGAGTCTTATCTTTGTAATTGTAGGTTTTAACCCTGAACATAAATTATCTACACACGAATCTTATAACAGAAAATAAACAATAGCGAGAGCATAAAACATAAAACAGATAAACACAGAGATTTTCCCCTGGATCTCAAATCGGGACGACCAGCTTAATTTTTCATTATATTCCTTTTAGTGTTACAACACATATATATACATGCCGAAGCATACATAAACCCCAATCCATTGCACCGGATTAGAACATAACCACAGTTCCTCGACCGTATCTACAAAATACTGTGGGCCGAAAACCATCGCATCAAAAACTATGTGCAAACTCATGCTCTAAACACATGTGTGGTCCGCTGATGCAACCGCACAAAACAAAACCCTTTAATCAACAGACTGTACAAGTAACACGGGACATATCCTCCTCTTTTTCTTGTGTCTTGGGACACTATTCAGCAGACAGATTTGCACCTACAGGAATAGGAACACTCACCGGTTTACTATCTTGCATATTGAACCTCTGCAATATAGTCTCGACATAATTCCTCTGGTTTAACCAGAGCTTCCTCTTTGCCCGATCTCTCTTAATTTCCATGCCCAAAATATAGTTTGCAGCACCAAGATCCTTCATGTCGAATTTGGAGAACAGTTGGGTCTTCAAATCTTTGATAATTTCTTTGTCATTTCCAATCAACAACATATCATCCACATACAAGACCAAATAAATAACACGATCACCAATTAATCTAAAATAAACACAGTGATCCTCCTTGCTTCTGGTGAAGCCAAGTCCCCGTATATAGGTATCAAATTTCTGATACCACATCCTTGGTGACTGTTTTAACCCATACAGAGACTTCTTCAACCTGCATACCAGTTCTTTCTTACCCTTCACCACAAAGCCTTCAGGTTGCTTCATGTAGATCTCCTCTTCTAGATCCCCGTGAAGAAATGTTGTCTTCACATCCATCTGTTCTATCTCAAAATCAAATGCAGTAGCAACAGATAAAAGTAATCTAATAGAGGTAACTTTGGCAACAGGAGAAAAAATATCACCAAAATCAATTTCTGCACTGGGAATAACTTTTCACAACAATCGAGTCGTATTCCACCCGTTCTCTACATTCATCTTCTTAAACACCTCCATTTTCTCTGATATTTCCTTCCACCACAACTCCACCAAACTTCATGTCTTTTATTTTTATGCAAGGATGCCATTTCATCAACCATGGCCTTCCTTCCAGAGCTTCGATCTTCCGACTCCATCGCTCGACAGCTTCCTGGGATCATAATTATAGCGACAAGAAACCCTAATGTAGTTGAGATGGTCTATTCTGGTTGCCTTCTTTCCCGAACTGATCTTCTCAAAGATGGGGTTTGTGGCTCTTCCTCTTCTGAATCATCTTCTGTTGCAGAGTCTGATTCATCCTCCTTTAGCTCAAAATCTATCTTCTCAGGTTCCTTTGGTAGGACTTCATGTGTAACAACATCTTTCACCTCTCTAAACACCACATCTCGGCTGTACACAACCTTCCTTGTTTCTGGGTTCCAAAGCTTGTAACCCTTTAAACCATCTTATACCCAATAAAGATGCACCTTTCAGATTTATTATCCAACTTGGTCCTTTTCTCCTTTGGAACATGTACATATGCATCACATCCAAATAACCTTAGATGTGAAAGAGAGGGTTTCTTACCAGTCCATACCTCATGTGGAGTCTTATCCTCCAACGCTGATGAAGGTGATCTGTTAACTAAGTAACATGCAGTCTCCACTGCCTCTGCCCAGAATTCTGGTCCTAACCCAGTACCACTGAGCATGCTTCTTTCCTTTTCCATTAGCGTTCGATTCATTCTTTCAATTCCATTTTGTCGCAGGTGTGTATGAGAAGTCTTCGCTGGCACATACCACACTTCTTACAGAAATCTTCAAATTCCTTCTTGCATAACTCCCCACCATTATCTGTCCTCAGCACCTTTATCTTCTTCTCTGTCTGGTTTTCCACCAGAGCCTTAAATTCTTTAAATTTGTCAAAGACTTTAGATTTCTTCCTCAAGAAATATATCCATGTATTCCTTGAGAATTCATTTATGAATGAAACATAGTACACAAACTTACCCAATGATGGAATCGATACAGGTCCAAACATAACACTGTGCACAAGCTCTAATATCTTGTTCACACTCTTAGCACCAGAAGGAAAACTCACATGATTCTACTTCCCATATACACAATGTTCACAAAAATAAAAATCCAGAGAGCTATTAGACATACCTTCTACCATACCATTTCCATGTAGTATCCGAAGGCCCTTCTCTCCAATATGTCCAAGCCTTTGATTCCATAGCATGGTCTTTTCTTTAGAGACCGCTAGGCTTTCCGCTCCACTTTCGTGAACCACAGAATATTACACCTATCAATAATAGTGCTACCTTTATAGCTTGCATGAGTTCCAGTCCGAACTCCTCACATTAATACCAGTGCTCCCTGAACCATCTTGCAGGCATCTTTCTCGAACACTGTTTTTACACCTGCATCATCCATCTTGCTTACAGAAATCAGATTTCTAGCCAATGCAGGTATATGCAGAACACCAGGAAGTGTTCTAATCCTTCCACCTTGCAGCTTCAGCTTGACTTTTCCACGTCCGACGATTCTGGCCTTCCTATCATCACCTAAGAAGACATCACCGCCATCATATTTCTCATACTCGCAGAACCACTCCCTATGGGGAGTGAAGTGAAAGGATGCACTCGAGTCAATCAACCATGACTCATGATCTACATGTGTATTTGAAGAAGAAGCCAAATACACATCCCCACCTTCATTCGAGGTGGTTTTTGCCTCTGCAGAAGGACCTTCATCAGATCCCTTTCCTTTCTCAGGAGCTTTAGATCTGCATTCCTTTTTGTAGTGCCCGTCCTTTCCGCATTTTCAGCACACCTTTACAAACTTTCCAGGAGATTTAGATCTCCCTCTAGATTTAGATCTCCCACTCGAAACCTTATTCTTGTTTCTGTTCTGGGTCCTTCCTCGTACAGATAAGGCATCTCCATTCTGACCCTCCATATTTCTCCGTCTCATTTCCTCCGACAGCAAGGCTGAGATAATGTCATCAAAATTCAAGGTAGTTGTATTGCTACCTATTGCAATAACCAGACTGTCCCACGAGTCTGGTAGAGAACACAACAAATTGATGCACTTATCTTCATCTGAGAATTTAATATCAACAGATGACAACTGACTTACCACAGTATTGAAGGCGTTCAGATGCTCTGTCACCGAGTCTCCATCCTTCATCCTCAGGTTATACAGCTTTTTCCGCAGGAACAACTTATTCACCAGAGACTTAGATTGGTACAAAGTCCCAATTTTTTCCCACAAATTCTTCGCCGTAGCTTCCCCAGATACATTCAACAATACTGAATCTGACACACACAACCGTATTGTGCTCTTAGCCTTCCGATCCAGTTTCTTCCAGTCTTCATCTGACATTGCCGTTGGTTTAGTACCCGGATCTACCGCGATCCACTGATCTTTATCCACCAGCAGATCCTCCATCTTGAGCTTCCACAACTCAAAACTCTGACCATTAAATTTCTCGATCTTCATTTAACCACCACTGCCATCTTTCTTCGATCATATAAGAATTTTATCCGCATCTCCCACCGAACAGGTCTACCCCCGTGCCCAAGAAACTCCTCAAAGAAGAAAGGCCTCTTGAAGCCGAAACAACTCTGATTCCAAATGTAGGTTTTAACCCTAAACAGAAATTATCTACACACGAATCTTATAACAGAAAATAAACAATAGCGAGAGCATAAAACATAAAACAGATAAACACAGAGATTTTCCCCTGGATCCCAAATTGGGACGACCAGCTTGATTTTTCATTATATTCCTTTTAGTGTTACAACACATATATATACATGCCGAAGCATACATAAACCCCAATCCATTAACCCCGGATTAGAACATAACCGTAGTTCCCTTGACCGGATCTACAAAATACCAGGGGTCGAAAACCATCGTACCCCAAAACCATGTGCAAACTCATGCAAAAAACATGGGTGGGTCCGCCTATGAGTGGGACCGTACACCAAAAACATTTTCGCCGGGGCGCTGCCCCGGACCCCGACATGGGGGGCTGCCGCCCCCCTATGACTCCCCTGCTACGCCCGACGCAACGTACAACACATAAGCCTAGTCGTGGAAAGAATATAAAACACACCCAAGAGTAATGCACAAATTAAGGGGTTTCTCCATGTTGGTATATCATCCCAAATGCCAATTCACATTGGTGTTTGAGTAATCCCATCTCCAGTTGAAAAAATGAACATGGAATATACTGGAAATTAAGGAATTTGAGTGAATAGGTGTTGGGACACCACTATTAGCAATAACATGAGGGTGTTGACCATATATTATACATACACTGCTTTAAATTCCCCATGCATAACATTAATTTAATGCATAATCTAACTATAATAATTGAAGAATGAATAATTGGAGCATTTGGTTGACCTGATTACTAAATGTTGTGTTGATTGGAAAGAAGGCATAATTTAGGAAGTGATCAATAAATGTTGTATGAAAATTTTGTAGAAAATTGAATGAAGGTAGACTCACTCAATAGTTGTCAAACTTCAGTTAGCTTGAATCTTTAGTTTGTGTTAGATGGCTTGTTCTCCTTGTTAATTATAGTGTATGTTAGTGGAATTATGAAGATAATTGATATTTGTTAAGCTTGTGGAAAAAATAAATTTGTACTTGCATTCAAATTTACTTCCAAATGTTTGGTTAATGGTGTAGGTGGCCTTTAATTTTTTGTCCCAACATATCCTCTATTGTTTTCGAGGTTGGGTTATTTAGATGTTTTGATCAAAGATTATAAACAACTAGTAAGATATGGAAAGCTAGTGTATTTAGGTGTTTAGACTAGAATTAAAGATGAAATATTATAGTGAATTATGTTTCCATCTCTGATACTGAAGTTGCATATATTATATGATTGGGAAGCAGGTATGCTGAGAGATAGTGGAGGCACACATATTATCGCAGTGTTAGATATTCCATTAATAACTATGATTGAATTGAAATAAAGTGTTAGACACAACTGAACTGTAATCAAAATGACACATCTAAATTGAACCGAACTGTTAGACACAACTGAACTATAATCAAAATGACACAACTAAATTGTAATCACAATGTAATTCCATTAACTAAACTGTAATAACAATGTAATTCCATTAATAGATTTAGCTGAAAATTACTTTCCTTACATACACATTGTGTTTAGATATAAAAAAAGTGCCAAAAAATAAAGTGGGCTCCTATATAAAAAAAAATCTCGTATAAGTACATAAAAAAGGATGGACAAAATGATTGTTTATGCTGCTATAATAACATCATAAGAAGTAAGAACACCATAAGAACCCCAATAACAACCACAAGAACAATGCATTCATTAAAAATCCACCTATATTGATGATCGCAAATGAAATTTTATGGAGCACATTATCTCATACATCCACCTACATTGGATGTTGCTTCACACAGTAGATCATCAACAACCCTCTGAACATTTGACTGATAAGTTATGATAAAGCTCTAAAACTGAGAATAATTTTTTTTCTTTCTTATTTATGAAGAGGTTTCAGATTTTGGATCCAAACTTGATAAATTATGGTCATTTGATCACATATCAATTCGAAATTGGTGTAAATGAAAATGTCATTTGCGCGATAATTCCTAGTTGATGTTAGCCCATCAACTGGGGAAATACAGTAAGTTTCTTTGTTTTGTTTTCTACCGGGAATTTCTCTGTTGTTCTGAAATATCTAATTTAATGCTTCATTGTGAAGCACAAATCTGGTTCTTTCCTGACCAGGGTTTGGATGGTACCTAACTTGAATGATCGAGTTCCATTTCTCCACCATCTGCAAAACAAGAAAACAATTACATGAATTTTTTTTAGATTTTTTGAAACTACATTGCAAAAAATCACTCTTACAGTGGCGACAACTCCTTGTTACAGTGGTGGAAACTCATGAGGGAAATGAACACATCGATATGGAAATACAAAGATAATATTTTTAGATTGTCAGTCAGATCATATATCAATGAACCAGAAATTTAAAAGGTTGCAAGGCATGTTAACTTCCTAAGTTTCAAAATTCAAGGCATGTTAACAGACAAGCATCCACATTGTTAGACACTACCATCACATTTTGACATTTGAAATGCATATCGCAAAAACAAATAATCACCTTAAAGAATTTTGTAATCATTGTGTGCATGTCCTTATACATAAATCACAACAGCTTTGAGCAAATCATGGGAAACAAAAGTAGGGATGGAAAACTAGAAGGACAATGTTAGGCATAGTATGTATATATATATATATATATATATATATATATATATATATATAGAGAGAGAGAGAGAGAGAGAGAGAATGCATATATATATATATATATATATATATATATATATATATATATATATATATATATATATATATATATATATATATATATATAAAACGCAAGCAGGATTTTAAATATAACTTTGGCTTTCCATACTACACACAGTATTTTTTTTTCTAAAGATATGTGTGTGTGTATTTTTATTAACTTGTGACATGGACAATAGAAATATATACAAGAATTATGCTTATACAGGTGCTACAATATTGACATTATATTTTTAGTGATAACAATCTAATAGAAATTAGCTATTCATGAAATTTTTACATTACTGGTTTTAGATATATCGTAGTAAGAATTTTGTAAATGTCTGTTTTGGTAGAATTTCTCCACCACTATAATTCCTTTTCAAATAAAGACAATTTGTGGGAAAATTGAGTAAGGGGAATGGTTTTGTCAGGGATTTCCGCATGAGATCCCTCTTTAATTGAATTTTCTAACCTTGAGAAAGCTCCCTAAAGGCATCCTATTAATTCTTCATGGGTTTTAGAAGAAATTTGTAACGGGAACAATTTGTTAGAAAATTTCTAATATGAGCATGACTCGTTATGCTACTATGTTGTTGCAACGGTGACAAGAAAGTTTCTGTACTAGTGACCAATGAGTTGGTGTGACAGGTGAACCATCTGGTTCACTCATTGTGGAAAATCACTGATCGCTATTGTAGCATCTCAGTGGTCACCGTTGCGGCAACTCTCTTGTCACCATTGCAACAACTCATTAAGGTAGTGTTGCGGTGACAGGAACATGAAATGTTTTAACAACAATGAGAAATGTAACAAAATCTAGTAGCAATTTAACTTTGCTCAATGGATTTTGAAATCTGGTTGCACTGCAAATTAGTGTGGCATAGTCTATTAAGCCTAATTCATTTTTTTAACTTGAAACCTAAAAATTTGTAACAATAATGAGAAAATTTGTTAGAAAATTTGTAACAGGAGCATGATTTGTTAGAAAATTTGTAACAAGAACAAGGTAACAACATTTTACCTTTGCGACTTGGCCAAAAAATGCTCCTGTCACTTTGTTTCCATAGATCGGTAAAAAATTATTGCTCTACAAATGGAAATGGAGAAATTATTAATATTATCCAATTTTAAGGTCACAACCAAGCCAAACACCAAATTGGTGTATGAGTGGTGAGCCTTGGTATTGCACTAAGAGTGTTGCAACTCTAGGGGCTTCCCTACTTTACTTTATTAATCCGAGGTTCGTACAAACTTGGAGGTGACAGTGCTATATACATAGCAGCTGCATTCTGTTCATGTCATCGTCTTCCGCTTTACGAAAGGGTGCTATTTCTAAGAGTTCTCAGTGAAGTATGTCACACTTCAATGAAAATAAAATAAATTACATAAAAGAAATGACAAGAATGAAACTAGTTCTAAACCATACTTAAATTATCCTATGATTTATCTACCATGCTACCATGCTTCTAACCATGCAACTATTCATGATCTAACTAAACTTTTAAAAGGTGTTGCTTGCAGTTTGGGGAAAAAGGGCTAAAAGAGGCTAATGGAGGGGTTAACACATGAAACGACTCTTAGAAGTGGAAAGAGCGGGTGTAAACCTTATAAAACCTGATTATAGCGCTGAAAAGGCTTTTGCAGCAGAATGTTTTGAAAAGTGCAATGGCAGTGAAATGAGAGTACAGTTCGGGAGCAGGAGCGAAGTGTGATTTGAGAAAAGCTAAAATCTGCGAAGTGCGACGGAGTAAACATTGCGATGTGCGAAATGCGATATCACAATCGACGAAAAGAGAGGTACGTATTAACGAAAACCACTAAACAATGTGAAGTGCGAAATGCGACAGAGATAAAGCGACAAAATGTGATGAGGTAAATGTTGTGAACTGCGAATTGCGATGTGGTAAATGTTGCGGAGTGCGATATGCGATATCATAATATCACAATCAGAAAAAAGAGTAGTAAGTGTTAACGAAACCAAATAAAAAGTGCGAGATGTGATTTGCGATAAGGTAAAAACTGCGGGATGCGATTGCGATAGGGATGACGTGGCGGTGGGATCGAATGTGGAGTGAGATCACAATATTTCAATCAGCGTTCAGAGGCGGTAAGACTTAAGGAAAAAATGGAAAAGCCATGAAATGCGATTTGCGATATGAAATATCGAAATATCGCAATTGGAAGAAATAAGCGGCAAGTGTTAAAATAAAAGGGAAAAGTTGTGAAGTGCAATATGTGAAGTACGGTAGCAAGGAACTCGAGGAGAAAAGGCTGAGGTCGACCTTGGATGGTTTTTAAAGTGTTTTTTCATTAAAATGAGTTTAGCAACGACGATCAATAGAAAAAAGGAATAAGGCAGGCAATCAGCAAAGGAGAGCGGTAATTCTTCAAGACAAAAGGTAAGAGTTGCGAAGTGCGATTTCGCAAACATGCGAAGTACGGTAGCAGGAAACTCAAGGAGCAAGGCGAAGGTCATGTTTAAATGGGTTTTGAATGGTTTTTAAATGGGTTGTGTTAATAAGGTAAGGTAACCATGAATGAAAAATACAAAGGAATAAGATGGAGTTGAAGGGATTCAGTGCGTTTAGGGAAAAAGGTAAGTGAAACAGTTAAAAGAAGTGGAAAACAAGAGGGAATGGACGTGTAACATAATCAATTTTTGGTTATATGTGAATATTTTCCCTCCTCGAGCTCTAATGACAGAGATGAGAGGGGGAGGCTTGGCCATAGATTTTGTATTTTTTCTCCTCTACTCTATTACTCATAAGAAAATAAAACTACAACAAAAAACTGAAAGCAAAGACTAAGCATCAATGAAACTATCAGAAGTAGATCTAACTAAATGGCAGAAGCAAAACTAGCTAAATGACATGAAAGAAAAAAATGAACAAATGCAGGAGTCAGAGCACATGGGTTGGGCCCTAACCCACGAGCCCAACTCTCTAGAACTAGATCAATAAAATAACATCTGACTACTCATTGCATTACAAAAGATACAGTCTTATTACATCCCGAAGGTCTTAAACAACAAAATCCTAAGAGAATGGAAAATGAATGGCATGGGATGGAATGTAATCGAATAATGGAATGGAAGTTGACCCACTAGCTAACTAACTAAACCCTTCCTAGCTTTATCTCTACTCTATTTATTCTATAGGGAAGCTACCAACAACTCCCTTGAAAATGGTGATTGAGTCCACTTTGAATCCATGTAAACATAGATTGAGTGCCCTTCGTCTTCAGTTGCTTGGCTGCCTCTTGGAATTCGATTTGCTGGAGACTCCAAGTGAAGTATGTCTTGAGTGAACTTGGTCTTGAGTTTCTTGGCTGCCTTTTGAATTCAAATTGCTGGAGGGGGATCTCATGAGGATCCTTTGGCTGCCTTTGAGAGTTAAGGAGGGTGGAAAATCCCCTTGAATCTCTCCAAGATTTATCCCTAATTTCCTAATGTTGTGTTCATTTATTCTCCAATCCTTATTTTCCAGTGGTAGGGAGAAAGTCCCTAAATCATCTCCTTCTCCAAATCTGTATAATCTGCCAAATATTCTCACAATATTCTACAAAAATAGCTAATATTAGGAAAAATATGAAACTACCTTTAATCCTTCCTAAGAACATATTAAAGCATAATAAAACATTATTATGTGTAGAAGGAGAGATTTAATATATATTTTTATATGCATAAGGAAGGTAGATGGGCCTAAGAAAGGTTATATGGGCCTTATTTTAAGTCTAATTGAGAGGCCCATCATCACCCCCTTACTGAAACTGTTGATCATCCTTCGAGAAACCTATTCATCCTCCCCGCCTTATGGTTCTTCCTGCATGCTGGCTTATTTCATTTTCTGTTTCTTGGGCCATGCACTGCTCTTCTGTTAATCTTCTTGCTGCAATTATTCTTGTAGGTGCTTCATGGAGGTCCTCAAATGCCTTAAGTAAATTTGTTTTTCATGCAAAGAGGTGGTGGATCCACCTTTTATTTGATTTGATTTGATTTGATTTTCTTTCTTTCTTTTTTTCCTTTTTTTTTTTTAATTACATGCAGAGTAAACTCACAGTTCGTTTTCTGTGAATTGAGTTCACCCTTGGTTATCCCTTGGCACTCCTTGTCTTTTATTACAATGAATTGCTTACTGCCCACTTTCTCAAGTCCTTTTTACCTTTGTATTGTTCGTTTTCTTGGTGGAAAAAGTGAGGCTAGTTGCTAGATAAGGCTGAGGTTGCTCTGCTACTGATTTTGGCTATATAAAAAAATTTCCTTATCACACTTTTTAATGTTTTATTAAGCTAAAATATATTCGAAGAAAGCGTTATATGATTTCATACCTGATCCTTACCATTGATTTGTTTTTTTAGGTGATATTGAAGTTGCTGATATGGTTGTTGAAGCTATTCTAAAGCTGCATATGATAATCTGCTTGAGGTCCTTTGGAGCTTCTGAGCACATGAAGAGGAAGTCCAAGTTTGACTACCTTTGACTAAAGTGTTGACCAAATTTGTTTTTGTGCCAACTTGCTGTTTTTCTGATTGCAAAGGTTGGAGAGCACTTGCATTCATTAGAGAGATATACATGGAGAAATGCAATATTTTTTTTTTCTTAAGGCCTACTAGCCGCCCCAATGAGGTTTTCAACTAGTAGGTCTGCCTAGGCGCCTAAAAGGAGGTTTTCACCTAGTATATTTTATTTTTTCTCTTTTTATTTAACTCAATGACTGCCTCATGCAGGTTTTCAATCAGTGAGCCAATCTCAGACGCCTCAAAATAGGTTTTCACCTGAGATTTTATTCTTTTTTCCCCTTTTTTTCTCTTTTTTTTTCATATATTTTTTTTCAAGTATAGGAATACTTACAATGGAGCCATGTGCACATCAATATGACAAATAAAATCAGGTACACACTTGGAATACAAGTTCTAACATGTACCTGAATATAAGAGATGAATTGTTTTGACTTGGATTGTATCAAGTACTGTTGGAGAAGAGTATTTTGCTACAACTTAATAGATGTTTGGAACCATATATCAATATAGTTGTGATGCCCCTGGTTCACTTTCTGATTTGGATCACCTTAGATGTCCTATTCTATTATGGCAGTCAAATATTCCTCTTTTTGCTGATTGTTCTGCTGACCAGATGGAGGAAATGCTGGTAAACATGAGGGATCTCTCTCAACATCTGATTTTGATATCTGCTCTTCATCAAGTACAACACTTGATTCTTTGATCTCCTCATTTGAATCTCTTTCTTCTGGAGGTTGTCCTGCAATGACATTAAGAAGGTCTCTTCTTTGCAATACCTTTCCTTAACTAAGATGCAAACCATTTAGATCAAGAGGATATGTTTGGTAGTGTTGTACCTTAGCATTGTAAGTGGGTTGAGATACTTCATGGTGTGGGTTTGGAAATGGTGGTACATGTAGTTGAGTGGGGGTGGATATATGAGATGGATGTGGTTGAGGCTATGGTTGTGGTGGAGGTGGATGGTAGGGATAGCATGTAGTTGGGTATGGAGGATATTGAGGGAAATATTGAGGATGTTGAGGATTTTCCCAATAAGGTCCTTGCCAATCATGTTGACAAGATTGGTTTTGGGGTTGGGATGGCCAAGGTTGCCAAGGAGGGAGTGTGTCCCAATTAGTTTGAGATGGATTTGAATAAGCTTGAATTATGAAGTGGGTCCTTGCATCATATCAAGTTGACTAGGATGTCAGGGTATTCTTGGAGCTACATAACATAGCTTCTTTGGTGATTGCCTTGCTCCATCGTCCTCCTGGTAAACTTCTTTAAACCTGAGGAATGATGAACAACAATTAGTAGCATATGATTATGCATGGATAACAAAAATATCAACATCTTATTTTTGTTCATTTTTCATTCTTAATATTTCTATTTTTTCACTTAGATTGATAAGGATTTATGTTTTAAAGTTGTCCTTTAAATTTCCAAGTTTATATTGGCTTACTAATGTTGTTTTTGGCTTACTTACTCTTTCCCTTCCTCTTGATATGTGCTTGCATGTTTCACAAATTTATTCAAATGACAATTTATATACATCTCCTTTTCTCATGAGATTAAGGAGATCAATCCACTCATCCCTAATTGTTCTAAGTAAGAGGGTTTTTAGTGTGTCAAATCCTAGATGTTACAATTTTTCCCTCTTAACATTATACACGAACCTATCTATTAGATCCTTAAGGCTCTCATCCTCTTCTTGGTTCATTCTAAAAATTTCTTCTCTAAGATCACAGTCTTTATATTTTTCTAGAAATACCTTTTGCATATCATTCCATGATCTTATTGAATTAGTACCTAGTCTCATGAACCATTTAAGATCTTTGTCCTTCAATGTTGTAGGAAAAAATCTAATTTTTGAGTGTGTGATAAGTAGCCATAAGACCTACAAAGTATCTCAAATTCAAGGAGAAATGTTTTTGGATCCTTTGTCCTCATACCATGGAAGTTGGGAAGGAAGGATGGAGGGAGGTTCTTCATAGGCACACTGATGTCCATATCTTGAATGGGAAACCCAATAAGATCTTCTTCATTGTCATCATATCCATCCATCTCTTCTTCCTTCAAAGGTGTATGGTGATGTGGTTCTTACTGCACCACATGGTCAAGTTGGGGGGGGGGGGTGGGGGTTGGTATTGGAGAAGTATTTAAAAAAAAGGGATTCTTTGTATCTCTACTCCTATGAGGCATGAAAATCAGTTTTTTTTTGTATTTTTCAATATTTTGGAAACAACATGAAAAGGAAAGAAAAAAAGAATGATAAAAACAAAATTGAAACATCTACTAGACAACTCCTCGGCAACGGTGCCAAAAAGTGGTGAGCCCTGGTATTGCACCAAGGTTGCCGCACCTCCAGGGGCTACCCTGCTTTACTTTATCAGCCCGGGGTTCATACAAACTTGGGAGGTGACAGTGCTATATACACAACAGATACATTCTATTCATGTCATCCTCTTCCACTTTACGAAAGGGTGCTATTTTTGAGGGTTCTTAGTGAAGTTTGTCACACTTCAATGAAACTAAACTAAATTGCAGAAAAGAAACGGCAGGAATGAAACTAATTTAAATTGTAGAAAAGAAATGACAGGAATGAAACTAGTTATAAACCATACTTAAATTATCCTATGATCTATCTACCATGATACCATGCTTCTAACCATGCAGCTATTCATGATCTAACTAAGCTTTTAAAAGGTGTTTCTTGCAGTTTGGGGAAAAAGGGCTAAAAGAGGCTAATGGAGGGCTTAACACATGAAACGAGGCTTAGAAGTGGAAAGAGGGGGTGTAAACCTTATAAAACCTGATTATAGTGCAGAAAAGGCTTTTGGAGCAGAATGTTTTGAAAAGTGCAATGGCAGAGAAACGAGAGTACAGTTCGGGAGCATGAGCGAAGTGCGAATTGTGAAAAGGTAAAATTTGCGAAGCACAAAGTTTGATGGAGTAAACATTGCGATGTGTGAAATGTGATATCGCAATTGGCAGAAAGAGCGGTACGTATTAATAAAAAACACTAAACGATGTGAAGTGTGAAATGCAACAGAGATAAAGCGGCGAAATGCGATGAGGTAAATGTTGCGAACTGCGAATTGCGATGTGGTAAATGTTGCCGAGCGTGATATGCAATATCGCAATATCGCAATTGGCATGTTAGTGTCCTATAATAATAGGATTCATAATTTTTGAATTGACTTTGATTAGTCTTGTAATATGTACATACTTTGATTTCTGCAAATTGTTTTCCCATATTAGAAAAATAAAATAAAAACAAAATGTAAAGAGGGTAAAAGTGCTAAAAGAAAAATCAAAGGACTTGAAAGAAAAAAATATAAAAAAGAATAGAAAATGGACCCCAAACAAAAAAGAGATAAAAATAAAACATGAAAGTGATGCAAATCCAAATGCCACTACTATTTATTTTTTCTGCAAAATAAAGATTATGTGCAACTTGTTCAAAATGCCATAATCCATGAAGGTTAAACAACTTAATCTTAACCTCTCATGCTTTAAATTTCATGTTGTTAGATAAAGAATAAAGATCTAGCCAAACAATTTAATCTTGGCAGATCAGTAGTCAGGTAGAGAATAATAAGGAGCTCAATAACTTAATCTGAGCCCTTGGAGGAAATAAAGATAGAATTAGTTAGTTTGTTGTTTTAAAAGAAAAATGAACAAGGGTTTGCAAGCTCAAATGCACCCAGGTAAATGAAGAAAAAATGTTAGGGTAGCATAAGGGTAGGCAGAAGCAGTTTTTACAATCATGGATAAGCAAAAATTTGTCATTTTAGTCACTAACTTCCTTCAAAATATCATCCCCTCGTAAAAATACTTCATCCCCTCCATATTCATTCTTTCCCCTTCATTTTAAGTTTTTCCCATTATCATTCAAGTTTCCTTTGCAAAAATCACCATTTCCTAAGTTTAAAACCCATTATACTTAAGGAAAGTAAAACCCTTTAACTAATTCCCCTTTTATTCAAAAATGCTCAAAAAACCCAAAAAATACTTTATCCTAAGTGTAAAAACATTATGTCGGGACCCACAACAATGGAATTTATCCCTATATCATGTTTTACACTAGCCTTAGTGTATTTTCCCTCATCTCATTTATTACTAAACATTAATTTATATATTAACTCCTATATTCTCCTTTTAGCCCATATTAGACTAATTCCTTTTAATATTATTCCCACCCATATTTTAATTTTAACCTATGGTTTTTTTTCCCATGTGATATATATTCCCGCTCATCCCATAGGTTAAAACTATTCATCATATTAATCCCACTATATAGTTAACCCCCGCCAATGCTAAAGTTACATTTATATGCATTCCATTTGTTAAATAAAACATGAACCCGCCTATCGAATTTCATTCCAAAACTATGTATTAAACCTTTGTTTAAATACCATTTCCACCTCCTGCTGCATAGAAATTCCGAGTGCCACACCATTTCACCTCACAGCTTTATCGCGTCATCTCAACCATTCACTTTTCATTTCCCAGATCCAATGGCGGTAATCCTATGTCACACATTTCTCATCACGATCATTAAACAAACCCAAAGCTTGCGATAAATGTAGTTTTCAGGGTTTCTCTCACCTCCACGCGTCTTAATTGCATTGGATCGCACCTATCATCCAAATCTCGCTTACCACCTTTGAACGTTGCGAAAACTGCCTGACAGGTTTTTCATCCCCGCGCCCAAACCACCAGCCTATTTGAATTGACCCTACATTTAATGCATTCACTATTCAACAAAATTGTTTATAAAAACACCCGAATGCATTCATTCATACTTTTCTGTTACCATTTTCCGTGTAGAAGAAGTATTGCAGACCAAAAAGACTGTTGCCGCCTCTATTTTCTAGCCTAAATGAAACAAAACTAATCAATTTGATTGCTACAACCACTACAGAAGTCATTTGAGTGCCTATAAAGACTAGAAAAAGCATCTAAAAGCTTTCCAACCCCAGAAACCCTTCTACACAGTGAAAGTCCAATTTTCCCAGGTATTCTTCATAGGAAAAAGGCTCATTCATCAATCTAAAAGAATTATACAGTTAAATGAGTCATTTAGAAGCCTGTGTACTTAAAGAAACCCTATTTCTTCATAAATCCTTTAATTCTATAAACCTTGAGCATTTTTCACAGGTTACAAAGCCTTGAATTGTTTTAAACACAAACTTTGATTAAGTTTAGCCATTTGCAGACCTAAGAAAGCCTCTGAGACCTTTAAAAACCTTTCCTACAGTACTTAAGCATCCTTTTTGATGTTCGAAAGATTGTTTTATCACAGAAAGTCCACTGTAAACCCTAGATATCATTTTCTAAAAGCTATAAGGTCATAAAGTTTATTTTTGATACAGAAAATACAGTTGAGATAAATTGATCAGAAATAAACCTTTTGTAGAGAAAAGATAGAATCCTTGTTTTATCCTAGTCCTTCTGCAAACTACCATAATTTCACAGGTGTTTTACAGGCATAAATCAATGTTTTTAGGGTAAAAACGTATTAAAAGAGATTAATCAAACTTATCAATGGCTTCCAAAAACACTCTAGTAGTCAACCCTCTACAACCCCCTGTTGTAGATGTAGAGCATATTCCCCTTGCAGATGTAGACTTCAAAATTACTGACACTGTGATAGAGTTCAACCTCCTTGAGATCCACTGCTGGAGGTAAGAAAAATCCCTAGATCAGGCTGATGAAGTTTTTATCTAGGAATCAAAATTACCCAAATGTGTTGTTCCTCACACTCACCAATGCCCAAAAGTAATCAGACTCTACCAATCATGCTATTCTCCTGATGAAAGAGCCATTGTGAAGCCTGAAAAGGAAGTTTTGTTTAACATTACAGCTGAGTCTATCAACCAGATGCTTCAGATACAACTTGGGCCAAATGAAGTTCCTTTGTCTATTGATGCCCTCACTAAATTCTACTTGGATTTAGATTTTCCCAAAACATTCCATATTTTTCAAACCTTCATGCCATCGTATGTGGAAATTCCCAAGCTCAATCTTCCATACTCCTCTGCTAAATTCTCAGAAATAACAAGACATATTATTTCCATGTTGTCTTTTATCCTTGGCTATTTTACAGATGAACATGCTAATGTTGCAGTTCTTGGTTTCTTGTCTATTTTTGCACCTGGTCAGCCTCTGTTAGGTCGCTATATTACTAGTATATTCCCTTATTATTGTTAGTGTAACCCCCTTATTGTTATTATTGTACCTTTGTAACCCCCATATTGTTATTATTGTGCCCTTAAATTATTATTGTTAGGTCGGCTAGGATTACATTGTGGCCCCACTAGGATTACATTATGGCCCCATGCACTCCTATATATAGAAAGGAGGTTTTGTAAATTGTATCATCCAAGAATTGTTCATTCATGTAATGTATTGGAGGTTGCCCCCTCGAAGTGGCTTATTTCTAAAGTGTTGATATCTCTTTTCTTCTATTTTCGAGTCAAGTTACACAACATTTGGTATCGCAGCTTTGGATCTTAGGTTTTCACCGCTCTAAATAGGTCGTGTTTTTTCACGATGTCTGTAAATGAAATTTGTATGGTGCAAAGCTGAAATCCTAAGGAAACTCATCAAAAAATTTCAGAGCTTGGTTCGCAACATTTTTGGAGATATGATCTGTGAAAGGTAGTGCTTTTTCAGGCTCCTAAATTTCATCTCAAAGAGGTGATCATGGGAAAAGTTCAATAAATCTCTCTCTGGGCATCGGATTGGAGTGCTGTAAAAAGTGGTCACAAGTACACGGACTATAGTTTCTTGGCTATAAATTTCAGAGACAAAGGACGAAACAGTGACACGTGGCAAGTCATACAAGTTCGCTCTACTGAACCAGTCCAAAATTAGGTCATTGTGGGAGATTGGACACAACTTTGTCTTGGAGAATCCAAATTAGGTCATACCAGTGGCATTCAAAAGAGAATTCATAGGGCTACTTCAGTGCTAAATTTCAGATATTGAAGAGCTGCAATCACAGAGATAATCAAATTTCAATATCGAGCTCCTCAAAAGCAAGAAAAAGGTGTGTATTTTTTTTCTCCGAATTGCATAAGTCTTGTTTGAAGAATAAATTTGAATTGATTCCCAAGGGAATATTGCAGAATAGATATCGCATTTGGGTTCTAAAAATGCCTTGTAAAAACACCAACACCCATTAAGCCTTCAAAAGGCTCTACTATGACCTGCGTAAGATGAAGAATTTAAACATGATCTATCAAAATTACAGTATAAGGCAATGGAGAACGTGTCCTTACAAAGAGCAGAAATTAAATGGAAGTTTTGAAGAAAGGCGTGGAAGAGAAGATGGATGGTGGGGAAGAAGGCAGGATGGTTTGGAAGAAATAAGTAAATATAAGATAGATGGCATGGAGAATGGTATGAATCTAAGATGGATGACATGGAAGCTAAATGAAAAACATGAAGAATGATCTAAAAGCAGACATCGAAGGTTTGACCAAGTTGATACAAGAAATGTTTTCTAATGGTGAAAATATAGTAGAAGAACCTCATGATGAGAACAAAATAAATGTTAATCATGATTTCATAAACTCTAATGTTGGCGGGAAGAACCACCATATTCCAAAAATGGATATGAGGAAGTTTGATGGGAAGGATCCTGTAACATGGATACTACAGATGGAGCAATATTTTGATCTCCATAATGTGAAAAACACACAAAAGGTAAGCATTGCAACTTTACATTTAGAACAAAATACATTTGTATGGTATCGATGGCTTTGCTCCCGTAAAAAAATTGTCACTTGGTCAATTTTTACGGAGGAAATGATAGCACATTATGGGGATACAAAGAGCAACACCTTCTTTAGCCAATTGATAAATCTCAAACAAAAGGGTTTAGTGGGGGAGCACATTGAGGACTTCCAAAAATTGAATATAAGGGTAACTGATATTCCAGAGGAACACAAGACTGATCTCTTCATAGGTACTTTAAAGGATAACATCCAACATGAAGTTCACATTTTGGAACCTGATTCATTGGAGAAGGCATTCAGGTTGGCAAGAAAAGTTGAATGTAAAATTATGGCGACAAGGAAGCCTACCACTCAATTCTATAAAGAAGGAAGTGTTGCTACGCCTAGATTTCCACAATCTACAAGGTTGACACCACAAAAATTGGAAGAAAAAAGAGCAAAAGGGCTTTGCTACAGTTGTGATAGAAAATACACTAAAGGTCATAAGTGTGCTGAGAAGAAATTATTTTACATAGATTGTGAAGAGGAAGAAGAAAATGAACAAGAGGATATACACCAGGAACCAGCCCTAGAAGAGGAAGAAATGAATCCGACCATATCATGTAATGCACTGGCAGGAATTACCACTCCTCAAACTCTCAAGATAGCAGGACAAATCAAGAAGAAAAGGTAATAGTGTTGATTGATTCAGGTAGCACCCATAATTTTATTCATTGTAAGGTAGCCAAGGAATTAAATTGTTTCCTATACCCAGCACCAGAATGTCAAGTGATGGTTGCAAATGGAGGAACTATAAATTTCTTTGGAAAATTCCATAATATCAAGCTAACCATGGGGGAATATGTATTGAATAGTCCAATGCTTTCCATTCCTATGGGAGGTGCTGATGTTGTACTAGGAGTACAATGGTTACAATCTTTGGGGACGGTAGCTTTTATTTTTCAAGAACTTTTCTTGAAATTCTTTTCAGAAGGAAAGGAAGTCGAATTACGGGGTATTGAAGGGAAGCCAGGAAGGATAATAAGCTCTAATGGCATGACAAAGCTTCTAAAGAAAGAACAACGAGGCGTACTTGCACAATTATGCTCACTAGAAGTTCCAACATCAAAATCATCTATTTCTGCAGATCTCCAACAAGTCTTGGACAATCATTCCAAGGTGTTTGAAACTCCCAAAGGACTCCCACCTATTTGTGATCATGATCATGCTATTCATTTGATTCCAGGAAGTGTTCCTCCAAACATCCGGCCTTATAGATATCCTTACTTCCAAAAGAGCGAAATTGAACGTATGATTGCAGAAATGTTAGAGGCAGGTATAATTCAACCTAGTCAAAGTTCTTTCTTTGCTCCTGTAGTATTCGTACACAAGAAGGATGGATCATGGCGAATGTGTCCGGATTATAGGGAGCTCAATAAGCTCACCATTAAAGATAAATTTCCCATTCCTGTGATTGATGAATTATTGGATGAATTGCATGGAGCAATTTATTTTACCAAGTTGGATCTTTGTTCAAGATATCATCAAATTAGAATGAAGACTGAAGATATTCCAAAAATAGCATTTCGAACTCATGAGGGTCATTATGAATTTTTGGTCATGCCTTTTGGCCTTAGCAATGCACCTTCTACATTTCAAGGGTTGATGAATTCCATTTTCAAACCCTTCCTTAAAAAATTTGTGCTAGTATTTTTTGATGATATACTAATCTACAGTAGGTCTTGGAAGGATCATGTTGAACATGTTGACAGGGTGCTCAAACTATTGCAGGAGAAACAACTATATGCAAAAACATCCGAATTTTTCTTTGGAGTACAAGAGGTGGAATATCTGGGTCATATTGTATCTCACGAGGGTGTTAAGGTAGACCCTAACAAAATTAAAGCCATTAAGGAATGGAAAGTCCCCACAACCATAAAGAAGTTGCGAGGATTTCTCGGGTTAACAGGGTATTATCGCAAGTTTGTTAAGGATTATGGGAGAATAGCGGCACCTCTAACAACATTATTGAAGAAAGATGCATTTTCATGGACTCCTGAAGTAACTAAGGCCTTTGAACATCTTAAAGAGGCAATGTGCCTAGCACCGGTCTTAGCTACGCCAGAATTCACAAAAACCTTTATTGTGGAATGTGATGCCTTAGGAAATGGAATTGGTGCTGTTTTAATGTAGGAAGGAAGAACCATTGCTTTTGAAAGTCGTCTAATCAAAGGAAAGTATTTACATAAACCTATTTATGAGAAGGAAATGTTAGCAATACTGCATGCACTAAAGAAATTGCGAACTTACCTAATGGGAAGACACTTCAAGGTAAAAACTGATCATGATAGTCTTAAACACTTTTTGGAACAAAGAATATCTTCAAAAGAGTAGCAAAAATGGGTCACAAAGATGTTGGGTTATGACTTTGAAATAATCTACAAAAAAGGAAAGCTTAATGTTGTTGCAGATGCACTCTCAAGAAAGAATGTAGAGGTGGAAGCATTTCTTTGTGCCATTTCTATTATCCAACCAGATTGGATAACTGAAGCAAGAGATGAATGGAAGAAGGACAAAGATGTATGGACACTCATTTAAAAGTTGCAGCAAGATCCTAGTACATCTGATACATTTAGTTGGAAAAATGATTCCTTATGGTACAAAGATCGCTTATATCTTTGTAAGAATTCCCAACTAAAACAAAAGATTCTTCTGGAATTGCACACTTCTCCTTTAGGAGGACACTCGGGATTTTTAAAAACTTACCACATGGTGAAGAAAGAATTTTTTTGGGATGGCCTTAAATCTGATATTCAAAAGTTTGTGACGGAATGTTTGGTTTGCCAGCAGAATAAAGTTGAGACAATTAAGACCCCGGGACTTCTACAACCTTATCCATTCCAAGTCAACGTTGGGAGGAGATTTCAATGGATTTTATCACAGGTTTACCTAAGTCCGAAGGAAAGAGTGTCATCATGGTGGTAGTTGATAGACTTACCAAGTATGCACACTTTTGTGCATTATCTCATCCATTTAAAGCAAGTACAGTTGCTACTACATTTATGGACACAATCCAAAAGCTACATGGAAGCCCAAGGGTTATTGTGAGTGACAGAGATACCATTTTTATTGGAAATTTTTGGACGGAGTTATTTTCTTGTTTGGGTACTCAATTAGCTCATAGCTCATCTTCTCATCCTCAATCTGATGGTCAAACTGAGATAGTAAATAAATTTTTGGAAGGATATCTTCGCTGTTTTGTATCTGATAAACAAAAACAATGGGTCAAGTGGTTACCTCTCGCTGAATGGTGGTATAACACTTCCTTCCATACTACAGCAAAAATGACCCCATTTATGGCACTTTATGGATATCATCCACCATCCATCACATCATATTTAAGGGAAAATTCGAAGGTTCAAGCAGTGGAAGATCACATCGAGCATCAATAAGAAGTTCTCCAACTCTTAAAGAATAACCTGAATTTGGCACAAAATCGAATGAAACAACAGGCAGATCAACATCGCAGCGAGAGAAGTTTTGATGTAGGAGATTGGGTATTTTTACGGCTACAACCATACAAACAAATGTCCCTCAAGCAAGCTAAGAAGGATAATAAATTATCGCCTAAGTACTATGGTCCTTACAAGGTGTTGCAAAAGATTGGTACTATTTCATACAAATTGGAGCTTCCTGCTTCTTCATGAGTGCATCCAGTTTTCCATGTTTCATGCTTAAAGAAGGTTATAGGTGAAAATCTTCCAGTTCAAACAATATTTCCAGAACTTGATGAGGAAGGAAAAATCATATTGGAACCTGAAGCGGTCACGGAAACAAGAACTCTATAGCTACGAAATCGATCAATTTTAGAGTATCTCATCAAGTGGAAGAACTTACCCACCGAAGATTCTACATGGGAGGATGAGAATTTTATACAGAAGCACCCAGAGCTACTCAAGTGTTGAGGACAACACTTTTTTGAAGGAGAGGGGCATGTTAGGTCCCTATATTACTAGTATAGTCCCTTATTGTTGTTAGTGTAACCCCTTATTGTTATTATTGTACCCTTGTAACCCCCATATTGTTATTATTGTGCCCTTAAATTATTATTGTTAGGTCGGCTAGGATTACATTGTGGCCCCACTAGGATTACATTATGGCCCTATGGACTCCTATATATAGAAAGGAGGTTTTGTAAATTGTATCATCCAAGAATTGTTCATTTATGTAATGTATTGGAGGTTTCCCCCTCAAAGTGGCTTATTTCTAAGGCGTTGATATCTCTTTTCTTCTATTTTTGGAGATGGTTACACAACAGCCTCCTGTTGTCATCTTTAAATTTGCTAATATATTTCTGACAATATCCATGAGAAATTAGTAAAAATTCCTTCTGAAGGTGTTTTTAGGTATTCTTCATTCCTATTCCACATGTTCCTTTATTTTCAGTCTGAAAAGTTTCTTGTAAGTCTTCAAAAGCTTGATGTGGAAGGAAATCCACAATCTGTCATATTCTGGACTTCCTTGATAAGGAAGGATTCAAATGAGTTTACCTATTCAGAGTTCACAGATTCTTTCATTCATCCCTTGGTCAATTTACTAAACAATAGTGTGCAACCTAGAATTAGCAATAAAATCAAGAAGGTTTTACAATTGTCAGAGCACAACAGGACGGGTGATTGGTACTTGTGCCAAAATCACACTGAAATTATAGTCTATGGGTCAAGCCTTATTCCTTATAAATTTCCAAAATACCTCCCTATGAGGTTATTTTCTCTGGAGTATATAAGGCAGATTTTAAATTCAGATTCTTTCAATTTCTTAATTGCAAAGAAGAAAATACAATTCAAGTTGAAGAACCAGGTTGGCCCATTCATCTGTAATAATAGAGAAGCAGGTCCAAAGGAAAAAAAACAGTTGCAAGAGTTCATTCAATCCTTGTTTTCTTTGGTATTATGATCCCCTTGGTGTTATCACCAAAATGATAGTTAAATGCAAATTAACTCCCTACATACATGAAAAGAAGCCTGAAATTGAGAAATTCTCAAACCAATCTGAATGGTTAGAGAATACATTGGTAGAGGCAGAGAAGCAAAGTGATACTAGTCAAACTTTGCAAACTCCAGCCCAAGAATATAGAAGTGTAAAAATAAACAGGGAGGAAGGGTCTTATATAGCCGAGACTACTACAGAGACCAAATTAAAACTAAGATAAAACAAAAAGCCAAAGGTAAACCCTGCCAGTAAAGAAAAAGAGACAATAGAGGTTATTGACACAAAGGTTCAGGAGAAAGATAATGTACCTCCAAAAATAATTGAAGAGGAACAACATCCAACTACATCAAAGACATAGTTAATTCAGAAACAACACAATATAGAAGTGTCTTCATTCAAGAAAGCAGATGAAAAAAACATGGACATAAAGGAAAGATACAAGGAAATTAAGGCCAAAAATGAAGAAATAAAAAATGAAATATATTCTTAGTATCTAAAGAAAACTCCTAGCATTCAAAACAGGCTGCTTTCAGCCTTTGACTACAAGAACAAAAAGATGCTGATGACAGTGCTTCAACCCATAGTTCCAACTCCTAAATCATCCTCTGATTATAAAAAGATTGATTTTGAAGTTCCAGTCCAAAATATTCATCCTCTGGATCAAATTGAATTTCATAAGCAGGCAGGAGAGATTATTTATTCTAGAATGACTACTAAGGCCATGAGTGCACAGAAAATTCAAAAAACTTTGATAAATGTAAGAGATCAGCTCAAACTGGAGAAGGCATCTTCATATGCAAAGGACACCAGAATCAAATCCTTGGAAGAGCTACTGATTGAAATAGGATATGATCCTCAAAATATAAAAGTTGTAGAGGAATTAATCAAAACCAAGAATGCAGACATTTCTACACTTAAGAAACAATTGAAGCTTCCCCCTATAGAGAATCCTCAAGCCAAGGAGGTTTTACAGGATTCCAATCAAAAAGATGAGATGATGAGTCTCATTTTACAGTTAACAACTCATATTAAAGAAATGGAAATTGAAATGGACAAATTGGTCCAAGAGAAAGAAGCCAACAAAGCACAGGAAGTTCCTGCCACTATGATTCTTGTAGTTACAACAACTATACCATCTACTTTGGCAGAAACACCAGCTCCTAATGTTCCAATGGCCATAGTAGTTCCAGTTACTTCATCTACAACTTCAATGACTGAATCTTCAACAACAGCAGCATAGCAATAAAATGAAGCAAGTAAAATAGTAAAGGCAATGCAAGATAGGTCTATCCAAACAAATGAGATAAACATGTTAAAAGAACACATCAAAAATCTTGAAGATGCTAAGAAAATTTCTCAAATAAATGCTAAGAATGAAGAACAAAAAGCCAACAGATTGTATGAACAACTGAAGAAGTTGGAAAAATAATTAACTTTGAAGGAACCAATGGCACATATTAAGCAACAATTATGGTCCAATATCATTGAAGCAGTCAATGATATTTGGCCATCCATACAGGTCATCTATGAGCAGAAATATTTATTGAAATCAAAAAAAGAAGCAATACAGAAGACAAAAGAAGAGCTAAGAAAGAAACCTGAAGAAGCTCTAGAAATCATCAAATTTCTTAATTCCAAAAATAAACAAGAGATGGAAGAAATTGGAATTACTAACAGAACAAATACCATCCTAGAAGTTAGGAAGGTAATATCCAAAAATAATTTGATGACCCAATTAGAGGAAAAGTGCCAGAACATGGAAATTGTAATCACAAGGTTCATGATTAAATTTGATGTTCTAAGGCAAAAAGGCCTTCCCAATCCTCTAGTGATTAATGATATATTAATGAAACAGGAGGATTATGACAAAAATATAAGAGATTTTGCCAAAGAGTAGGTAATGAAATCAGCCTTGCAGGGAATCCCAACAGGGAAGGTGCTATATAAGAATTTTGAAAATTTGTTTTACTTACAGCATGAAGAGAAACAATTATTTGTAAACAAACCAACATTTTCAAAATATACTGAAGTTGATGAAAACTTCAAAAGGCTTATGAAGATAAAATTGCCAGAAGCTGAGTTTTGGGAGAAGTTGCTTGATCTACTATAAAGATCAGATTACAGTGAGCACAGAGCAGTGAAAGTAAAAAACTGAGTTTGTTTTTTTTACACCAGCATTGACAGTTTTTAGAGTAAAAGAGTATCAGTAAAGAGTATCAGGATGAAAGTGTATCAGATGAAAGGTTAAAGAAAATATCTGAGCAAAGATGAATCTGCCAGTGTGAAGGACACCTCATTGTCCAGGTGCAGTATTTGTTGAAAAAACAAAGAGAGAAAGAAGTGATAAAATCAAGACAACAAGATATTTTATTTCAATAAAAAAGGGACAGCTAGCATTAGTAAGAAAGTTGTCACTATGTTCTTGCATGAAGATACTTCTTTTCCATCAATAATTGCTAAGTTTATTCTAGGATATTTTGTTTAAGATTTTGTATAAATACTTCTTATTTGGAAGTATTGAGGGTGGATGAATTGCTGAACATTTCTCTAGTTATACTATTCTGAACCTAAGGGTTTTTGTATCAATTTCAAGTCAGCAGACTAGATCACAGGAAATAAAGCATCATATTACAAGATTCATGTGTTGGGCTACTGCAGTGAAGTATTTTCACATGTTACTTTTTCAATTTTCTTATTTTTTACATCAATCTTGTATGTTTTCTAAATCTAAATGATAAATCAAGAATTGATATTTCAGAATATGTTAAAAGCACTCTGTTTTTACTGATTATCATTTATATGTTTTCCACTGATATCTAGATTAGGGAATAATTTCTCCTTGATTTTGATTGACCTCTGAATTTTCACTCATAATCCAGATTTAAGAACTCTTAATTTATCTTTTATCCCGATCAAAACCATTTCACCATCAACCTTGACGATCTAAAGTGACTTAGCTATCTTGCCCTGTAAAAATTTCACTTTAGACCTTGATCTTGATCTGACTACTTGACACATTGACTCCATTTACCCAATGGGATACATATCTATAGTTATCCATCTAAGTAAGTCTTTTCACCACCAAATCAAATCAAAACCCCAAAACCAATTTACCTTACATAACTAGCCTAAAATAAAATACAAATCAACAAAGTTAAATCATATAGAGAGAGCTCTCTCTGAGCATTAGGAAGGCTAGATCCTAAAGCTTAAAATTAGGTTTGTGGTTTCCTCTAATATTCTTTAAAACTAAAATAAAAAATCTCACAACTTTTGAGAATTATTGGAGTGATAACATACTGGCAACCATACTGGGGAACTAGCCAATCCTCAGTTTTTAAATAGATCTTAAAGGAAATATTTTCATTTATCTTTTCACGTTAAGATTGTTTTAAATAAGTTGTGAGCATATTTTCATAAAAATTGTAATTCTGGCTTCCAGAAGAGTCTACTATACTAGGTCCAATCCAGATCTACAACCTGCTGTCATAGTAGATAATCCTGACAGAATTGGAAAGAAAAACAAAAGAGTAGAAGATTTGGGTAATAATTTTTCATTTGTCAAAGAAAATTCCCTTCCCAAACAATTATCAAGTTTACAAGACATTGAATTTGATTTAAATTTTGAACAATATTTGTTTAGAACTAAATCATAAAGTGACTTATATAATACTGTAATAGATCCTGATTTCATTTCATTCTTTGAAACTAAGAAGGAAACTATTTCAGTTGATTCTGATCAAAAGATTTTTGAAGTTTATGATAAGCTTGATGCCATAATTGCAACTTTGATTAAAGAAATAGATGAATCTTATTTACAACATTCAGTTGAATTGAATGCTTTCTCAGCCTATACCCCTAAGCCTTCTACCAGCCATTTAGATATCAACCTTTTAAAATATGTAGGTTCATCCCTATTCACTACCACTTCATCCATTGTTTCCACCACACTTCATTCCACAGCTTCATTCTTTCCTAAGAAACCATTTCAACCTAGAATTTTATTTCCATCTTTCACCGCCTCAAGTTCATCCCCTAGTATTTCTGCTGCATTTTCTAATACATCATTCTCATTTCCAAGCACCTCTTCTAATATCCCAACTTCATTTTCTAGTATCTCAACCACATTTTCCAGTACATCTTCTTATATCCCAATCTCATCTACAAGTGCTTTAACTACATGATCAAGTACTTCTATCTCTTCACCAAGTACTTCAAACTTACCTCCTAGCCAAGCTAGCATCTAAGCCATGGCTACCAGATATGCTCCCTTGGTCCTACCAGCACAATTACATGACATGCCCCAGGATTATCAAAGAAAAATCCCTCAATTTGATGGAACCACTCACTATACTGCACAACAACATGTTAATAAGATGACAGACTATTTTGAACTGCATGAAATTGATGATGCTGATGTCCAAATGAGACTTTTTTCTCAAACTTTAACTGGTGAGGTAAAAAAGTGGTTTAAAGGTTTAAATGCTGGTAGTATTGCTGATTTAGTAGTTTTTCATAGATTGTTTCTTAATAGATGGGAGAAAAATAAAAATCCACTAAAAATATTATCTGAATTTGAAAGCATAAAAAGAGCACCAAATGAAACAATCCAAAATTATTGTACTAGATATAAAAATATTTATAATGCAATTCCTGCTAATCTTAAACCTCCTCCAGATACTGTCCTTATCAAATTCCTTGATGGATTTGATACAAATATAGCTTATCAAATGAGAGAGAGAAATCCAAAAACTTTAGAGCAGATGCAAAGTAATGCTGTTAGTGTAGAGGCAAACTTGCTAGCAAAGAAAGCTAGATTAAGAAATGAAAGGAGAGTGACAATAAAAGAAGAAACATCCACTTCAGATTTGAAAATAGATCAATTAGAAAAAACATTAGAGAGAATGATGGATAGGTTAGATAATATGGAAAGGAAGCCATAGTGGGATAACCAAAAACAAGGACCACAAATTAGAAATCCCAATTTCAGGAAAAACACGAACACTGGAAAATCTAGAGAATCAACACCTGGCCAAACAATATGACCACCTTTCTAAGAGAACTATGCTGAAATTTCTCATCAAAATGAAGATGATGAAGGCACCATTAATCTAATGGGCATTAATGATGATAACATCATTTTTCTTACACAAGAATAACATGAGTTATATGAGTTACAACAACTACAATTAGATTATGGTGAGTCTTTTGATTACAAACAAGGTTATGAGTTTTCAATTAATGAAGTTCATAAGCAATATAACCTTAGGAGCAAGAAAATGTAGAGCCTTCTATTAAGAAATCTTCCCAAACTCAAACAAAGAACACATTAGAGACTCCTACAACTAAAGTTATGCTAATTATCCCTTGGGAAACCAAGCAAAACTCTAGTTCATCTCAGAAAATTTCAAGTCCCAAAATTTTACCTAGTCCTAAAATTGTTGACATCACAGATGCTGCTATCCAAACATCAACAGATTCTCAAAAATATATTGCTTCCAAGACAAAAATATCTTCTAAAACAAAAATTTCAAATCCAAAAACATCTACTGTTGATCCAAAATCAACTGATCCTAAAACAACCACTGCTAAAATAGCTATTGAAACCACAAAATTTTTAAAGACTTCCACTGCATCTACGAAAATCACAAGCACCATTTAATATCCAAGTTGAAATTTCCAAATTGAAGATACCAATTCCTTTGAAAGAGTTGGTAAAACATGAACTATACAAAACACATATCACTGAGACTTTAAATATGAATGATGGAGAAGATTTAGTAAATTTGAGTGATGATCAACCAGAACTAATCTTTGGTCCTGATGTTAATGGGAAACACCAAGATGGAGCAGTTCCACCTTTCTACATTAGCTTAACTGTTCGTGATCAGATTTTACATAATTCAATGCTAGATTTAGGGGCCTCACACAATTTGATGCCAAAAGAAATAATGGAAACCTTGAATCTAGACATCACTAGACCTTATAAAGATCTCTTCTCATTTGACTCCAGTAAAGTGAGATGTTTAGGCTTGATAAAAGATTTATGTGTTACTTTAGTTCAATACCATGGAAAAAGCATAATCATGGATATTGTAGTAGCAGACATCCCTCCTAAATATGGAATGCTATTATATCGCTCATGGGGAGCTAAACTGTAGGGATCTCTACAACTTGATATGTCTTATGCAACAATATCAGTTTTTGGCCAACCCAAGAAACTTTACAGAGAAAAATTAATGAAGTACATGGTTAATAATGTAGAAATACCTCGAAAATATCCTATTTACTCTGCACCCACTGATATGGACTCATTCATTTTATGTAATTATGAAACTAGCATTGAGAGCAATACTGAACTAAACAGAAAAATAAAGCACGAGATAGTGACAACATTTTTCATGAATTAATGTGGCACCTAGATTTTGATGGATCAGTTAACAAATTAGGAGCAGGAGTAGGCGTTTGGATATATAATATGGAAAAAAATAATGCAGAAGGTGATTCTTTTAGATTAAATTTCAAATGTACAAACAACATGGCTGAATATGAAGCTCTTATTTTAGGACTGCAAATTGTTAGAAATTTAGGAGCCAAAAGAGTATCAATCATGGGAGACTCTGAGTTAACTGTGAAATAGATAACATGATAATATTATGTATATAATCCAAGATTAAGAAAATATAGAGATACTGTTTTAGATCTGATTAAGGAACTTCTTGAATGTGACTTTGCTGCAATTCCTAGAAAACATAATATACAGGCATGTAGCTTAGCAACTTTTTCTAGCACCTGTAATCTTCCATTTCAACCAAATCATAAATATACATCAGAAGTTAAAAACAGGCCTACAATACCAGATAATCTAAAATATTGGAAAATATTCTCACAGGATGAACAGGTTTATCATTTCATGAATAATGAAGGAGAATTTTAGAATTGTAATATAGACACAGATTGTACAATAGATCAAATCATAGATAGTGAGATTGACATAAAAAATGTAGGTATAAATAACTTACATTTTACTAAACCCAATAAATTTACTCAAGTAGAAATACATGACTTAGAGAAAGTAGAGATTGGAGAATTAGCAGATGATGATTCTGACATTTTAAACCTTAAGAACAAATTTTTACCCAAGGGATTAGCCCCTTTAAAAGATCTTTTTGATTCTCATGATGTTGCAAGGAAACCTAAGATTGAACCATTAAGATATGATATTGAAGAGTGTAATATAGGAACATAATTAAAGCCTAAGATGATAAAAATTTCAAAAGCCTTACCTCAAGAAGAAAAAGTAAAATACATAGCTCTGTTTAAGGAATTCTAGGATGTATTTGCATGGAGTTACGAGGACTTAAAATCCTATGACACTAGCATAATATAGCACAAAATACCCATAAATGAAGATCAAAAACCTTTCAAACAAAAACTTAGAAGAATCAATCTAGTTCTAATGCCTTTAATTGAGAAAGAGGTTAAAACAAGGTATGAAGCCCAAATAATTGCACCAATAACATATTCTGATTGGGTTTCAAACTTAGTTCCTAGTAGGAAAAAGACAAAGGAAATCAGATTGTGTGTTGATTTCCGGAATTCAAATAAAGTGTCCTTAAAAAACAACTACCCTCTCCCCAATATGGATCACATTTTACAGAGGGTGGTTGGTTCTTCCAAAATTTCATTGCTTGATGGATTCTCTGGATATAACGGGATTTTAGTTCAACCAGAAGACCAACCTAAAACTGCTTTTACTATCCTTGGGGCACTTTCATGTATATGAAAATGCCTTTTGGATTAATGAATGTAGGAGCCACTTTTCAAAAAGCTATGGATATAGATTTTGCTAAAGAAATTTATGAATTCCTTGTGATTTATCTAGATGATATTACTGTATTTTCAAAGACTGAAAATGAACATCTAGATCATCTCAGACAATTATTTATCAAATGCAGGAAATTTGGCATTTCTCTAAATCCTAAAAAGACTCTATTTGGACTGGAAGAAGGTAAATTATTAGGACATATCATATCTAAAGAGGGAATTAGGATAGACCCAACTAGAATAGAGGCCATTATAAACATTAGTCATCCTAGGAATATTAAAGAATTGTAAGCTTTCTTAGGTAAAATCAATTTTCTCAGAAGATTCATCTCAAACCTAGCTGAAATAATTAGATAACTTAACAATATGTTGAAAAAATACTCAGTACTTAAATGGACTGTGGAGGCCAAGCAATCATTTGAATCAATTAAACAAGCCTTGAAAAAAACACCAGTCCTTATAAGTCCTGATTTCAAAAAATATTTCATTAGTTTTTCCTTTGCTTTAGAACATACTATTGCTGCAATCTTACTGCAGAAAAAGGATTAGGGCTATGAGTAGCCCATTTTTTTTTTCAGCAAATCACTTAGAGATGCTACTTTAAAGTATAACATAATGGAAAAGCAAGAACTAGCTTCAATGAAAACTATCAAAGACTTTAGAGTGTACATTCTTTATTCACATATCATTGCTTATGTTCCAAATGCAGTTGTAAAGGACATTCTAACACATAATGGACTTGATGGTAAAAGAGGAAAATGGATTGCCACCATTTTGGAATATGACACAGAAATTAAGCCCACCAAACTCATAAAAGGTCAAGGTTTAGCCAAACTCATGGGTGAATCAAATTTTCATGCTTTAGATATTAATTTTATTGCCCAAATAGATGATCAGGAAGAGATGGCGACTCCAGAGATCACTGAAGCCTTTTCTGACTCACCATGGTATGCAAATATTATATTTGTATTACTAAATTTACAAGCTCCTCCTGGATTATCAAGAGCAAAAGCTAGATTTTTAAAGTTGAAGGCGATGAAGTTTTGTATCATAGAAAATGCACTGTTTTGGAAAGATCATGGTGGTATTTTATTGAATTCTTTGCTTAAAGAAGAAGCTGATAAAGTTTTGGAAGAATTTCATGCAGGTGACTGTGGAGGACATCTCTACTGGAAGACTACTGCAGATAAAATCTTAAGAGTTGGTTTTTACTGGCCTACACTGTTTGTAGATGTGAAAAAGTATGTGACCTCCTGTCACAAGTGTCAAATCTTTGAAGGAAAGAAAAAATTGCTACCTTTACCCTTAAAACCCATCTCCACAGAAATGCATTTTCAGCAATGGAGTCTTGACTTCATTGGTGAAATTCACCCTCCATCCTTAGCCCAACACAAGTGGATTTTGATAGCCACAAACTATTTCACTAAGTGGATAGAAGCCATACCTTCCAGGCAAGCCAATGACACTGTCATAATCTAATTTTTAGAAAATAACATACTTTCAATATTTGGATTCCCCCAAAAGATCATCACTGATAATGCAACTGCATTCAAGTCCAAAAATATGATTGAATTCTGTAATAAATACCAAATTTTCCTTGGCCATTCTACTGCTTATTACCCTCAAGGTAATGGCCTTACTAAATCATCCAATAAAATTCTTGTGAACATCATCAAGAAACTACTTGAATGTTTATGGTTTTAATGTGCGCATGCGATTGTTTTCTTATTTCCGCAATTAATGATCAATGGTAGAAGAGATTCTGTATTGTGCATGAAGTCAAATAGTGTGTGATCAGGAGAATATTAGATGTATAACATATCAGTTATATAAATTTCTACATGGTATCAGAGCGATATTGATCATTGGAGCAATTGCAAAGCATTGAAGCAGTTGAGTTTTGTGCTGGTGGAATTCGAATTTGCAACAGTGTTTTCTTGGTGTCGAAGTGGAGATGGCTTTCAACGGATTGCGATTGGAGTATGCCCTTGAGGGAAGCTCGAATTATATTGCATGGAAGGATAGGATGGAGGCGGTGCTAGATGACAATGAGTTGAAGGAGTTCATAGATGCAGAAATTCCAAACCCTGCTTCTAGCAATGATGCCGCACTTGACGCATGGAAAAAGAAGACAAAAAAATGTCGAAGGATTCTATTGGAGGGTGTGAAGGATCACATAGTGTCCAGCCTTCATGGTAAAGCTTCTCCATTCTTGATGTGGAAAGCTTTGACAGATTTATTTCAAAGCAAGAGCGACCAGAGGAAGTTGGCGCTCAAGGATGAACTTAGGAACATAAAAATGGAGAAAGGCGATAGTATACCCAAGCACCTCACGAAGTTTGTCCAGTGCACGGATGAGCTGGGAAGTGTGGGGGTTACTGTAGATGACGAGGACTTGGTGAGCTTGGCTCTCCTTAGGCTTCCGAAGAGTTGGCATTCCTATTAGGACTTTGTCAATGGTCGGGATAAATTTCCAGGATGGGAGCAACTTTGGTCAGATCTTGTGCAAGAGGAGATAAGGCGAAGTACCAGGGATGGATCTTCATCAAAGAATTCAGATGAAGAAAATTGCACTTTGGCTGCCAAAGCAAGGAAGGGGAAGAGCAAGAAGAATGCTTCTCAATCCGGTGCGAAAGGCAAGAAGCAGGACATGTCCAAGGTGAAGTGCTTTTACTGTCACCAACACGGACATTACGCCACTAATTGTCCACAAGAAGAAAAATAAGCAAGCTGCTGGATCTGCAGCTGGAGAGGCCTTAGCCTCACATTTTGAGCTGGATTTTTTGCTGATTGCATGCTTGGTCTCAAGTAAGATGGGTTCAGTGTGGTTTCTTGACAGTGGTGCGTATTTTCACATGACCGGAGAAAAATATTTGTTTACTGGTCTGGATGAGAAAGATCTTGGAGTGCACATCGAGATGGGCGATGATGGTAGATACACTGCGACTAATATCGGTACCATTTCTTTTGAGAGGGAGTCCGGTAAACCCTTCGTATTGAAGGAAGTGATGAATGTTCCAGGATTGAAGAATAATCTTATCTCTGTGGCTATGTTAAAAGACAAGGGATATGATGTTGTATTTAGCGAGGGAAAGGCTTTCCTGTGCAGTAAGGAAACTGGTGAAACTCGAAGGATAGGGGTTTGAGTTAAGAACCTTTATCAATTGCAGGTAGATGGCTGCGTAGCAATGGCAGGCAAGGCAGAAGGAGTGGTGAGCCAGGATGATGGCGAGTTTTGGCACTGGAGATTAGGCCACCTTCACCATGGAGCTTTGAAAATACTACAGCAGATTTCTACTGGGCTTCCCAAAGGTACACTTGCGCAATCAGATCAGTGCAAGGGATGCACTTTGGGAAAATTTGTGAAATCCACCTTTCACGAGAAGGATATTCATGCCACGATGATCCTTGAGATAATTCATACATACATGTGTGGACCTTTCTCAGTAGCTTCAACAGCAAAGCACAGGTACTATGTGATATTTGCTGATAATTTTTCTCGAAAGTGTTGGATCTTCTTCATGCAGAAGAAGAGCGAGACATACTCAAAGTTCTATGAGTTCAAGGCATTGGTTGAGAAAGAATCGGGAAAGCAGGTGAAGGCTCTTAGGAGCGATTAATGGTGGTGAATACTTTCATCTCTCGGAAAATTCAAGGGGATTTTCAGCGTGTATGAATTCGAAGAGCTCATAGTGCTTCATAACCCACAATAGAATGGGGTCAGCCGAGCGAAAGAACAACGATCGTGGGTGTCGCACGGCGATGTTAAAAGATCGTGGCATTCCCATACAAGCTCTGGTGGGTTGAGGCATGCACATTGTAGTTTATGTGCATAACCGTTGTCCTCACAAGATACTTGGCATGAGTACACCCGAGGAGGCATTTTCTGGTAAGAGGCCTGATATTTCCCATTTGAGGATTTTTGGTTCACTTGTTTACATTCATGTGACTAAGGATGCCAAGAAGAAGCCGGGAGTTGATCGCAGTTGGGATATTTGGTGGGTACACGAGTTACACCCCACACTCATCGTGTATTTTCCGTGAGGCCGCAAGACCTGCTGGGGGCAGATGATATCAACTATGGAGGATAAAGCCATGAAGTGTTCGCTTAAGAGGGAGCCACACTTGCATGCAGATGAGAGCTTCTTAGTTCCAAATGATGAGCTCCCGTGGATGTGGATGAGCCACAAGAGGAATTTCATGGAGTGGAAGAGACCACTCATGCAGCGCCAACCATCAAAAGGCGGAAGCGCTCTACAGAAGCTGAGCGACTGGCTCAAGATGCATAGAGAGTTGTAGGAGCACCTAAATCACAATGCAGACAGAGACAATCACCTGACTGGTATACCAGATACATGGCTCTTATGAGCAAGTGTATCGTGACAGAACCATCCTCTTTCGAGGAAGCTGTGGAGGATCCCACATGGGTATATGCCATGGTGGAAGAGTATGATTTGATTGTCAGAAACAGTGCATGGGAGATTGTCCCAAGGCCGGAAGGGAAATCAGTGCTGGGTTCGAGATGGATCTACAAAGTGAAGCAAGTAGCTGATGGGAGTGTGGAGAAGTACAAGGCAAGATTTTTTTCCCGAGGCTTTTCACAGATTGAGGGGATCGATTATGAGGAGAATTTTGCACCTGTCGCAAGGTATTCTTCCATACAGACGATTCTTTCTCTTTCAACACAGATGGGGTGGCACATTCATCGTATGGATGTGAAGATTGAGTTCCCGCGAATGTGAGTGATTGAGGAGGCGGTGTACATAGAGCATCCCGAAGGTTTTAAGATCTTCAACAGCAAGTCGCATGTGTGCAAGCTCAAGAGAGCGTTGTATGGGTTGAAATAAGCACCTCATGCTTGGTACACATGGATAGACAGTTATTTCACTGGACTTGGATTCTCCAAGAGTGAGGTGGATCCAAACCTATACCAGATATTGGTGGAGGGTAAGTTGCTAATCATTGTACTTTATGTAGATGATTTGATTTTGACGGGTGATGATCTGTTGACACTCTCATGCAAGGGCCGATCTTGCAAAGGGAGTTTGAGATAACCTTGTAACTTGCCCCTTCATTATTTCATGGGATTGGAAATTTGGCAAACATTGATGGATTGTTTCAGGTTCCCAAGGGCAAGTATGCCCGTGAGATACCGGAGAAGTTTCAACATGCATGGCCGTGCTTCATCGACACTCCTCTTCCTAGTGGATGGAGGAAAGAGGATGCTACATCGGCAGAGGTAGTGGATGCCACTGTTTACCAAAAGTTGGTGGGGTCGCTTATGTATCTAGTCAATACATGACCTGACATATGCTACACTGTTAACCAGCTTTCACAAGCTATGGTTAAGCCTACCAAGCTCTTTTGGAAGGCAGGCAAGCATGTATTGAGATATCTCAAAGGCACATCAGGATATGGATTATGGTACAGACAATCGGATGAGGTGAAGCTGTGTGGCTTCATGGATGTAGATTGGGCAGGGAGCCCAACGGACAGAAAGAGCACATTTGGAGGGATTTTCAGTATCATTTCGATAGCAGTTTCTTGGTACAGCAGGAAGCAAAGATCAATGGCACTCAGTTCAGCAGAGGCATCGGGTTTGGCTGCATGCGAGACTATATGGATGAGGAAGATCCTGGTCGGGTTGTTTGGTTCACACTTAGATCCTACTGTGATATATTGTGATAATCAGAGTTGCATCGAACTCTCGGTTAATCCAGTATTTCATGATAGATCTAAACACATTGACATCCGGTATCATCATATCAGAGATTGTGTGTAGCGAAAGATCATGTTACTTTCATACATTCCCACGGAGGATCAGGATGCCGATATCTTGACGAAGGCGCTCACTAGGAGAAAATTCGAATACCACAGGGGCAGGATCGGTGTGGCAGATAATCCCTATCTTTTTGAGAGGGAGTGTTGAGATTGCAAAAATATGATGAACTTAGTGAAAAGAGTTGCCTTCACTAAGTGGGTCCGCAGGCTATTTTTGGCGCAAGTCTATTTTTAGACATGTCGATCATATTCTATGAGTTGCAGGATGCTATTTGTGGATGGTTGGTCAAGTTGGAAAAATAGATGGACTTCTATTTTTAGACATATTGGGCAGAATCTATTTTTAGATTGCCAGTCTAAAAATAGATATGTCGAATATTATTAGATCTTAATAATATTTGGACTATAAACATTATCTTATTCTCTTGGAGCACTTCAGTTAAGTGCACAGATGTGGCACAGGAGCTGACAGAAGGAATTACGCTATTCCCGAAGGTTAAGTGGAGCTATTGCATGGATACTTCAGTTAGAACTCATGTGAGAGAGTTTGGTGGAGTTGATTGAGGAAGTTAATGGAGTTGTGTTCAGTTTAACTGAGTTAAACATAGTTGAGTTAGTTGTATCTAGTCTAACTGATTGATACACTAGTGAGAGTGGTGTGAATTAATTATTAATTAATTCACTAATTATTAACTCATTAATCAACTAAAGAATACATCAGTTAACTACAGTGCATGGACAGTTTCAGTGGAGACCAGTGAAGAGGTAGGTGAAAGAGCAGTGTGACTATCAGTTGTGACTATAGTGTTGCATGAGTTTGCACCACACATGGTTGGAGATTCCAATGAGGATTGCGTGAGCAAGGCTGGACCAATTTGAGTTCATTCAAAGCCATTCTTCAATAGTGATTGTGTAGTAGAGGCAGGCTAGCAGGTGGCAGAGATTGGAGCATGTGTTTTGCTAGATCGGACTTGAATAGTGTGTAACAATTGGAGATTGTACTGAGATCTTGTGAGGAGCTTTGTATAATGATTGTTACATGACCTCTATGACATACAATATACAGATAGTTGGGGGTTTTCAGCTTTAAGCTGTCCCATAAATTACCGTGTTCATATGTGTGAATGTTTATGGTTTTAATGTGCGCATGCGATTGTTTTTTTATTTCCACAATTAATGATCAATGGTAGAAGAGATTCTGTATTGTGCATGAAGTCAAATAGTGTGTGATCAGGAGAATCTTGGATGTATAACATATCAGTTATATAAATTTCTACAGGAGAGATGATTTATTCCACAATAACTACTAATTCCATGAGTGCACAGAAACTTCAAAACACTTTGATAAATGTAAGAGATCAACTCAAATTGGAGAAGTCATCTTCATATGCAAAGGACACTAGAATCAAATCCTTGGAAGAGCTAGTGATTGAAGTAGGATATGATCCTCAAAATATAAAAGTTGCAGAGGAATTAATCAAAAGAAGAATGTAGACATTGCTACACTTAAGAAACAATTTAAGTTGCCCCTTACAAAGCATCCTCAAGCAAAGGAGTTTTTAAAGGATTCCAATTAGAAAGATGAGATGATGAGTCTCATTTTACAGTTAACAGATCATATTAAAGAAATGGAAATTGAAATAGACAAATTGGTCCAAGAGAAAGAAGCTAACAAAGCACAGGAAGTTCCTGCCATTGTGATTCCTGTAGTTACAACAACTGTACCATCTACTTTGGTAGAAACACAGGCTCCTAATGTTCCAATGGCCACAACAGTTCCAGTTACTTCATCTACAACTTCAACCACTGAATCTTCAACAACAGTATCACAACAATAAGATGAAGCAAGTAAATTAGTAAAGGCAATGCAAGATATGTATATCCAGACAAATAAGATAAACATGTTAAAAGAATAGATAAAAAATATTGAAGATGCTAAGAAACTTGCTCAAATAAATGCCAAAAATGAAGAAAAAAAAGCCAACAGATTGAATGAACAACTGAAGAGGTTGGAAAAAGAATTAACTTTGAAGGAACAAATGGCACATGTTAAGCAACAATTATGGTCCAATATCATTGAAGCAGTCAATGACATTTGGCCATCCATACAGGAAATCTATGAGCAGAAAGATTTATTGAAATCAACAAAAGAAGTAATACAAAAGACAAAAGAAGAGCTAAGAAAGAAACCTGAAGAAGCTCTAGAAATCATCAAATTTCTCAATTCCAAAAATAAACAAGAGCTGGAAGAAATTGGAATTATTGACAAAACAGAGACCATCCTAGAAGTTAGGAAGGTAATATCCATAAAGAATTTGATGACGCAATTAGAGGAAAAGTGCCAGAACATGGAAATTGAAATCACAAGGTTCATGATTAAATTTGATGTTCTAAGGAAAAAAGGCCTTCCCAATCCTCTATTGATTAGTGATAGATTAATGAAGCATGAGGATTATGACAAAAAGATAAGAGAGTTTGCCAAAGAGAAGGTAAACAAATTAGCCTTGTAAGGAATCCTAACAGGGAAGGTGCTATATAATAATTTTGAAAATTTGTTTTACTTACAACATGAAGTAGAACACTTATTTGTTAACAAACCAACATTTTCAAAATATACTGAAGCTGATGAAAACTTCAGAAGGCTTATGAAGATAAAATTGCCAGAAGCTGAGTTTTGGGAGAAGTTGACTGATCTACTATAAAGATCATAGTATAGTGAGCACAGAGCAGTGAAAGTAAAAAATAGAGTTTGCTATTTTTACACCAGCATTGACAGTTTTTGCAATAAAAGAGTATCAGTAAAGAGTATCAGGATGAACGTGTATCAGATGAAAGGTTAAAGACAAAATCAGAGCAAAAATGAATCTACCAATGTGAAGGACACCTCATTGTCCAAATGCAGTATTCGTTGAACAAACAAAGAGAGAAAGCAGTGATAAAATCAAGACAACAAGATATTTTATTTCGATAAAAAAGGGACAGCTAGCATTAGTTAGAAAGATGTCACTATCTTCTTGCATGAAGACATTTCTTTTCCATTAATAATTCCTAAGTTTATTATAGGATATTTTGTATAATTTTTTGTATAAATACTTCTCATTTGGAAGTATTGAGGGTGGATGAATTGCTGAACATTTCTGTAGTTATACTATTTTGAACCTAAGGGTTTTTGCGTTAATTTCAAGTCAGCAAACTGCATCACAGGAAATAAAGCATCATATTACAGGATTCATGTGTTAGGCTATTGCAGTGAAGTATTTTCACATGTTACTTTGTCAAATTTCTTATGTTTTACATCAATACTTGAATGTTTTATAAATCTAAATGGTAAATAAGGAATTGCTATTTTTAGAATATGTTAAAAGTTCTCTGTTTTGACTGATTATCATTTATATGTTTTCCATTGATATCTAGATTAGGGAACCCTTAATTTCTCCTTGATTTCGATTGAACTTTTCATTTTCACTCATAATCTAGATTTAAGAACCCTTAATTTCTCTTTTATCCCGATTAAAACCATTTCACCATCAGCCTTGAAGATCTGAAGTGACTCAGCTATCATGCCCTGTAAACATTTCCCTTTAGACCTTGATCCTGATATGATTGCTTGACACATTTACTCCATTTACCCAATGGGATACAGATCTATAGCTATCCATATAAGTAAGTGGTTTCACCACCAAATCAAATCAAAACCCCAAAACCAATTTACCCTACATAACTAGCCTAACATCAAATACAAATCAACAAAGTTAAATCATATAGAGAGAGCCCTCTCTGAGCATTAGGAAGGCTAGATCCTAAAGCTTAAAAGTAGGTTTGTGGTTGCCTCTAGTATTCTTTAAAAATAAAATAAAAAATCTCACAAATTTTGAGAATTATTGGAGTGATAACATGGTACAAAGAGCGGTAAGTGTTAACGGAACCAAAAAAAAATTACGAGATGCGATTTGCGATAAGGTAAAAAATATGGATGCGATTGCAATAGGGATGACGTGGCGATGGGACCGGAGGCAGAACGTGATTGAAATATTGCAATCAGTGTTCGGAGGCGGTAAGTCTTAAGGAAGAAATGGAAAATCCATGAATTGAAATTTGTGATATGCAATATTGCAATATCGTAATCGGGAAAAATGAACGACAAGTGTTAAAATAGAAGGGAAAAGTCGCAAAGTGCGATTTGAGAAGTATGGTATTGGGGAACTCGAGGAAAAAAGGCGGAGGTTGACATTGGATGTTTTTTCAAGCATTTTTGCATTAAAACGAGTTTGATGATGACGATCAATATAACAAAGAAATAAGGTGCGCAATCAGCAAAGGAGGGCGGTAAATATTCAGGACAAAAGGTAAGAGGTGCGAAGTGCAATTTCGCGAATAGGCGAAGTATGGTAGTGGGGACCTTGAGGAGCAAGGCAGAGGTCGTGTTTAAATGGGTTTTGAATGGTTTTTCTTTTACGCGTGTTGTGTTAGGAAGGTAAGGTAACCGTGAATGAAAAAAAAAAGGAATAAGGTGGAGTTGAAGGGCTTCAGTTTGTTTAGGGAAAATGGTAAGTGAAACAGTTAAAAGAAGCAAAAAACATGAGGGAATGGAGGCGTAACAGAATCAGTTTTTGGGTTGGTGGGAAGATTTTCCCTCCTCGAGCTCTATTGACAGAGATGAGAAGGGGAGGCTTGGCCACAACTTTTGGAGTTTTTCTCCTCTACTCTATTACTCATAAGCAAATAAAACTACAACAACGAATTGAAAGCAAAGACTAAGCAACAATGAAACTATTAGAAGTAGATATAACTAAATGGTAGAAGAAAAAATAGCTAAATGACATGAAAGAAAAGCATTAAACAATAGAGGAGCTGAGGCACATGGGTTGGGCCCTGATGCAGGGGCATTAGGAAAAAAGGAAAAATCCATGTATTTTATTAAACTTAGGGGTTTTTTGAGTTTTCAAAGGAGCTGGATTTTTATAAATGATTTGAGTGGGTTTTAGTGATTTTAATTAATGAGGATTTTGTAAATGTTCCCGAATGATTGGAGAACATGAGGGAAGTTAGATAGTTTCGATTTGAGATATTTAGGAATTGATTGTAAATCCTAAGTTAGATTCAGTTTCAAGAATCTAGGGATAGAATCTAGATTTTAGGAATTTGCAGATTTTGAGGATTTTATTGAGAAATTGAAGGAATTTAACCTAAATTGGTTCATCCTAATTTGTATAAATTATCAAGCCTTAAAGGCAGAAGACAGGAGTGAGTGAGTGAGGAGTTAGAGTAGGAAAAGGGTTTGGATTGTAAGCCTTCAAGCATTTAGAGGAGGAAGGCCACTAGTTGAATATCAGGCCCGAGGGAAAGAAATCCCTATGTAAATTTTGTGTGTTAGTACAGAAAGTAACTCAATTTCTGAGTTGTGTTTGAATGCATATTTGTGCAGATAAATTGAGATTATAATGTTGTATGAATTCTGTGAATCGATCATAGAAATGTGTGATTTGTATGCTTTGAAATATAAATTAATTTGGGCATATTCCAACATTGAATCGTTATTGTATAAATGGTGAAATTAGACACACTATTGTGTGTATACAACGAAGAGAGATTGGGAATTTGAAATCACAATTGAGGTTTTATTTAAAATCAACCTGCATGAGGTTAGAAGCTGAATCACAGTGCGTGGAGGTTACACAAGGGTCAAAACCAGCATTATGCTTGAAAGGCTACGTTGCAAAGGTTGAATAACATTGCCGGAGGAAAAATGATATAGCCGAAGTTTGCATTGAAATGTGGGTTAAATGGTTTTAAATGAGTTGAAAGAAGGCGCAAGGAATGGGACAGCAGTGGCATAGAAGCCGAGTTTCATGAAATCCTGGTCAAAGGCATAAAGCTAAAAGGCGGATTTGCAATTGCGTAGAGTAAGCAACGCTGAAGTGAAGCTATGAATTTGATTGAAGGAAGAACCGAAGATAATGGCACAGTGTTGAAGGATAGTTAATTGCAAATTTGCAGTTGATGGAACAATAGAAGCGAAGGGTGGAGGCTTTTGAAATCCGTTAGAAAATTTGAATCGAAGACAGAGTGGGAGCTTTTTCCGTGGCTGCATAGACTATGGTCTGTGTAGGAAACAAAGCGATGGAGTGGAATATTGAGTAGAACGTAGAAGAGGTCAACACCATGAAGATATGCAGAGGCCGTATGGAGAAATGGAAGCGGAACCTTGAGCGAATTAAATTATAGTGGAAATAATGCGTTCAACGCATTCTAATTTCCATTTGAAGTTGAGCAATTTCGTGAAGGATTAGCACTGGTATCGTGTGCCAATTGGGCAGAGAGTGGTTTGATCGATTTGGAGTGCGATCCAATAGGTTTGCAACACGTCATATTAGTAAAACCACTAATTTCGTGTGCTATTAGAGTGATAAACCAAAAATGTTTATCTAATGTGACTATGGTTCGATCATGATGGAAATAGATCCAAGCGCATTCACATTTAAAGTTGCGTGGAAGTTAAAGTGAGGTATGAGCCTGCGTTTATATTTGTTGAACATTTGAATGTGTGGGCCGAAAGAATTAAACATTGATTAAAATGTCTTATATGGGTATTAATGAAAAGCAAGCCAATATGTGTTAACGTAGATGTTAGCACTTTGAGGTTTTATCAAAGTTGAGCTTTGATAAAAATTAAATGATATGTGTGGGGTCGAACTATGATATAATGGACGGAAGGTAAATTGGTATGAAATGGTCTCATTGAATATTGATTTTTTATAAAGCTCGAATGTTGGGTTGAAAGGGAAGCTTATATTTGAGTTGATTTGAAATTCAAATAGTATGATTTAAAATCATAAGATGGGGTATTCCAATGGTTTTATAACCATTGTTTAAGTAATAAAGCTTCCACATGAAATTTGAATATGGGTTGATTGCTTGGTTTTTAATAACCATGAAATGAAATAAGCTTCTGCTTGGTTTGAAAATAATTTCCTAGATTTGGAAATAGCTTGGGTTAGAATTTGGGATGCATTTTTATATGCACATAGAGAGTATGATTGTGGGTTGAGCGAGGTTTTCCCGCTATCAAGTGGTATCAAAGCAGGAAGGCTCTATTGAGGTTGATTTTTTTTTTTTTTAAATTAAATCTGAATAAGTGCATGTGATGAGGGAATGAAGGAAGATCAGTTTTTTAAATCTGATATGCAGCAGATACACAATTGCAGTGAACAGAGATTTGCAGAACTGAATGAATGAAGGACAATATCATGCAAGATCTAAAAGGTGAGATAATTTTCTGATTTTAAATTGTGATTGCAGAATTATGGTTGCAGATAAGATGATGATGGCAGTGAACCTAATATTAAGCTAAAGGTTGGATAGGAAGAACAGTTGCAGTGTTCTCAAGAAAAGGTGAGTTGAGGAGATAGCCTAGAGAGAGCATAAGAGAGTGCTCAAGAGGTTCCAGACATAGTGAACCAGTGGTTGCCAAAATACCAAGTCCAGTGAAGGATTGGTGAGGTAAGTGGCAGCAGGAGAGCTTGCTGTTGTAGAGGCTAGTGCAACTCATGGTGAGTGAGAAGCTCATGAAGGAAATTATCATGGAGGATCAGAGAAGATGTTTTAGAGAATTACACATAGGTAAGATGACTGATAAGGTCAGAGATAGAGAAATTGCAGTGATGAAAGTACAATTGAAGGTACTAAGGGGATGTCTGCAAGAAGAGGAAAACCAGAAAGGAGGATGGATATTTCCACTGAAGGGAAAGAGATTAATTTGGAAACCATTACAGATGAGGTGGAGGAAAAAGGAGATTGCCCTATTGAAAGAAGAACTCAGGGTTCTTGAGTCAAAGATGGAATTTGAAGATTCCACATGCAGATTTGTTCAAAGGGAAGTGCTTGAGAAAGCAACCAAGACTGAAAAGTCTTGTAGTTTAAAAACTAATGAGTTGTGTATGTTTGCAGGTACATCACAGGGAGATGAACAAGCTTTAAATTTTGTTAAAGAGAAGGAGAGAGAATTGAATTTGAAATCTGTTCAAATCAATGCTGAGATAGTAAGACCTCAGGAGGAAGGCATGAAGACAAAAAAGTCTAATGAGAATATTCAGCAGAATATTAAGGCTAAGAATGAAGGACCATCTGATGATTGGTCAAGAACAAGTGAAGGTATTGGAAGCCATGTGAAGTTTCCGAAGTCTGTTTCAAATGAAAATTTTGAATTGTATAAGAAGTTAGATCTTCAGAGAAGAGAATTGGAGAAGCAGAGGGTCTACACACAGGATAATTTGCTGAAGAAGCAAGACAAAGAAATTGTCATGAATGACAATCAGAGAACAGAGGATAAGGATAAAAGAATGATTCAGAAAAATGAAGAAGTTCATTTTGGTGAATCACAGCAAAGAGACATTCATGAACCAGATGATGGAAAGGAGGAGAGACTAACTGACAGTCTCGTGGAGGATGCAAATCAACATACTGATGTGCTGACAAAGGATTTGGAAGGAAACTCAGAACAACATACTGATGTGTTGTCAGAAGAGAAAGCTAGTGAAGAATTTCTGAGTCTTGAAAGAGACTTAGAACTACAGAAAGAAGAATTAGTGACTGGATTATCAATTGAGACCATTGGGTCTTGTGATTTTAAAATTGACAATTTGTTTGTGGTTATAGGTGATGCAGAAGACAATCCATCACTTGGAATTGTCTTGAGAGAAGAAGAACTGTTGCAGAAAGAAGGTGAGACAGTCATGTCTCATATGCAGAAACTTGTTACTGTTGGTGACAAGGAAGAATTGGCTTGTCTGATGGGCCAAAAGAAAACTGTGGGGCAGAATTTCAAAATTAACACAGTGATGAAGAATCAGAATTCTATTCTGATAGAGGATGAGGATACAATGATTGAAGATATTGATTTTATTACCAGAATCAATCAAGGAGGTGAAGGAAAATTGCTGAAGATTGTTAAGGAAGAAGAGGGATATGCTGAAACTAAATTGCAGCATACTGATGATGTGAAACAAATACAAGAGAGATGGCTGAATTTTTTGCTGGAAAAAATTATACAAGAAGAAGGAATTGCAGACACTAGAGTAAAATTTCCTGAAGTTGTGGAAGGAGCAGATACTAGTTTGTCAAATTTGATTATGCTTACTAGTATACTGAATGAGTATGTTACTGCAGGAAGAAAATTAAATGATAATTTATTTTTTAAGATAAATTTTCAAGTGATGAACAAAATATTTTTTTTGCAGAGGGATATATCTTAAGAGATATTCAGGAAGTTTGGGAGGAAACAAAAATGCTGGCAGCAACATTGACATCGGTAGCAACAATCAGGGAGGCAACATTGACTGAAATGTTAAAGGCAACATCTACATGAGAAGCAACATGTGAGACAACAAGAGTAGCAGTTGAAGTAACTGAAATTGAAAGCAGTAGTAGGTAGAGTAATTTCCAGACAAAAGAAAGGCTGGACATGGAAATTGAAAGCATGAGAAGACTAATGATGAAGGTGTCTCAGAATCAGCAGATAGCAGCAAGAAAGCAGAGAAATTTCAGCAAGGAAAATACCAGAACATAATGTGAAAGCATAAATGGAGGCAAGTTGTAGAACAAGATATGGAAACCTGGAGAAGTGCAGTTGAAAAATAATGCAGCTGTTGGACAACAACAAAACAAAGTATGGGATCCAGGAGGCAAGGAATTAAAAACACATGATCAGGAGATCATGAATAATTTTGACCTTGGGAGTCTGATGCAGGGGCATTAGGTAAAAAGGAAAAATCCTTGTATTTTATTAATCTTAGGGGTTTTTTGAGTTTTCAAAGGAGCTGGATTTTTATAAATGATTTGAGTGGGTTTTAGTGATTTTAATTAATTAATGAGAGATATCAAGTATTGTGAGGATTTTTTAAATGTTCCCGAATTATTGGAGAACATGAAGGAAATCAGATAGTTTAGATTTGAGATATTTAGGAATTGATTGTAAATCCTAAGTTAGATTCAGTTTCATGAATCTAGGGATAGAAAATAGATTTTAGGACTTTGCAAATTTTGAGGATTTTGTTGAGAAATTGAAGGAATTGAACCTAAATTGGTTCATCCTAATTTGTATAAATTATCAAGCCTTAAAGGCAGAAGACAAGAGTGAGTGAGTGAGGATTTAGAGTAGGAACAGGGTTTGGATTGTAAGCCTTCAGGCATTTAGAGGAGGAAGGCCACTGGTTGAATATCAGGCCTGAGGGAAATAAATCCCTACGTAAATTTTGTGTGTTAATACAGAAAGTAACTCAATTTCTGAGTTGTGTTTGAATGCATATTTGTGCAGATAAATTGAGATTATAAGGTTGTATGAATTCTGTGAATTGATCACAGAAATGTGTGATTTTTATGCTTTGAAATATAATTATTTTGGGCATATTACAACATTGAATCGATATTGTATAAATGGTGAAATTGGACACACTATTGTGTGTATACAGTGAAGAGAGATTTGGAATTTGAAATCACAATTGAGGTTTTATTTAAAATCGACCTGCATGAGGTTAGAAGCCAAATCACAGTGCGTGGAGGTTACACAACGATAAAAACTAGCGTTATGCTTGAAAGGCTACGTTGCAAAGGTTGAATAACATTGCCGGAGGACAAATGATATAGCTGAAGTTTGCATGAAATGTGGCTTAAATGGTTTTAAATGAGTTGAAAGAAGGTGTAAGGAATGGAACAACAGTGGCATAGAAGTCGAGTTTCATGAAATCATGGTTGAAGGCATAAAGCTGAAAGGCAGATTTGCAATTGTGTAGAGTAAGCAACGCTGAAGTGAAGCTATGAATCTGATTGAAGGAAGAATCGAAGATAATGGCGCAGTGTTGAAGGATAGTTAATTGCAAAGTTGCAGTTGATGGAACAATAGAAGCGAAGGGTGGAGGCTTTTGAAATCTGTTCGAAAATTTGAATCGAAGACAGAGTGGGAGCTTTTGCCGTGGCTGCATAGACTATGGTCTGTGTTGGAAACAAAGCGATGGAGCAGAATATTGAGTAGAACGTAGTAGAGGTCAACACCATGAAGATATGTAGAGGCAGTATGGAGAAATGGAAGCAGAAACTTGAGCGAATTAAACTATAGTAGAAATCCTACGTTCAACGCATTCTAATTTCCGTTTGAAGTTGAGTGGTTTCATGAAGGATTACCATTGGTATCGCGTGCCAATTGGGCTGAGAGTGGTTTGATCGATTTGGAGTGCGATCCAACAGGTTTGCAACACGTCATATTAGTAAAACCACTAATTTCGCGTGCTATTAGAGTGATAAACCACATATGTTTATCTAATGCAACTATGGTTCGATCATGATGGCAATAGATCCAAGCGCATTCGCATTTAAAGTTGCGTGGAAGTTAAAGTGAGGTATGAGCCTGCGTTTATATTTTTTGAACATTTGAATGTATGGGCCGAAATAATTAAACATTGATTAAAATGTCTTATATGGGTATTAATGAAAAGCAAGCCAATATGTGTTAACATAGATGTTAGCACTTTGAGGTTTTATCAAAGTTGAGCTTTGATACAAATTAAATGATATGTGTGGGGTTGAACTATGATATAATGGACGGAAGGTAAATTGGTATGAAATGGTCTTGTTGAATATTGAGTTTTTATACAGCTCGAATGTTGGGTTGAAAGGGAAGCTTATATTTGAGTTGATTTGAAATTTGAATAGTATGATTTAAAATCATAATATGGGGTATTCCAATGGTTTTATAACCATTGTTTAAGTAATAAAGCTTCCCCATGAAATTTGAATCTGGGTTGATTGCTTGGTTTTTAATAACCATGAAATGAAATAAGCTTCTGCTTGGTTTGAAAATAATTGCCCAGATTTGGAAATAGCTTGGGTTAGAATTTGGAATGCATTTTTATATGCACATAGAGAGTATGATTGTGGGTTGAGCGGGGTTTGCCCGCTATCAGGCCCTAACCCATGAGCCCATCTCTCTGGAACTAGATCAATAAAATAACATCTGAATACTCATTGCTTTACAAAAAATACAGTCTTATTAAATCCTAAAGGTCTTAAACAACAAAATCCTAAGAGAATGGAAAATGAATGGCATGGGATGGAATGGAATCGAAGAATGGAATTGAAGTCGACCCACTGGCTAACTAACTATCTCCTTCCTAGCTCTAGCTCTGCTCTTTTTATTCTACAGGGTAGCTACCAACAACTCCCTTGAAAATGGTGATTGAGTCCACTTTGACTCCAAGTAAACATAGATTGAGTGCCCTTCGTCTTCAGTTACTTAGCTACCTCTTGGAATTCGATTTTCTGGAGACTCCAAGTGAAGTATGGCTTGAGTGCACTTGGTCTTGAGTTGCTTGACTACCTCTGGAATTCGAATTGTTGGAGGGTGATCTCATGAGGATCCTTTGGCTGCCTTTGAGAGTTAAGGAGGGTGGACAATCCCCTTGAATCTCTGTAAGATTTATCCCTAATTTCCTGATGTTGTGCTCATTTATTCTCCAATATTGACCTTCCAGTGGTAAGGAGAAAGTCCCTAAATCATCTCCTTCTGCAAATCTGTATAATCTGCCAAATATTCTCACAATATTCTACAAAAATAACCAATATTAGGAAAAAATATGCAACTACCTTTAATCCTTCCTAAAAACATATTAAAGCATAAGAAAACATTATTAATTGTAGAAGGAGAGATTTAATATATATTTTTATGTGCATAAGGAAGGTATATGGGCCTAAGAAAGGTTAGATGGGCCTTATTTTATGTCTAATTTAGAGGCCCTTCAATGAAACCCCCTTATTTGTGGGACAAGGGACCCACCTCCGTGCGGTGATTTGACTGCTAAGTCTATGGAGGCATACATACTCTACCCCCCTCTGGTTTTGAACTTTTGACCTCTTAGGAGGAAACACATGCTCTTAACCATTAGGCCCACTCAAGCTGGGGTAAATTTGAATATTAAGGGAACATACACCTTAACAACTACCATAGGTAAAAGTTTCATGGAAAAATCTAATATATCAAAACTTGCCTTATAAAGTAAAATATTAAGTGTCATATGTTGTAACGTTCAAAGAAGATAATGATCAACACTAGCAAAACATATCATCTAGCTAAATGGAATGATTAGCTTGGGAAAATATTTGAACTAAATCCACTATGAAAAGAGGATCTTTTTCCTTAAGAGGAAGCTCCTCATCTTTAGATTTAGATTTAAGATCAACCATAATAAGCTCCTATAGTTTTTGGGTTATGATGGGTTCTTTAGAATATTTTTGTTCAAAAATAGCCATAGGGATAGTGAGAGAATCTTGTTAAATTAGGGACTTTTAAGGCCTAATTCAAGTTGACTCTTTCATCTTGCTTGATGTTCTGTTATTACTTGACTTGCACTATGTTAAGGCCAACAACCAAAAAGATAGTAAGAATCTTGTTGAATCAAGGACCTTTAAGACCCTAACTCAAGTAAACTTCTTTATCTTTCTTCATTTTTATTACTCCTTCACTTTTCTCAATACTCTTTATCACTGCATATTGAAAGAAAAAATCATTAAATCACTCAAATATGCATAATGATAATGATAAAGAAAATGCCCTTTAAAAACACCCATCCTATCGAAACATAATAACAAGTCTAATAATCCATCAACTTTCAAAAATATATCATTTCCATTTCCATTTTTAAGATATATCTAAATTTTTTTAAATATATTTACATTAAAAAATCATTATACTAAACAAAACAAAACATACAAATATATTTATTTTTATAATAAAAAATAATAAATTTCATATAAAATTCCATCCCAATTAATTAAAAAAACAATCGCATTGTATGAAATTCACATTCCGTAAGAAAGAATCCCCTAAACGAAATAAGTTTACTCTGATGTGGACACTTGTATGGAATTTATCTACTAATTCTCTTGCTTCTATTTAAAACTATAATTCAAATAAAACTAATTAAGTGGTAGGTGCATGTCAATTTTGGTCGTTTGTACGCAATCATATCTTAAGCCATGATGGCAGACCCATGTGGTAGACTTAATGAAAGTGTTATCTCCGCATTACCTAACAAGTTTGTGGATAACAAACTTATTACCTAACAATTTAATTTCAAGAGAGATTCTAACAACCTCAAGAAGGAATGTATCATAAATTAAAATTAGATTATGATGTAAAACTCAAATTTTCTTTTTCTTATGTTTTTTTCAATTTGTATTATCACCGGCCTTTGATGTAAAACTCAAATTTACATGTGATAATAATTTTTCAATAGATGGTTATATTTTTCTTAATGGTATGCTTGTCATTTTTTAAGTTTTACTGGTAAGACATGTCTGTTTTTTACCATTTAAACTTCTATCCACACATGATATAAAACTCAAACTTACCTGTGATAATAACTTTTCAATAAATAGTTATATGACTTGTCAATATGTGTTTTACCATTTATACTACCACTCACATATGATCTAAAACTCAAACTTACCTGTGATAATAATTTTTCAATAAATAGTTATATTTTTTCCCAAATGTATGATATATCATGTTAATTATTTTTAATAAATTAAATATAGCCAAAGTTAAAGTTGTGTTTAGATGATTGGTGTTAATGTTTTTTCATATTAACCTTTTATGTTAAAGTCAAAGTTTCATTATTATAAAAAAATTAATATTGATCTCTATATTATCAAGTGGAGACCAAAAAAAGGTATATATTTATTTATATTATTAATCCACGTGAACTAGTGACTTTGTGATTAAAATTCTTTTACTTTATATTAATTTAAATTTCCATCTTTAAATTCTTATTTTTTTTTACATTGTTTACCTAAAATAAAAAATTATTTATAATATTTAAAATATATTAAATTATTTTTTGGTTTTGTTTTCATTTGTTTAATAATAATTTGAATGATTTTAATAGTTGAACATTTGTGTTTTTTAAAAAAAGATATAAGTTCAAAGTCAAAGGTGAGTAAGAGTATATACACCTTTTTAGATTTTAGGGGTCTATACCTCTTGTCCCATCAACAAGGGGGTCTTATACACTAATTTGGTGTTTGGTTATGCCATGTCCTTAAAATTACACACCCACATGCACACACATTATGTCAATTTGGTTTATCTCATGTGATTGGGAATAATGCTTATGATCCTCCCCACCCACATTCATTTGGAGGTGTACATACACTATGCCCTTCTTGGTTTGCACATGTGACCTATTACTAGGAGGAAACACACACATACACACGAGTATATATATATATTCACATTCTTCTCACACTAGTATGCTACTTTTTCTCTAAAATATATTAATATGAAAATGATAGAATTTATTAAAGCAATTATGTACAAATTTAGATAATATTCAAGCCCCATGCACTATTAGTTTTTCATATAATTTAAGACCGTAAAATAGAAAGCAATAATATTTTTCTTAAAACATCATATATTTAAAATCCACATAATAATCTTTATGATTGTGTAGAGTTTCATTAACAATGATTATGTGGATAATTTTTTAAATCACAATAGAAAATGGAGATGAGAATAAGGAGTTGTAAAAATGGATGTGTTTTTGTTTATGCAACTCAAACCACCATGTTTGTCATTCTGAAGCTAAAACTAAAGAAGGAAGCTCATCTAACACATAGAGGACAAGATACTCTCTTTCCAATTCTCTTTGAATTTATAAAGGCATGTATGTGTTCCTATTACATATGTTCATAACTTTGTAAGGTTTCCATCACCTTTAGCATTAGGGCCTAGTTTAGGACCCATGTTTCATAAGGAAAGGAATAATATTAGAACCCATTTATTTCCTAGCATAATCTTATTTGGCTTGTCTTTTTTGTGCAACATTTCCCATTGGTGCCCATAAAACCACAAGGGGGTCAAAGACCCCATAGGGAGGGCATGTGTTGTGGTTAAAAACCTTTTTCACAATGCTTAAGGCTTGGAAGCATTTTTTTTCTTACTTAAGGTCCTTGTTTTCATATTCAACCATGGTTTAGGCCCCTAAGCCCATCGACAATGCTAAGAAATCCAAATAGTGGCATCCATATATCATATTCCACTTAGAAGACTCATTTGTTGTTATGAGGAATTGTTCAGGGCCTTTGAGATAAAAAAATTGACCAATATCTCAAGGCACATGTTTTTCTTTATCATTAATGTGAAAAAGCTCCTAAGGGAATCCATACCCAACCTTGATCCCAAACAACCCCTAGAGAGGGTTTTTTTTGTGTTTTTTTAGGTGTTATTCATGGTGATTGAGCTTGAGAAGTAGCATCTAGGGTATAAATCCTAACATAGCTCTAGATCTATAAAAGACCTTCATTTAGGGCTAACACCACTTGCTCCCCATATACATATTTAGACCTCATAGACTATTTCTATTGTGCAAAGCCCACTCATGGATTCCATATACCAATTGGATTCTAAAGAACCCTAATCATGTTAGAAATTAATTAATGGAGCAATGAAATACATAAAATATTGCTGAAAAAAGCATAAAAACACATAAAACAAGAGAGACCCAGATATATGCGGTTCACCCAATTTGGGCTACGTCCACGGAGAAACGATCATTCCTTCCTTTTATATTATCCACCAAAATGAAGAGATACAACCTACAACAGATATGTTGTAATTTCCTCTTCGCTCTCACAAAGTCTCATCTCTCTCTCAAACTAAGAATAAGAATACACAGATGCAATACAATTCCCTCATATAAACCGAGGGTCGCCTTCTAGGGAAAAAAAACCTAAATTAAATTAACTTCTACCGTTAGATCATGCACCTAATGAATGACCCAAATTGACTACGAAATTACAATATTTTACAAGGAAAATTTTCATCTACTTTTAGCTTCAGGGGTGATGCCCCCAAACCCGCCGGGAGCCTGCAAGCCTTTGGAACCCCTAGCCGGGGGGACAGTCCCCCTTGCACCCCCTTAGGGGGGGACAAGTCCCCTCGCCCCGTGTGGAGGGGTGTATTGTCTTCCAGAGGTATACACCCAACTGAAACAAGACCTTTGAATCCGGGAGATAATTAGGTTACACACCCAACAAATCATGGCTTAAAAAATGGCTCATGGTGTGGGATTAAAAATATATTATCATTTAGGGCATGTTTTGTGGTTTAATCATGGCACCTGTGTCCCTAAGGCATGCTAGAGATATCATATGAATTTACTGTGTTGTTGTTTGGGGATGTGCTTAACACTATAGTTGTAATATATTTTTGTGGTTAGTAGGTGTTATTCATGGAAATTAAGCTTGACAAAGAAAATTTTGGGTAAACAACCTACTATTATCTTCCCGTGACCTTGGATAGACCTATAAACACATTCTTGAAGCACAATTAACCTAGTTTTGGTTCCCTTAGCATAGTTGGAGGAAACTGTCAACTAAGAGAGCTCAAATGTGGAGGTTTGAGGACATGCCCAAGGAACGTGTGCTTAAGAAGCTAGTTCTAGGGCTAGAGGGTATTTTTTACCTCCCTTGACTCTGGTGATGGATCCAACAACCATTTATGATTCTTGTCCTTGATAACAACACCCTTATTCAAATTGGATGTCAATGCCTACCCAAAGAGGGATTTTTTAATGGTTTCTAGGTGTTGTTCATGGTGTTTGAGCTTGATAAGGTTCAAAAGGTCTTAAGGGAAATGCGTCTCCCCTACCCTCTTTAGGCCATATGGCGAGCCTTTGTTTTGAATTTTTTTCTATAAAAATGATTGATATTTTATCCAAATAAATATCCAATTTTCCTCCCTTTTATTATAAATCAAATTCATTCCCATATAAACATTATAATAAACCCAATCCCTATAGTCCTGTGAGGAAATGGGTCTATAACTTTTGTAGACAATTAAGAGTGATCCCGCAATTTTAGCTTGGAAGAATTATGTTATGGCCATTGGTCCCTATATTAAGGCCCTAATAAGCATTGATTTTTAGTTTATTTATTATATTATGAAGTCAAATAGAACCTTTCATGGTCCCATTTTATTATAATTGCACCCTTTGTCTTTTATATACAATAAGGTGACCTAGTCTTAGGATCATCAAATATTTTCTTCTACATTGTATTCATTGTAAAAGGAGGTTTCCCTTTCAAATATGACTATAATTATTGGTTTGTTTTAATTTTGAAGGTGTAAGGTTCATAACATTTGGCATAAAAGCATATGATCCTAAGGTTTTTCTGCATCAAGTAATTCATCTTGGCATTTTCACTATAATTTCTTTTTCCTAAGATGCTTCAGATGGTGAAATTTTGAGAATATTGGGGAGACATATCGAGGAATAAATGGTTAAAATTATCTCAATTTTCTATACTTTTGGAGATACGATCTAAGAAAGTTAGGGTTCTTGAATGTTTCTGAAATCAATTTTAAACAAGTTAATAGTTTGAAATTTTCAATATACCTTATTTTCTTGTATATTTCGGATAGGGAAATTTAAATCATATTTAGGTGTGATCCTAGGGAGCAACTAATTAAAATATTAGGGTTTGGTTCACCACAATTTATGAAATATACTATGTGGAAGTTAGGGTTTGTGAAGGGTCCTAAAATTAGTTACAAACAAGTGAGATCAACATTTTTGATATAAATTTTTCTCAGATACTTAGGATAATGAAATTTTGAGTGTATTGTGGAGATATCTTCAAGAACATTAGGTTAAAATTTCATATTTTTATTTGCTAAATTTTTGGAGATATACTCTCCATGAGTTAGGGTTTACTGTAAGATCATGAATTTAGGATAAAAAGTGAGCTTGGCATTTTTTTCTATAACCTTTTTCTGTGATAGCTCAGACTATGAATTGTTCAGAGATCTTATGAGACATAACAAAGTACCTTAGGCGAAAGTTTCAAAATTATATCTGAAGGATTTAACTTGTGGAAAGAAATACAAGTTTGATATTGGGAAAGTTACCATAAATTTCACTTGACATATCAAATTTTGGTCAAACTTATGGAATTGCACAAAATATTACAAATTACAAATCGAAATTTTTGAAATTAAAAATAGAATATTACAAATCGATTTATTTTTTTATTTTGAAGGGATCAAATCTCAAATATATATCAAGAAAAAGGTCAACCATTCAAATATTCTCCAAATTAAGGTTTTAGAATTATGTAGCTTAAAAGTGACATAAACTTTGATTACAAGAAGCATTTTCTTTTGTGTGACTAAATGATGTGATAAGGAGTAGTGTCATTATTATTATTATTTTCCCATGTGTCTTGAAAGAAAGATCGAAATGATACTACATCAATTAAAAATTTTGAAGGTTCATTTGTGACTCATGAAAAAATAAAAGATGTAAACTAATGGGAAACTAAGTTGTCATAGTTTCAAAAATAATCTAGAAGTGATAAAAAATAAAAAATATAGGAAAATAAGGAAGAAATGGATAACAAGATGAAACAAATGGAACAAAATACTAAAGAAACTATAAATGGGAGGTTCCTTAAAATGGGCAATGTGTTGAAGGTACTCATGAAAATAAAGGTAATATTCAAGTTGAAAAACTTGCCATAAGAATTTTTCAATTGGATTTGAATCTAATTTTGGAGTTAATAATTGATAGTTGCCTAAGGGAGTAAACCTTCCGAGGGTTGAATTAATAAAGTTTGATGGAAAAAATCATAATATTTGGATGAGAAGCGAAGGATTTTCATAACAACTTTGAACTTTTAGATAAAACCATATCAATGGTATCAATGCATAATCAAAAGGAAGCCCCATTCTTATCATTATACTTGGGATTTATATACAAGAGACTTAAAAGCACAATATGACAAATCTTGGGAAGAAGGCTATTTTAGTCAATTGACAAGAATCAAGAAATTATTTGGTGATATTGAAGATTATAATTCATAAATTCATGTTTTTTCCACAAGGGTGGATAACATAAATTATGAAAATTTATTGCAATCTCACATGGGTGGATGAAAATAATACATAAAGCATAAAATTTGAGGGAAGGATGCTCAACACATAAACTAAATTATGTATACAAGAAAAAATTCAAGGGTTTGATTTTGAAACAATATACAAGAAGGAGAAGGACAATGAATTAGCATATGTTCTTTGTATAATAGAAGAAGCCTCAAGCTTATATTCAATTACATATTCTATACTAGTATATATGGAAGAAGATAACTATGAATGGAAAAATCACAACAATACTAAAAAAAAATTACCATGAATAAAGGAAGGAATGAACTCTATGGAACATTGGCAGTGGAAAGGAGATACACTTTGGTACAAGGGTATGTTATTTTTATGCCATCAATCAAAGTTGATGAAACAAATATTAAGGGAGTCTTATGACTCTCTGATAGAAAGACACACAAGGTTCCTTGATATAAGGGCTAAAATACGGGCATGATTCTTTGATAGAAAAACATGCAAGGGTCAAGATACCTTGTGGACATGACATAAATGAGATAGCCCTTCACAATGTAAAGTGTCTTCAGTGCCATTTTAAGTTTGTCAATACTATCATAAGGGATCAAAGAGGGTTGATTCCATTAATTGTTTTGTATAACCTTGATACTCTATTTCACAAGAATAAAGGGGTCAGGTTAATCCCTCTAACTGCCCCCTTCTACAATTGTAATAACTCTATGCTATAAATCAAAGACAATGAAGGAGAATAGGGTTATTAGTATTGTGAATAGTTTCTAGATCTAAAATGTGAACCCACTTATGCAAGTCATTATTGAATATGATATATATAGACTGGTATTGCTATCATTTAAAGAGACATTTCTTAATATCCGTATGATTTATTTTATTAATGGTTTTGTAGTGCTTGTTTTCTTACACCTATAAATAGACAGCTCACTACCCAATTGGGAAGGCCCCACTAGCCCTGTGATTTTACTTAATTTAATTATAGTTACAAGTGCATAAACTAAATAGTTATTGATGAGGGAAGGATGCTCAACACATAAACTATCTAATAACATGTACATAGTGCAAAAATTCATCTACATTGAGATTTTTCCCATTACAGACATTCCGATAGATATAGGCCCATGTTCGGATGACGATCTGTATGTAAGGTAACTGTACAGATGATGTGTACAATAATCCTAAAATCGTAGCCCGAATGGCTGAAGCTAGATCTGGGGTCTTCTTATCTCGTTCACTCGGTCGTTCGGTTACAAGTCTAGCCATGTGAATATATGATTTGTAGTCGAACATGGTAAGACATTGTTTGATTACCAGCCAATAATGTGAGCTGTTAACAAACGTGAGAGAACCACCATTGATGTTAATGGCCCTCAAGGTACTGCATTACATTTTGTAAGGCGTGAATAGATGATTTGATGTCGAACAACAAACAAAATATTTCAGTCAAAATTCTGGAAGTGAGGATCTTGTCGATGCTGTAACAAGCCTCATGCTACTGGAAGATGATGTTTCTAAGTAAACTTCCTGGATGATGATTTGATGTCGACAGGAAGTCACTTTATTGCGAAACAAGAGTTATTGATTTCGGAGACAAAATGTGACTTGATATAGCAATGTTCAGGGATGAATGTCATGAGAATGAAGGTTTATGAGTATTCACTGGATGAATTCTCTTGAACATATCGTGGACACTGAGATGAGTTGGCAGCATTGACCCAAAATCGAAGTGAAGGTATGATGAACCATTGGTATGAATGAACCGTCAAGAATATTACCGAACTGAAACAGTCATGATGATGGAGTGAAGTGTCATGTTCAAGAGTGACCTACTACCGTAAAAGTTTTGTTCACTTTCCCAAATTTTCCCCGGTCATTTGTCAACCAGTACCTCTTTATTTTTTAACAAGCTTGAGGAGGATAACATATGCTTGATCTATAATTCAACCCTTCGGATGAATAATGTATTGCTATTTAATAATTTAACGAGTCTAGCAATGAATGAAACTCAATTCTTGCCATGATCAACAAGCCCATTTCTATTTTATGTTTTAACGAGCCTAACGATAGTGACAACCCAGTCCTTTTTCATATTTAGAGAGTTTGAAAAAGAGGATAAAATAAAACTCCATAAGAAATTTTTCGTAAAGTTTTTGCTCAGATCCGAAAAAGTGTAAAATAATATCTGAGAGAACCTCCTAGCCATGTTTGACTAAGGCATTCATTTTTCGTAAATAATTTATCTCAGTCCTGAAAAAGGTTAAACTTATACTGAGTAGATATTAATTCATTTACTTTTACGAGCTCGAAAAGACAAGTGCTCGACAATCTTTTCACATTATCAGAGTCTGAAAAGAGCTAAAAGAAGACTCTAGGGGTTCCTTTTTCGCTGTTATTGAAGCTTGAAAACGAGATAAAAGTGCACTTCAAGTCATTTTTCATTTTTATCAAAGTTCGAAAAATAAGGATAAAAGTATGCTTTGTGGTCAAATCATTCTTGAAATAAATTTGCACTACTAATATGCTCATTAGTTGCAAACCTATTCAGAACAACATCAAATGGTTTAAAAATACATGTTTCATGATAAAAATTGAATAAAACCATAGTCACAACAACAAATGTGATTTTAAAATAATAAAATGACTAATTAAAAGAGTTTTACTATTCATTTTTACCATTTGAAAGTTACCATTTGCATTTTGGAGCTATGAACCTATTTTTTGCCCCCGAACTTCAGTTGTTGATTGGGTGCAATTGGTAAGAATGTTTTGAATGCCCCCTACAAGAGCACATGTCAAATGCCCCCTGCAAGAGCAGATGTCCCCCAAGCTTCATTTCACTCACCTAAGTAGATTACTGGTTATTAATAGTTGGATGGAATGAAGGCTCATTATAGGGGAGGATTTGTTTCATTTTTTAACAAGCTTGACATAGGAAAAGAACTATGATGATGACCTATTTAATTTTTTAACGAGGTTGACACAGTAAAAGAACTATCCTCATGAATTTGTTTCATTTTTTAACGAGATTGAAATAGAAAAAGAACCATCCTCATTGTGCAGTTGGAATAGCGAGTGTGCGTTAGAAAAGACATAGTCTAACGGAGTCATCATTTAAGGAGTTTGATGAGCACCACAAATGATAAGTTATAACATGTGTTGACGGGTCTTCTCTAGGGTTTTAATTGAATTTTGAAATTTCAGAGGGTAATTTCTGTGAAATCACCGACCATCAAGGAGAATAATTGATGGGACCAACTTGATATTGCACTGAAGATATGAATAAAGGATCAAGCCATTCAGTACTCATAAGGGAGGAACTAGATAGGATTCCAAATGATGACATGGGTGAAGTCAATGGAAAAAACATCAAAGATGAAGCAATAGTAGATGATGTTGCAGCTGAAATAGATGGTTCAATCTAGTATGCTATCTCAGACATGGTCAAATGACCCAGTGTATACCCTAAAGAATCTATGGGAACTCAAAGTGATATAGGATCAACAAAAGCAGAGGAAGGTGATTGAGGAAAAGACTCGTACAGGTAAAGCTCCTCATCAAAATGAGTTGGAGTAAAGGTGTCTCGTCTTGTGATATTTCTTCAATCGAAATTCAACCAGTGGAAGAACTTCGTTGTCGGGCTCGAAGTATATTTCAGGTGGTTGACTGCATGATATGGGAGACTCAATGGCTACAATAGATTGTGGAGTGATCAATACATGAACAAATTCCGATTGTTCGACTTCGGGAATTAGATGTTCTTTACTTAGGGCATATAGAAACTAAAATATAAGGGGATGATAGACCCTATTTCATTGATCCTGGGGATGATGTCTATTTTGACCAAAAACAGCTACCCCCTAAAGCATGATGGGATCTAGATCAATTTCCAGTTGAAAAAAGTCAGGTTCAGGAGGTATGGTCTCACTGACTTGATGGATTGTGACCAAAGGTAGCTGTGAGGACTCCGTCTCGATAACAACAGACAAACCAGGATTTGTAGAAACAATTGTGTTGACTCTGGTACATGTGAAGATGATGCTTCACCAGAGGTATTTATGGTACTGGTTTCGGTAGAGCGATGTCGCCTTCACCGACTAGAAGTGACTTCCGGTGGTAAAGGTGGTTTCAATGAAAGTTTATGCGAACGACGGGAAAAGGGATTTTATTCTTCCATGATGACTGATTTATTTTATGACCAAAAAAAAATAAACAAAATAAAAGGGTAATTCTAGGCAAAAGGTTTACCAAGAAACCGCGAACAACAAAATACCTCTTAGAGAACCAAGAAGTACGGGCAGACAATCTCCTCGAATTCTCTATTCAGTGTATCACAATTTACAAGGTGGATGACTCAGTTCACTATGGATGGATAGCAACCTAATTTTTTCCTCCCAAATATACCCAAGGTACGGGGAGGCCCAAGTCCATATTAGCGCTGTCTAATGTGAAACTGCACAGTGAGAGCACCCCTTTATACTTTTGGTACTAGAACACCGCCCAATATACCCGAAGGTACATGGATGAGCTATGATATACTTACGTACGTGGAGTAAGGTATCACACTCGGAATGTATCACAGACAATTAACAACATTTGTTATGTTTTACGATGCCAGAACACATCTCTAGCCTAGAACTTATAAATGTTATCGTTATGGTTCCAATGATTTTTAGGTAAATTGATGTAAATTTTAAGTTGATCTTGTTTATGAATTTACCTTTCAAGGTTCACTGCGATGATGTGATGGAAATTCCTAAAATGAAAACTAAAAAGATAAGCAAACTTTTCAATTTAGCTTTTTCAATGAAAATCCTAGCTACTAAAGGGAAAGAGTAATAAGTTTTGAGAGCAAACAACAAAGAGCACAAACTAATATGCAACTTTCCTAATTTTTTCCTATGAAAAACACACAATCCACTATATGGAAATGCAAGTTTTTCTTTTCAGTCCCCTTAATGTGAATGAAAAAAGGAAACTATGTGCATCAAATCAACAAAAAACAAATGCTTTATTCTTTGAGAAATGATGAATTTAACAACAATTTCTCTTTTAGGAAAAACGAAGAATGGAACTATAATTTTTCCTACAGGAAATAAATAATTTAACGAAAATTTACTTTTTGAAAACAAATGGATTTAATGCAGAAATATACTTTGAATTTGATTTGTCAATGATAAAGAAAAACACTTAAAGAGACATTGAACAAAATTACTTTTCAAAGGGGGAAGAACCAGGCAAATTCACTGGTCTCTATGAGGTAAGAGACAATTGAAAACACAAGAAAAAAAAGGCTGAGTGTGATGGCAATGAAAAATTCAAAGGAAAGTTGGTTGGCTTAGGGAGCAACGTAGTCTCTAAGGGGAGACAATGCATTGAAAATCACCCCTGAGTGGGAGACAATGCTATGCAAAGCACTTTGTCTTGACTAACAATGCGTTGGGCATAACAGAGATCAAAATTCAAGATACTAAACACACTTATAATGCAATTATTTGATTCAAAAGTATAATAATTGACAGTACATGCTACTGGGTGGATAACTAGAGGAAAAAACACCAGGAATGAAGGGAAAACTCCCCAGTGGAATCGCCAATTTGTTATGCAAATTTTTTAATTACGGATAAAACACATTCCCTAAATGTGTTAGGTCCCTATATTACTAGTATAGTCCTGCATTGTTGTTAGTGTAACCCCCTTATTGTTATTATTGTACCCTTGTAACCCCCATATTGTTATTATTGTGCCCTTAAATTTTTTTTTTTAGGTCAGCTAGGATTACATTGTGGGCCCACTAGGGTTACATTGTGACCCCATGGACTCCTATATATAGAAAGGAGGTTTTGTAATTCGAATCATCTAAGAATTGTTCATTCATGTAATGTATTGGAGGTTTCCCCCTTGAAGTGGCTTATTTATAAGGCGTTGATATCTCTTTTCTTCTCTTTTTGGAGCTAGTTTCACAACATTTGGTATGAGGGCTTTGAGATTCTAGGGTTTCGCTGCTCCAAACAGGTCAGCATGGAATTTTCGCTATAACATTTTTTCTACGAAGGTTCAGAATCTGAAATTTTTAGAGTGGGAAGCCAAAATCCTGAGTAACATCATCAAAAAATTTCATATCTTGGTTTGCAACATTTTCGGAGATATGATCTGTGCAATTTAGGTCATTTTGTAGGCTCCTGAATTTAACCTAAATAGGTCATCGTGGTATTTTCATAATAAATTTTTTTCTACAAAGGTTTAGAAGCTGAAATTTTTAGAGTGAGAAGCCACAATCCTAAGGAACATCGTCAAAAAATTTCAGATATTGGTTCGAAATATTTTCAGAGATATGATCTGTGGAAGTTAGGGATTTTTGAGGCTTCTGAATTTCATCTCAAAGAGGTGATCATGGGAAAATATTCATATCTCTCTCTCTGAGCATCGGATTGGAATGCTGTAAAAATTGGCCGCAAGTGCACGAACTATAGTGTTTGGTCTATCAATTTTAGATCTAAAGGAGGACACAGTGTGACGTGGCAAGTCGTACAAGTTCTCTCTACTGAACGAGTCCAAAATTGGGTCATTGTGGGAGATTGGACATAACTTTGCCTTGAATAATCCAAATCAGATTAGACCTGTGGCATTTGAAATAAGCTTCAGAGGGCTACTACAGAGATTAATTTTAGATATTGAGGATCCACAATTATAGAGATAATTCAATTTCAATATCGAGCTCCTCAAAAGCAAGTAAAAGGTGTGTATTTTTTTTTTGAATTGCACAAGTCTTGTTTGAAGAATCAAGTTGAATTGATTCCAAGGGCATATTGTAGAATAGATATCGGTATTGGATTCTAAAATGGCCCCTAAAAAGAATTCAACACCCATTAAGCCTTTAGAAAGCTCTACTATGACTCATGAAGACGAAGAATGGCAACATGACATATCAAAATTACAAGAGCAAGTGCAACAAATTTCGCTCTCGTAAAGAGCAACAAAAAATGACATGGAAGTTTTGAAGAAAGGCGTGGAAACTAAGATGGATGGTTTGAAGAAAGGCGTGGAATCTAAGATGGATGGTTTGAAGAATGGCATAGATGGCATGGAATCTAAGATAGATGGCATGGAAGCTAAGATCGATGAGAAAATGGAAAACATGAAGAATGATATAAAAGCAGACATGGAAGGTTTGACAAAGTTGATACAAGAAATGTTTCCTAATAGTGAAAAGATAGTAGAGGAAACTCATGATGAGAACAAAATAAATGTTAATCGTGATTTCATAAAATATAATGTTGGCGGGAAGAACCACCATATTCCAAAAATGGATATGAGGAAGTTTGATGGAAAGGATCCTGTAACATGGATACTACAGATGGGGCAATATTTTGATCTCCATAATGTGCAAAACACACAAAAGGTACGCATTGCAACTTTACATTTAGAACAAAATACATTTGTATGGTATCGATGGCTTTGCTCCCGTAAATTTTTTTTCACTTGGTCAATTTTTACGGAGGAAATGATAGCACATTATGAGGATACAAAGAGCAACACCTTCTTTAGCCAATTGATAAATCTCAAAAAAAAGGGTTTAGTGGGGGAGCACATTGAGGACTTCCAAAAATTGAATATAAGGGTAACTTATATTCTAGAGGAACACATGATTGATCTCTTCATAGGTACTTTAAAGGATAACATCAACATGAAGTTTGTGTTTTGGAACCTGATTCATTGGAGAAGGCATTCAAGTTGGCAAGAAAAATTGAATGTAAAATTATGGCGACAAGGAAGCCTACCACTCACTTCTATAAAGAGGGAAGTGTTGCTACTCCTAGATTTCCACAACCTACAGGGTTGACACCACAACAATTGGAAGAAAAAAGAGCAAAAGGGCTTTGCTACAGTTGTGATAGCAAATACACTAAAGGTCATAAGTGTGCTGAGAAGAAATTATTTTACATAGATTGTGAAGAGGAAGAAGAAAATGAACAAGAAGAGGAAATACACCAGGAACCAACCCAAGAAGTGGAAGAAATGAGTCTGGCCATATCGTGTAATGCATTGGCAGGAATTACCACTCCTTAAACTCTCAAGATAGAAGGACATATCAAGAAGAAAAAGGTAATAGTGTTGATTGATTCAGGTAGTACCCATAATTTTATTCATTGTAAGGTAGCCAAGGAATTGAATTGTTTCCTATACCCAGCACCTGAATGTCAAGTGATGGTTGCAAATGGAGGAACTATAAATTGCTTTGGAAAATGCCATAATATCAAGCTAACCATGGGGGAATATGTATTGACTAGTCCAATGCTTGCCATTCCTATGGGAAGTGCTGATGTTGTACTAGGAGTACAATGGTTACAATCTTTGGGGACGGTAGCTTTTAATTTTCAAGAACTTTTCTTGAAATTTTTTTCAGAAGGAAAGGAAGTCGAATTACGAGGTATTGCAGGGAAGACATGAAATATAATAAACTCTAATGTCACGAAAAAACTTCTAAAGAAAGAACAACGAGGCATAATTTCACAATTATTCTGACTAGAAGTTCCAGCATCAAAATCATCTATTTCTGCAGATCTCCAAAAAGTCTTGGACAATCATTCCAAGGTGTTTGAAACTCCAAAAGGACTCCCACCTATTTGTGATCATGATCATGCTATTCATTTGATTCTAGAAAGTGTCCCTCCAAACATCAGGCCTTATAGATATCCTTAGGTCCAAAAGAGCGAAATTGAACATATGATTGTAGAAATGTTAGAGGTGGGTATAATTCAACCTAGTGAAAGTTCTTTCTCTGCTCCTGTAGTATTGGTACACAAGAAGGATGGATCATGGCGCATGTGTCCGGATTATAGGGAGCTCAATAAGCTCACCATTAAAGATAAATTTCCCATTCTGTGATTGATGAATTATTGGATGAATTACATGGAGCAATTTATTTTACCAAGTTGGATCTTCGTTCAGGATATCATCAAATTAGAATGAAGACTGAAGATATTCCAAAAACTGCATTTTGAACTCATGAGGGTCATTATGAATTTTTGGTCATGCCTTTTGGCCTTACCAATGCACCTTCTACATTTCAAGGGTTGATGAATTCCATTTTCAAACCCTTCCTTAGAAAATTTGTGCTAGTAATTTTTGATGATATACTAATCTACAGCAGGTCTTGGAAGGATCATGTTGAACATGTTGACAGGGTGCTCAAACTATTGCAGGAGAAACAATTATATGCAAAAACATCCAAATGTTTTTTTGGAGTACAAGAGGTGGAATATCTGGGTCATATTATATCTCACGAGGGTGTTAAAGTAGACCCTAACAAAATTAAAGCCATTAAGGAATGGAAAGTCCCCATAACCATAAAGCAGTTGCGAGGATTTCTCGGGTTAACAGGGTATTATCGCAAGTTTGTTAAGAATTATGGGAGAATAGCAGCACCTCTAACAACATGATTGAAGAAAGATGCATTTTCATGGACTCTTGAAGCAACTAAGGCCTTTGAACATCTTAAAGAGGCAATGTGCCTAGCACCGGTCTTAGCTACGCCAGACTTCACAAAAACCTTTATTGTGGAATGTGATGCCTCAGAAAATGGAATTGGTGCAGTTTTAATGTAGGAAGGAAGACCCATTGCTTTTGAAAGTTGTCCAATCAAAGGAAAGTATTTACAAAAACCTATTTATGAGAAGGAAATGTTAGCAATACTGCATGCACTAAAGAAATGGCGAACTTACCTAATGGGAAGACACTTCAAGGTAAAAACTGATCATGAAAGTCTTAAACACTTTTTGGAACAAAGACTATCGTCAGAAGAGCAGCAAAAATGGGTCACAAAGATGTTGGGTTATGACTTTGAAATAATCTACAAAAAAGGAAAGCTTAATGTTGTTGCAGATACACTCTCAAGAAAGAATGAAGAGGTGGAAGCATTGCTTTGTGCCATTTCTATTATCCAACTAGATTGGATAACCGAAGCAAGAGATGAATGGAAGAAGGACAAAGATGTATGGACACTCGTTCAAAAGTTGCAGCAAGATCCTAGTACATCTGATACATTTAGTTGGAAAAATGATTCCTTATGGTACAAAGATCGCTTATATCTTTGTAAGAAGTCCCAACTAAAACAAAAGATTCTTCTGGAATTGCACACTTCTCCTTTAGGAGGACACTCAGGATTTTTAAAAACTTACCACAGGGTGAAGAAAGAATTTTTTTGGGATAGCCTTAAATCTGATATTCGAAAGTTTGTGGCGGAATGTTTGGTTTGCCAGCAGAATAAAGTGGAAACAATTAAGACCCCAGGACTTCTACAACCTTTATCCATTCCAAGTCAACGTTGGGAGGAGATTTCAATGGATTTTATCACAGGTTTACCTAAGTACGAAGGAAAGAGTGTCATCATGGTGGTAGTTGATAGACTTACCAAGTATGCACACTTTTGTGCATTATCTCATCCATTTAAAGCAAGTACAGTTGCTACTACATTTACGGACAGAATTCAAAAGCTACATGGAAGCCCAAGGGTTATTGTGAGCGACAGAGATCCCATTTTTACTGGAAATTTTTGGACGGAGTTATTTTCTTGTTTGGGTATTCAATTAGCTCATAGCTCATCTTATCATCCTCAATCTGATGGTCAAACTGAGATAGTAAATAAATTTTTGGAAGGATATCTTCGTTGTTTTGTATCTGATAAACAAACACAATGGGTCAAGTGGTTACCTCTCGCTGAATGGTGGTATAATACTTCCTTCCATACTGCAGAAAAAATGACCCCATTTATGGCACTTTATGGATATCATCCACCATCCATCACATCATATTTAAGAGAAAATTCGAAGGTTCAAGCAGTGGAATATCACATTGAGCATCAATAAGAAGTTCTCCAACTCTTAAAGGATAACCTGAATTTGGCACAAAATCGAATGAAACAACAAGCAGATCAACATCGCAGCGAGAGAAGTTTTGATGTAGGAGACTGGGTATTTTTACGGCTACAACCATACAAACAAATGTCCCTCAAGCAAGCTAAGAAGGATAATAAATTATCGCCAAAGTACTATAGTCCTTACAAGGTGTTGCAAAATATTGGTACTATGGCATACAAATTGGAGCTTCCTGCTTCTTCACGAGTGCATCCAGTTTTCCATGTTTCATGCTTAAAGAAGGTTATAGGTGAAAATATTCCAGTTCAAACAATATTGCCAGAACTTGATGAGGAAGAAAAAATCATATTGGAACCGGAAGCGGTCACGGAAACAAGAACTCGACAACTACGGAATCGATCAATTTCAGAGTATCTCATCAAGTGGAAGAACTTACCCACTGAAGATTCTACATGGGAGGATGAGAATTTTATACAAAAGGACCCAGAGCTACTCAAGCATTGAGGACAACACTTTTTTGAAGGAGAGGGGCATGTTAGGTCCCTATATTACTAGTATAGTCCCTTATTGTTGTTAGTTTAACCCCCTTATTGTTATTATTGTACCCTTGTAACCCCCATATTGTTATTATTGTGCCCTTAAATTATTATTGTTAGGTCGGCTAGGATTACATTATGGCGCCACTAGGATTACATTGTGGTCCCATGGACTCCTATATATAGAAATGAGGTTTTGTAATTTGAATCATCCAAGAATTGTTCATTCATGTAATGTATTGGAGGTTGCCCCCTGGAACTGGATTATTTCTAAGGCGTTGATATCTCTTTTCTTCTCTTTTTGGAGTTGGTTTCACAAAAAAATGTGGTGCTATTCATTTAGAACAATATATCAAATACTTACAGAAAATTTCTTTAAGACTAAATAGAGACACAGAAGGATAGAGGAACTTACTTGTGATCCAAGTGCTTCCTATTCTCCTTTTGTCGCTCTTGCTATAGCTCCCAATCCAACTTTGATTGCCAGAATAGTTCCTGCAAGTATAAACACTAAACAACAAAGAGATTGCAATATAAAGATGCCTCTTTTCCTTAATTAGTTAAATCGATGAAACATGAAACACATATATTAGTTAAGAATCCATGATATGAAAAGTAGAAACATAAAAAGATACATATATGGGAAAATGAGCAACAATATTTATTAATGGATAGAAGGGGGAGGTTACAACCAGCGATCCATTTGATGTCACCATCTCCAGCATTCATTCCAGCCTCATCACAATAAACATCTCACCAGCAACATATCGTTCCTATCACACACTCAATTGAGAATCCAACAACATTTCTTTACCAAATTTCTTCCTTCCTTAGTACTAGGATCTGTGCTCAATTTATAGGGAAATTAAAGGTAGTTTCTCAATCAATGACTTTCTAATAATAGGAAAGACATGTTCACAAGTTCAGAGGTGTTATATGGACACATGGATTCAAATTTTGACACATATGGACTCTTCTAGAAGGCATTAGCCATGTGGAGATTCCAGAACAATGAGAATTTCACTCCCATTTGACCAACACACTCTTGAATGTCGGGAAATGCTTTACAGAGCACCCTTGAATGGAGGTAACTGCATATGCAAAGAAATTAGTCCCTTGAGAGGCCGCGTTGGTGAGCTTATAGGTGATATAGCATGTACTTCAAATCTTGGAAACCTTGTAGTGGAAGTCATAGATGATTTTTTCTTGTTCTTGTCTTAGGGCATGTAGCAACTGAAATGATAGGGGATGATAGACCCTATTTCATTGGTTATGGGGATGATGTCCAGTTAAACCAAGTCATTGGGAATGATGCCAAAATTTACCTATAACACATTTGTTTATGTAGCATTTCTATATGCTTACATCACTTGCAATATTTACTTGTCTTTTTCCTGAGCTAAGTTTATTTTGAGTTTATTTATATATAATATGTTATTTCTTTCATTATTTTAATTGAATTGGGATTAATGCACTCGATTTTTGGATAGGGATTAAGCACTCATTACTAGTACATAAGCACACAAAGAAAACATGTACTTTGTACCTTTGTGAGATTAGGTCCACGAGGATTGATAACTAGTTTCGACACTCTTTATATTACTCTGTTTTGATGAAATATTGTTTCACATTATAGTAGTATATTTCAATTGATTACAAAGTTCAAAATTTAGAATTTTCTAGTATTACAGTTTGACCTTTATTTCAGTGACAAGAATTCTTAAATGATATAAGTGAAAGGTTGCATTTGGAGCCTATAAGGAGACTTTGCATAGAGGACTAATCACTTTTTTCGGAAGTGATGTGATCCTTTACATTTTATCTTCGTTCATGCATAGATAACTTGAATATTTGTTGACCAACATTAGAATACAAGACTAAGCTTATCTTTGAGTTAAATAATCTAAAACATGAGATAAAAGCTCATGAATCTTGGCTTTGCTCAACATCAAATTTATGAGTGTGTATGATGTTTCTTCCTTATAGTATTTTTAATCCATTTGAATAGATCATAGAGTAGTTTCTTCACTTTGTGAGTGAATAAGGTAGCTTAGTCTAACCCATTTCCTAAACATATTGTTTTTACAGCTCATTAGTTTACGAACCATATTGACAAGTAAAGGGTACATTGAGTAACAATTAAATAGTCCAACAATGAGTGGTAACCACCTGCTTCTTCTGTTGTTCCAAACCTATAGAAATGATCCTCTCTCTCTCTCTCTCTCCATGACCACCTCTTGTGTGTAGTGAAATAAAACTACAATGTATTTCAATCATACAATGTGATCCTAATACTCATACATTAGGGGGTAATTTGTTATTACAAAAAAAGTGACAACCTAGCCAAAATAATTAGGTGGATCAAAATACACTATGCCAGTATGGATTTTACACATTAAAACCCACTTTCACCTAGGGAATTAGCCTAAGGAACCACTTTTCCTAAATTATTTCCATTAATTAACACATTTACATGACAAAAACCCACAAATTAATTAATTTTCTGTTCTTCTCATAGCTTTACCCACTTAGGTGAAAATAATTTAATATATTTTCACTCAAATTATTCATTTCCATAGAAATAATTTAATAAAACATTAATTTATTGATTATTTCTTATTTTTGTAAATATTTTCATGGAAACTATTTATTAAATCATTATTTATGAATTATTTGCAACCAATTTTACTCGGTCTAATGGAAATAATCTAATAAATTATTTATTTATAAATTGTTTTAATTAATTAGTTCAAACTTGTGATTCCAACAAAATTTTAAGGAATTTTGAGAAAAATTAACCATATATATATATATATATTACCCAAAACATTGAAGAATTTAAACTACATCAATGCCCATGGGGGTAGCTCAATTTGTGATCTTTGTGTTATCAAGTATTATGTAAACCACAAGATTCAAGGTTCAAATCCCCGTGGGTGAAACCAACAAAGTAGAAGACTACATCAATAGGGTTTGCATCTACATTGAGAAACTTGAGGTTGTTTTATTAGATTTGACATGAAAACCACAGATAATGGCATGACCACAAATGACTCACCTCAAGGTAGATGCAAACTCTTCACATGATATAGTATTTGTTTTTTAAGATGATTTAAATTGTTATAATTTTAAAACAGTGAATTGATTAGGGTTGAACACTACATAGATAGAAATAAAATAGATTTGTTAAAAACTTCTTTCGCGTTTCGAACCAACTAGTGTGATTCATCTTCAGGACCAGAGGAGAGATCAGATCCAGGAGACAAGTTTAAAAATATGGGGAGAGGATCCAACTAGAGATTACTGTTATATTATATTTAGATTAGTTACTAATTATAATATTATAATTTCTTAATTAAAACAACAGGGAAAAAATAGGGTTCAAGAAGATTTTTTATTTATTAATATATATATATATCATTTTGACAAAATAAAAATAAATAAATACAAAAAAAAATACAAAAAAAAAATGAGGTCAGAGGGGATTAATAATATTAATATTTCATAATATAAGCATATTTTTAATAATTTAATATTATTAGTTTCATTTTATTAATTTTTTATCTAAGCTTGAAGGATCTGTTTTAAAAAAAAGAAAAAGAAAAAATTAAAAAAAAAAATAAAAAAAAAGAAAAAAGAAAAGGAAAAAGAAAAAAAAAGGTGCTAAGGCTAAACAACGACTAAGCATGAAGGGTCGGGATCCAACATCTACTAACACCTTGTTAGCACCCGAATTGGACCGCAGGCTGAAAAAGGGAAAAACAGGGTAACAACTAAACCACGCTCAGCCTTGTAGCTAGACCTACAAGGACAGGAGATGGCTCTCTCTGTGAAAGAATATTCAATGGAATACAATAAATGGACTGATATTAGGCTAGATAAAATGATGAGAAAAATCTTTAATAAAATGAGTGAATTAATTTCAGGGATGTGTGGGATATAAAGGGGACAGTTGTGTTGGGGTTCCCATGTTTTGGCCAGTTTGACAAGACCAAAAGATGAGACAACATAGAACCACTTTTAGACCTTAGGATCTATCCCTCCTAGGTCCAGAGAGGGATCTCTCAATGATAGTCAAAGGTTTTATGTATTTGAAGCTCAAATGTTAAGGTTTTAGGCTAGTTATAGGCACATGGTTTGTTTGTTTGATTGTTTAGGTTTGGTTGTTGGGAATCAGGAAAGAAGGGTCCAATATAAGACAAGGATGAGCAAAGAGGAAAATTTAGGCCAAGGTAGATAACTCAGAAAACATCACGGCCATTGGGAAATGGAGTCAAGAAAGGGTTTACTTGTGTTCAATGTGCAAGATTTCAGTTGGGCTAGTTATCTAGAGCATTTGGATCTTAAAAGATGATTGATGGAATGGAACATTAAGAATTGAAAATGAGTGAGAGGGAAAGAAGGAAAGATAGCCAAATTTCTGTCTATAGATCAGGTCAGAGGTCATTTAACTCCAGACTTGCTTGGACGTACTCAGAGACAGCTCTCAAAGGGGGACAAAGGGGCTGCTTATAGATCAGACTAGAGGTCATTTAACTCCAGGTCTGCTTTAGCAACTCCAAGGAAAAACAAGGATAAGTTTAACAGAAGGGGTCTTAGAAAGGTTTAATGAGATGGAAAGATCCTAGTGAGGCAGAGACAGGGTTCTAGACCTCTCAGTGTTCTCAACTCATCCATAAATCCTAACAAGAACATATAAACATAGATTTCATTAATTCATACATCAGAGATCTGGCAAAAACATCCACTACAATGGTTAAATCAATTGAAATCAATATTCAGATACACATATAAGCAGAAAACATAAAAGGCTGGGAGAGAAGCAACATAAGGTACCTATCAAGGGTAAATCTTATGCCAAACTTCTGATGCGAGGCAGTAGAAATGGAATGAAATGAAGTCAAACACAGAGATAGGAAAACATCACCAACTGCTTTAGATCAGTATCCAAAGAAATGTGCTTGTCATATTAAAAACAACACCAATAAGGTACATCATTTCCCACAGCTTGAACGTTCAGTCTGAATACATCAAATCTCAACCTATCTTACAATATTACACAGAGAACTTGTCTCAAGAGGAAAATGCTTGCATTTCTCTGATATCCAATCAACAACATTTACAATAATTTCCTTCTGCGTTTTATAGCGGAGGATGAACAGAAGATCGACTGAGGAGGTAGGTGAGCACTAAATGTAACATTAAACACAGAAAAGAATAGAGGGCCGAAACCCATCCTGTTTTAAATCTCTGCATTTATCCCTGGTATGGCTTAGGCGTTCTGATTGCAGTACTGTGTGGTACATGTGGTGAAATAACAGAAATAAAATAAGAAACAGTGAAATCTGCCCTACTTGTGCAACAAATGCTCCTGATCCTATAGGACTGCGATCAGGGTAGGAAACTTCAGGGACACGATGCATAATCAAAACAACATGGGCGTTTTTTCCTCTGATGAAGAAAAACATGCTGCTGGTATAGAAAAAACCCTGGTGATACGGCTTCCCTTGCATTTGAGAGGTCCTCGGGGTCTTCAATCTGATGCTTCACCTCTGAAAAACTGGATTGAGCCCTTTAATCCTCATCATAATTCTTTAATCCTGATTTTGAGGCCTAAATATCTGCGTTTGCGTGCCTCGAGGTAACTACTGCTCCATTGATGGCGCAAATCAAGCTTTAATGGTGCCGGACGGGTTTGCAGAGCTTAAACTCTGTCCTTCAATGGAGAAAGGCTCTGCCGATGCAAAAAACTGGCTTATACATTAATTTCCTGTGCACATAATTCTTTGCCGCTGCATTAAACGCTGTGTAATCATGGCGGACCATTACCAGCTGATAAACCTGCAAAAACACGCAACCTGTCAAGAAAAACCATGGACGGGGTGACCGAGGCAGTGCAGAGAATGGAAATGGCCGTGCAACTGATGAACTGGGGGAGAAAACGTGAAAAATGGTGACAAATCGCTCTGGTGGAGGTTTGGCAGTATGCAGAGTGTATTTCACTGAAAAAACATAAAAAAACACGAATTTGGACGAATATATGCAATGGAATGGGAGGATGTACGGAGAATACACGTGGGGTGACGTGGCGTACGGAAGAGGCACGTGGATGGATGATGTGGAGGCCCGGGCGACAGCGGAATGGTCAACGACGGGAAAACGAATCTGGACCGTCAGATCTCGGCGGAGATCGATGGTGGAAACGCGTCGGAGAGCGATAGACCATGGGCCAGGGGTACGACGATCGGGGGTTAAACAATGCGCAGCTTTGTCGATCGTCAACCGTTGAATGAAGGGCTCTGGATCATATGGCTATTACGCATATCGCTCGGCGTCCTGTACCGAACGTTAACGCGCGATGAACCGGCGGTTTTAAAACAGTGTCGGGGCCACGTGTCAAGAGCTGAGTGGAATCGCTGGGTGATCGGAGAAAACCACCAAGGGCGCGAGGGTGGTACGATAGAAACCGGCTGTTTTTGAACAGTGCGCGGCGGGGTCCACCGGCGGGAAAAGTTCCGGACCATCGATCTGGCGAGAAATGAATGACGATGGCTCAATCAAAGTTTTGAACGGGGGAAAGCGTGAGGGCTGCGGATTAAATGCTGGCCATCCGATCTTTCAGGATCGACAGTCGAGGATGCGCCCGATGAATAAATACGGTAAGCGCCCTTCAGTACTAGAACCCAGTCACAACGATGGGTTTTGTGGAAGGTAAAGGAGCGCGAGGCTAACGAGAAAAGGGCTGAGGCCTATCATATGGTCGGAAGTGGGTTTTTTTATTTTTATTTTTTATTTTTTAAAACCCATTTTCAATGAAATTTATGATTTTTTGGACCATTTCCAAAGTGTTTTAAGGCTAGCCAAGGGCGACGATGGGGGGATGAAGGGTGAAAAAAGGCTAGAAAAAGGGTAAGAATAGGATTTAAACGGGGATTTAGGGAAAACAAAGGGTGCAGGGATATTAGGGAAGACTTCAGGAACAGACAAGGGGAATTGGGGGGAAAGAAAGGGGACCCTAACCAAGGGGGACAGGGGATAATAACGGGCCCTTTGAGGAACAGAATTTTATAACCAATGAGGCTTTAGATGGAAAACAACAAAGGGGAATTGTATAAGGCAAAGCACAGAGAGACCTCAAGGATGATGTGCCTTCAGGGGAGATGCATTCCTTGAAGGTCTCCAAAATGATATAGCCCCCAACTTTCTTGTCAAGAATTTCATAGGGGGGCTAACAGTGGATCCACATGGGGATGGCTTCTTCTTGAAGGAGTCAAGAAACTAGAAATAATCTTTGGAGTAGGCCAGATGCCTGCTGCTTGGAACATCCCTTTCTTTGATCAGCTGCCACAATATGAATATGTTACATCAGCAGAAATATTTCTCCCAATCAAACTGTTAGCGCTCAAATCTACCTTAGGCTGAAATAAGGTAAAACTCAAGGCTACATAAAACCACGCTCAGCCTCGTAGCTAGCCCTACGAGGACAGGAGAGGGCTCTCTCCGGGTCTATCTCGGCAAAAGGTCTTCAAAGGGGCTGAGATGACTTATAACGAATACTGATTTTAGGCTAGTAAAGAGATAGGAAAGTTTGATTTTGATTTTTTGGGTTTTTGTTGAAAATATGGGAAAAACAATTTTGGGTCCGGGGATAAGGCCAGATCTTTGCAGAATTCGAGTTAGGGCAAGGTAGGCAGTAGTATTGATGCTTTTGATTGGGTATATGGATGGATCAGAATGACAAGAAGCTAAAGAGGGCAAGGAAGAACATGGATCCTCTCCAAACAGGCGAAAATATGTAAAACTAAACAAATTTAAAGGCAGAGCACTGTAAACAATGGATTCAACCTCATTCACTCATTTCTTTAGTTTCAGAAGCATAAGAAGGGAATGGAATACATTAAAAATGAAAGAAATTACAATAAACTGAGAGAAAACACCATCAAGAACTGAAAGCCATAAGAATCCCAACAGGTGCTGCAAAACCTCTGATCTTTCCTTAGCCAAAATATGAAAAATATGTACAATAGTGTGCCAAAATCTTCCCAAGAGTCCAACCTGTAGAATGTCTCAGAAATTACATCATATAGACTATCCTAACCCCTTCCCACACCTCTAGGGGTCGAATTCCTCCTTCTAGGAGCAATTCCAACTAATTCTAAACAAGGAGCTAGAATATAGGCAGCCAAACAACTTGCCTCTAAAAGGAAGGAAACTGATTCTTTCACTTGATTTTACTTTTTTAGGAGTGAATCATCTAGAATAGGTAAAAGTGAGTCCAAGTTACATGCCAACCATAAAATTACATCAAGATAACTCAAAAATTTCATCCACAAGCAAAACTGGTCCAACTGGTCGAAATTATGAGCTGGAAAATGAAAAATCAGCCAAAAATCTATATGAGTAGCGCGCCTGAGCTATATGAGTAGCGCGCCTTTCAGCCTACGTTTGGGGCACTTCCCGGCATCAACATCAAGCTCATGATAGCTTGTTGGAACGCTCTGGATGTCTGCTATCCAGCCCAAGTGGAATTTCCCAATTTGGAGCTCATTTGCCCCTCCAAAACTTCATTCTCCCACAAGTACTTCCTGCTGCTGAAAAAGGTGGCAGAATGGTGATTTTCATGGTGTTTTGACCCCTTTGATCATCCAGAATTTGGTGAAATGATTTGGTTTTACTGGAGCATGCATAAATTTCCATGAAAAATCCAAAAATATAGAGTTTTCCTCCAGCAAGTGTCCCAATCAAAATCGAGCGCGTTGACGCGCTACTCGTATGGCTGAAAAACCTGTTTTGAGACCAAAATTTTCCAAAATGACAGAAACTTTTTCAAATTCGCTCAAATTTGGAGTGAAGACCCTCCATCATGTATTATGCCCAGCCAAGGAAGCCTCGACCAAAATCTGGAGTGGATCAGGCCTCTTCCGCCGTTTTAGTGCACTGCTCAACCTCCTCTTTAGAATCTTCATTTTTTCCTTGCAGACATGCATGCGGGCCCAATAATGACCTTTCATGTGACGAAGCATGTCTTTGTCTCTGTTGGCCTTTTCCAACAACTTCTCCAGATGAATGTTAACACGTGTGAGGCAAGAATCTCGATCAATTGGTGTCATGTCACCTGGTCTCTTCCGGGCTAATTGTCGATCCTCACGGATTCGCCGCAGCTCTAACAGTGTGTGCTCATCCTCTAGCTGTTTGTTACGCTGCTCCAGGTAGTTTATCACCCACTGAGCCCTCTGCAATTTCTCTTTCAGCGTGTCATTCTTGGCCTTTTGCTCCTGGATGATCTCTTTCAGTTTCGAGCTAGGAGAGCTCGCATCAACATCGATGAATGTGAAATCAGTGTCTCGACCACCTGATGGGCCCTCATCATGCATAGGCCTCTTGCCTCTGTCCTGAATCCGTACCTGTGCTGAAGAAGAATGCGAGACCCCTTCCACCCTTGGTGGAGATAATACTCGCGCTGCTGATGAAGTCAACGAGACCCCTTCCACCATTGGTGGAGATAGTACTCGTCGTGTAGTTGAAAATAAGGCCCTGTGCCCTTGCTGGTATGTCACATACAATGTAGCACTGATATGCTCGATCTCAGGGATGTCTGGGTAATGTGAAGGCTCTCCCTCATCATGAACTACCTCGAGAGGCGGCTGCGGCACTATAAACAAGTCACGGGAGATGAAATCCTCCCAAGTGATGCCCTGCTGTGTTAACTGATATATCACCATGAATTGATCAGCGCGTAATGATATATACTTCTATGCTGCTGTGCTGGGGACTTCTTCTGTATAAAAATTGTCATCCTCTCTATTTTGCGATACATGAAGTATGGAATGCTCATCATACGTACCCTCGTGAAATGCATCAACAAACGGACATGGTACGTATTGAGATGCGAGAATCTGCCCTCGCAACTGAAATATCGAATGATGAGTTTTATCAAAGGTGCAAACTCATCCTTCAGGAATCTGAAAGGAAAAACCCTGCTCAGCTGCCTCATAAACTCAGGTTTGATGTATGGCTCATAGTAGGATTTCTCTAACTGCTGTCATTTGTTCCATTCCTCTCCTATATTTGGTATCCCGGTGGCCCGAGCAATAGTATCTGGTGACAAAATGAAATCTACTCCTGCAAGGTTTACACGGCCATCACGTAAATGTAGAACAAATAGACGAGCTAGTTCACGATGATGCCGGGTTTGTGAAATCATCTCACAGTATTGGAAACATGAATGATGTCGAAAACAATCCATTGCAAGCGGGCAAGCCTGCAATTGAGCCAAAGAAGTAGGCTCCTCCCTGAGATGCTTACCACCTTTGCCACCTTTGTGAGACCTCCGTGGCACATTACCCTCTGTTGTGGAATCACTGTCATACTCCTGCTCATAAACTGAATCCGTCTCTGACATGGCTTTGAAAACAAGATGTCTGCAATATATATATTGATATAGGTGTAGTGAAGACAAAAGTTTCAATGTATGCTCAAAACCCAAATATGTCACAAACAAGCCACAGTGGTAATGGCTCTGTCAAGTGGATTGGCATAAAAACAGTCACTGCTTTGATCACAAGGGAATTTGACAAATGAGTAAAAAAGTGTAATGTAGTGTACAACCTTTGCAATGCTGGCTAAGATTTGTCAAAGGGAAAATGAGTATGGGACTGTGTTTTGTCAATGGAGAATGGGAAACAATGTGAAAATGACCATAGTAAAACAATAGCAATGACAGTGGTAATAGAATGGCGATGACAGCAGTGATGAAATGGAAAACTGAGAGCGTGAGGGCCGTGACACTTTGACAGTAGATGCATAAACATATATATCAACAACACAAGCTTGGAAATCCTTCAAAAGACCATCAACATGTCTTTCAAAACCCCAAGAAATGAATTTGCAATGAACCTAGGGTTTCACCTTTCTCCACATCAAACACACTAGTTTCATGTTCAAAATTTACTGAGCAATCATGAAAAACCTACTTGCAAGCCAATTGAGGCGATTTGGCATCAAACCGGATGCAGGAGCGAAAATTTCTGGCTCTGAAACTATATGAGTAGCGCGCTCACCCAATGAGTAGCGCGCGTTATATGAGTAGCGCGCTTGTTATTTTACACGGGCCTCTGAAGCTATATGCGTAGCGCGCGTTATATGAGTAGCGCGCCTCCTCTGTGAGTAGAGCGCCTCTTACACCTCCGGTCTTTTGTTTTGATAACAAGCTTTCGCCCTTCTAATCTGCATTTCGACCTTTGCTTTGGGAATCTATGCAAATGAGTTGTCTCCAATGCTTTATATGGATTGCAAAATATCTCATAAAAATCAACTTTGATTTAAATTTGCTCCATAACCCACTTTAATAATGTTTGGCACTTTGTCATTTGATCATTTAATACAATGCTGTCCTTTGGCTTTTTATTATTTTTCTGAGTTTTGGACTGATGATACTTGGTTGTTTTTGCAGGGATTCGGCATTTGGCTTTGGCAAAGATTAGAGGCTGCCTTCAAACTTCTTATGATGAAAGAAATACACAATTATTACAAAAAATGAAATTTGACAATTTCTAGTTCCAAAACAGAGTTTTGGACTAGAAATGTTTTTGAGAATAATAATATGAAATGAGAATCTTTTGAAACCAACCTCATGGCCTGCGGGCTTTTATTACATGTATGCAAAGGACTGAAAACCCTAGACTCTAGGACTAAAGACTCTTTTTAACGAAACTAATCATTTATGACCATGAACTTTAGTGATTTTTGAGGAATTTTAATTAGCCTTGCAGGTACAAGCATGAGGAAACACAAGAAAACCAGACCTCCTCATCAGTCAATGGCATGCCCCTAGCGAAATGCAACGAAGTGAAACGAGCGAGACACCTAAAAATGATATGCAAAATGCGAAATGATCTCTGACAGAGGGCTGTAAGGACCGACTCTAACATTGGCTCCAATGGGGATGGTGGCTCCAAGGAGATGCCAAGAACGACAGATCTCTGGAGGAGTCAGATAGTGCCGTCATCCATTGGGCGATGGAGTCATGATTTCAATAGATAACACAAAAAAATTTTGATACATTTATTGACTGCAAACTTGACTAAAACCTTACTGAAGCTTGACCAAAACTGACTCGATTTTTTAAACTGAAAAGACTAATAAAACTGACTTGAAAAACTTCAAACCAACTAACCTCCATCTCCAGAATTATAGCCTTCGCTCCGGGCCCCAGACTGAAGATGAGAGATCAGTACACACTTGCAATAAAACAGAAGTAAAACGATATATACAATGATGATGAAATCAACAAAAAATACTCAGAAGTGGTATCGCTTTAGCAGCCGACCATTGATCGGCCCTCCAGGAAAATCATCTCCATTCATTTCCTTAAGAAGAAAGGCGTTCTGACCACGATATGCTGTAATCTTAAAAGGACCCTTCCATAGATTTTCAAATTTTCCGTGCTTTCCCTTATCTTCATTTCGAGCATCCCACTTCAAAACCACCTCATCTAGCTGAAACTTATCTTCTTTTGCTTTTCTGTCGTAGATCTTCTTTATGCGTTCCTGTAACTTGAATGTATTTTGAAATACCTCCTCCCGTGTCTGCTGTAAATGAATCATCTGATTAATCCTCCGCTGCATGGGATCTTCCTCACTACCAGCTTCCTGAAGCAATTTTACTACCGGGACAGCAAGCGAAGTAGGAAAAACCGTGTCTATCCCGTACACCAACTCGAAAGGAGACATGCCAATAGAATTTTTCTGACTTACCCTATCAGCCCACAGTGCATTCACTAATTTCTTGTGCCAGCCCTTTTTATTGATTTCCAGCAATTTCTTAATGATATTTACCAAGGACTTATTTGAAGATTCCACCAAACCATTTCCTTGCAGATGGTAGGCAGTTGAATGTCCCAAGCTGATATTGTACTTATAGCAAAATTCAACCATTCTCTTTGACTTGAAGGCCGCTGCATTATTTGTGATTATCTTACTAGGACACCCAAAACGTGACAGAATATTATTTTCAAGAAAAGAGATAATTACCGCATCCGTGGCCTGTCGAGTGGGAATCGCCTCGATCCACTTCGTGAAGTAATCCGTAGCTGTCAATATCCATCTATGCTGTCCTGACGATGACGGATGGATTTCCCCAATGAAATCCAATCCCCACTGCTGAAATGGTGCACTGAATTCAATTGGTTTGAGAGGCAAAGGCTGTAGTTTCTGCTTCCCTTCGAAAATTTGGCATTCGTGACAATTCTTAACAGCCTTATATACATCAGAAAACAAAGAAGGCCAATAGTAACCTGCCCTTAGAATCTTATTCGCTGTGGTTTTCCAAAACAAATGGCCGCCGCAGTCTCCTCTATGAAAGTCCTCCAAAACTCTTTTGGCTTCCTCCTCTACCAAACAATTCAACAACACTCCCCCAGGGTCTTTCCAATACAATGCAGAATTCAAGATACAAAATTTTGCAGCTCTCAACTTCAATGTTCTACTCTTATTTCTAGGCATCCCGGGAGGTGGAGACAAATTTTGAAGCACGTATAAAATGTCAGCATACCAAGGGGAAGAAACAAAAATATCGGATACCTGAACTGACGTACTTTCCTCATCTTCATCGGACATGGCAGTGATCAAATTTATATCTAGAGCATGCAGATTTGTTTCAGCCATGAGCTTGGCGAGTCCTTGTCCTTTGATCAGCTTGGTTGGTTTAATTTCCACATCGTATTCTAACAACGCAGCGATCCACTTACCCCGTCTTCCCTCTGGATCTGCCTGTACCAAAACATCTTTAACTGCTGCGTTAGGAACGTATGCTATAATGTGGGAATGCAGTATATACACACGGAAATCTTTCAAGGCCTTTACAAGCGCAAGTGCTTGTTTCTCAATAATGTTGTATTTCAATGCTCCGTCCCTTATAATCCGAATGAAAAAGGCAATGGGCTTCTCAACTCCATCCCTCTTCTGCATTAAAACAGCTGCCAAAGTGTGCTCAGAAGCAAACGAAAACAAAATGAAGTCCTGTGTGTAGTCCGGGCTGATTAAAATAGGGGCTGAAGAAAGAGCTAACTTTACCAAATTGAATGATTTCACTGCCTCTTCTGTCCACTTTACCTGACTGTCCTTTTTCAGCATATTCGTGATTTCTCTAAGATGCTCAGCAAGATTTGGAATGAAACGACACAGAAAATTCATTTTACCGTTAAAGGACTGTATTTCTTTCTTGTTCCGGGGCTGTTCAATCTGCTGGATGGCTTCAACACATGCAGGGTCAACACGAATGCCATCTTTCGATATGATGTGGCCAAGGAGCTTGCCTTCATCCATGGCAAATAGGCTCTTTTTTGGATTCAGCGAAATGCCATATTTTCTGCACTTCTGGAAAACAACTTTCAAATGATATAAATGTTCCTCATCAGAATTTGAAAACACAGTTAAATCATCAAGGTAAACAACCAAAAATACATCTTTCTCGTTGGCGAAAGCCATGTCCATTGCACGTTGAAAAGTGGCGCCTGCATTCTTTAAACCAAACGACATTTTTTCATAATGAAACGTTCCCCATGGAGTGGTGAACGCAGTCTTGTCACGATCATCTTCATGCACTAAAATTTGGTTATAACCTGAATAGCCGTCGAGTAGTGACATCCTTGATGCTCCAACTACTCGCTGCAATATATGGTCCATTTTTGGCAGTGGATAATTGTCTTTTAATGATACCTTATTCAAATTTATGAAGTCGATACATAAACGGATCTCACCTGTTTTCTTTCTCACGGGCACCAAATTTGATATCCAATCTGAAAATCGGATAGGCACAATGATTCCTGACTTATACAACCTGTTTACCTCTTTTTCAATTGATGGTAGCAGCTTTGGATTGATTCTCCTCAACTTTTGACGGAAAGGCTTCTGATTTGGTTTGATGGGGATAGTATGCTGAATGATATTAGTGTCATATGTTTTTAGATCTGAGTAATCCCACGCAAAAGCATCAGAAAATGAAGACAACAATTTCACATACTCTGCCTTTACCTTTGGTGACAATGACTTCGATAACTTTACCATCTTGGGATTCTCAGCTGTCCCAATATTTACCTCTTCAACACCTTTTTCAGTCGGCCTCAATGTCGGTTTGCGGGCTACATCGTCTTGGTCAAAGAGTTCCTCCAAAGGAATCAATCCCTTAGGAATGATGTTATCTTTAAGTTGCAGTACTTCCATTTGATTTATTTGTATATCATCATTACCATCATCATGTTCTGTATCTATGGAGGTGTCTTTAAACTTACCCTTATTCTGCAGAAAATCACTAATCTCCTCATCATCCTGAAAGACTTGACAACATCACTGATTGTCTGGAACGGTGGGGCGGTGTTTCACATGAATCTCGAACTTGTTGTTGGAATTCATTGGGATTTTTAAATTGCTTGCTGCCTTAGCAAGTCCATCAGCAACACCATTTTGTATGCGAGGCACACATGTCAAGGTATGATCAGAAAATAACTTCAAAATATCTAAAACTGCATTACGGTAAGCCCTCATGCGAGGATGCTTGGCTTGAAACTCACCCTTTACCTGCTTTATCACCAACTCTGAATCACCATAGACTGCAATCCTTTTCGCTTTCAGCTTTCTAAGAATCTTAAGGCCAGCAATCAGAGCCTCATATTCCGCTTCATTATTAGAACAGTCAAATGCTAGTTTGTAGGAACATACTCTCACATTACTTGGAACCTTATCCGGAGCGGAAAAAGGACTACGAATCCAAACACCAATTCCAGCACCGTCGCTACCCACTGCGCCATCAAAATCCATGGTCCAAAGACCATCTTCATCGTCCTCTAAATGCTGAAATTGTGCCAGCTCTATTTTTCCTGTTTGCTGCCCATTGTCTTTAGCTGATTGCTCCACAGTAGCTTGCTTTTCTCTTCTTTCTTTCTGCAGAATTTCTCTAAAATTCTCGGTGATTTCTGGTATATCTTCTGCCTGAACTAATTGACTATCTATATCATTAAAATTATCAGCAAACAAAACAAACGATTCTAAGTCGGTATGTACATAATTTACAGGATGATTGATTGGTTTCTCCTTGCTGGTTATCATGTATTTCATCTTCTGCTCTCGATATAACTTTCTCATTTGACCGAAGACTGGAATTGTAGCATAGGAAAAATCTAACTGAAGTGTACCTTTCAACTTTGCCCCCCAAGATCTAGAAAGGAGCATCCCAAATCGTGGAGGAATGTCCGCCACAACCACATCCATTAAGACATTATTCGCCAGAATTTGATCTAAGCTTACAACCAAATCTTTAATGAGTCTGATACACCTCACACGGCTGGAATCAAATGAATACAAATCATGATATTTTCTTGTAATGTCTAGTCCCAACTTTTCCATGATCGCCTTTGGCATCAGATTGTGCGAAGCACCAGAATCGAACATGGCATTGTGCAAAACATATTCATGCAACCTCAAAATGATATAAAAGGGAGGAACATCACTGTCAGGAGACTCACCATCTAATGCAGGCCCAAATATCAATTCTGGCTGATCGTCTTCAACATTTACCGTGTCAAACATTGGATCAAAATTCAGAATTTTGGAGACTTGACCTCGGTAGCTGCTGTTCTTCATGATTTCTGTCAAAGGAATAGATACCTTCAATTTGGAAATTTCATTTTCCAAACTAAATGCTGAAACTCTTTCAACCTCTTTGACTGGAACCTCTTTCTTTTCGTCTTTATCCTTCATTGTGTTTGGCTGATTTGCCTTTTCTGCTGATGATACTTTACTAGCTGCGGGATCAATTGTCTCTTTTCCTTTCTTCTGTGGTATAGGTGAATCCGTCTTTGGTGCTGAAGCCTCTTTTCTTTTCTGAATTGGATTTATGGGCACATCTCGGTTTCTCAATGAGTACTGATTCTATTGAGCGGACAAAGCATTCAAATACCCTCTTTGGTATTCATCTGACTCTTCCTCCAGATCTGCATCGTTTGCTAAAATGAAATCCTCATCTTTCTGTGCAACTGAACTTTCTCCATATTCTTCATCCTCAGTGATGTAAATGGGCAGATCGTCGGGAGTAAAGAAGTGGTTTTTCTCACCTGCTACATCATCATCATCATCTGACTCTTGACTCACAAAATTCTACAAAAGAGGAGTTTTAATCTGCTGCTTGGCTGCCGGCTCTTGTACTCTCTGTTCACGCTGTTTAATTCTGAACTGTGGCTGCTGCTGGCCACGGTAGTTTGGATTATGAATCTGCGTTTCTGGCTTATCAAGCGTCATTCTTTTGAACATTTTTTCCATCTCACGAAGCAAGTGCTGTTCTGATGCAGATGTGGAAGCCTCTTCTTTTATAGTCACTCTTTTCTCTGCTCTCAACCGGGCTCTCTTATCATTCAGATTCACCTCAACACTAACGGAAATCTTCTGCATATCTTCTAAGGTAGGCAGATCTCTGTCTCGTAGTGAATAAGCCATCTCCGGATCAAAACCATCCGGGAATTTAAGAAGAGCTGACTTTTTAGATGGTCTTAAGTCATCTGGAATTGCATTATAAACTGTATTGAATCTGATAATATAATCCTGAACAAACTCACCAGGATTACGTTTGATGCTGGTATACTCAGAAGTAATTTGCAGCGGATATTTTTTCATCTCCCATCGATCTAAGAATTGTGTCTGAAGCTCTTGTAATGTGTTGATACTTCCGGCCTGTAAAGCTCTGAACCATTTACGAACCTCACCTCCAAAAGTCTGGGCGAACAACCTCATGGACACATTTTCTTCATCTATTTCATGCAAGTCCAAGAAATCTGTCATCCTAACAATATGCTGCTGAGCGGATATACTCTGTGGCGTGCCATCGAATATGGGAATCTTTCTCTGATAATCAGCAGGCATAGGATCCAAATTTGCAGGTAAAACAAGAGGTGCAAATCTCGCAGCCATGGCTCTTGGCAGATTTATAAACTGCTGTCTCGGAAAAACTGGTGGAACGGGAGCAGTAGGTGAACGAGGTGTATGCGGTGAAGATGGGGGAGAAACTACTGCTGATTGCTGATCAAAGATCTCAGGCTGTACGGGAATAGTAGGAATAAAAGGAGGTTCAGTGGGAATCCGTGAACTAGATGCAATTTCAGATGGTCCAAGAGTTTGTGAAGCAGATTCAATGAATTCGGGAATGTTGGTTGCCACAATGGAATTTTTCAGATTCAGAATATAATTATCAATAAATCTATTTTCTTGCTCAACTTCTAAATACTTGATGAACTCAGGATTGATAACGGTAGAACCAGTGGCACTTTCGGATTTGGTTTCAAACAATGATAACTCAAACTGATCGTCAAACTCAATATCATCAATGTATTCAAAAATAGTGGGGTATGAGTGAGATTTGACCAAAGGAATAATAGGAGCTTCTCGACGGAAAATTCTTGGGATTAGGTTGGGGTTTTCATATACTGGAGGAGGATTTGGATCAGGATTTGATCTGGTATGCCTTTTTGAAGCCAGTGTATTGATCTATCCAAGAAAATTTCAAAGGACACAATAGATTATTTTCAGCCTATCGACTTCTAGACTCAATCATCCAAAGGTCTAGAACGAACAAGTATACTGGGGTGATTTGCAAATCGAGTGCCGCATTCACAAGCTAACCAGAGATCGACTGAAGCAGCGTTTATCTACTTCCGCTTATGCATGGCAAAAGCGTTTCGAAAGCTACCTGGCATGACTTCATACTCCGTCTAAGACTCATGAAACGAACACATCAACAAAAAAACCATTGAGATTTTCCCCAGTATGGTTGCCACTATGTTAGCGCTCAAATCTACCTTAGGCTGAAATAAGGTAAAACTCAAGGCTACATCAAACCACGCTCAGCCTCGTAGCTAGCCCTACGAGGACAGGAGAGGGCTCTCTCCGGGTCTGTCTCGGCAAAAGGTCTTCAAAGGGGCTGAGATGACTTATAATTGGTACTGATTTTAGGCTAGTAAAGAGATAGGAAAGTTTGATTTTGATTTTTTGGGTTTTTTGTTGAAAAGATGGGAAAAACAATTTTGGGTCCGGGGATAAGGCCAGATCTTTGCAGAATTCGAGTTGGGGCAAGGTAGGCAGTAGTCTTGATGCTTTTGATCAGGTGTATGGATGGATCAAAATGAAAAGGAGCTGAAGAGGGCAAGGGAGAACATGTATCCTCTCCAAACAGGCGAAAACATGTAAAACTAAACAAATTTAAAGGCAGAGCATTGAAACAATGGATTCAACCTCATTTACTCATTCATTTAGTTTCAAAAGCATAAGAATGGAATGACATACATTAAACATGAAAGAACTTACAATAAACTGAGAGAAAACACCATCAAGAACTGAAAGCCACAAGAATCCCAACAGGTGCTGCAAAACCTCTGATCTTTCCTTAGCCAAAATATGAAAAATATGTACAATAGTGTGCCAAAATCTTCCCAAGAATCCAACCTGTAGAAAGTCTCAGAAATTACATCATATAGACTATCATAACCCCTTCCCACACCTCTAGGGGTCGAATTCATCCTCCTAGGAGCAGTTCCAACTAATTCTAAACAAGGAGCTAGAATATAGGCAGCTAAACAACTTGCCTCTAAAAGGAAGGAAACTGATTCTTTCACTTGATTTTACTTTTTTAGGAGTGAATCATCTAGAATAGGTAAAAGTGAGTCCAAGTTACATGCCAACCATAAAATTACATCAAGATAACTCAAAAATTTCATCCACAAGCAAAATTGGTCCAACTGGCGGAAATTCTGAGCTGGAAAATGAAAAATCAGCCAAAAATCTATATGAGTAGCGCGCCTGAGCTATATGAGTAGCGCGCCTTTCAGCCTGCTTTTGGGGCACTTCCCAGCATCAAAATCAAGCTCATGATAGCTTGCTGGAACGCTCTAGATGTCTTCTATCTAGCCCAAGTGGAATTTCTCAATTTGGAGCTCATTTTCCCCTCCAAAACTTCATTCTCCCACAAGTGCTTCCTGCTGCTGAAAAAGGTGGCAGAATGGTGATTTTCATGGTGTTTTGACCCCTTTGATCATCCAGAATTTGGTGAAATGCTTTGGTTTTACTGGAGCATGCATAAATTTCCATGAAAAATCCAAAAATATAGAGTTTTCCTCCAGCAAGTGTCCCAATCAAAATCGAGCGCCTTGACGCGCTACTCGTATGGCTGAAAAACCTGTTTTGAGACCAAAATTTTCCAAAATGAAATTTGTTTTTTCAAATTCGCTCAAATTCGGAGCGAAGACCCTCCATTATGTATTATGCCCAGCCAAGGAAGCCTCGGCCAAAATCCGGAGTGGATCAGGCCTCTTCCGCCGTTTTAGTGCACTGCTCAACCTCCTCTTTAGAATCTTCATTTTTGCCTTGCAGACATGCATGCGGGCCCAATAATGACCTTTCATGTGACGAAGCATGTCTTTGTCTCTGTTGGCTTTTTCCAAAAACTTCTCTAGATGAATGTTAACACGTGTGAGGCAAGAATCTCGATCGATTGGTGTCATGTCGCCGGGTCTCTTCCCGGCCAATTGTCGATCTTCACGGATTCGCCGCAGCTCATAAAGTGTGTGCTGATCTTCTAGCTATTTGTTACACTGCTCCAGGTAGTTTATCACCCACTGAGCCCTCTGCAATTTCTCTTTGAGCGCGTCATTCTCAGCCTTTTTCTCTTGTATGATCTCTTTTAGTTTCGAGCTAGGTGAGCTCGCATCAACATCGATGAATGTGAAATCAGTGTCTCGACCACCTGATGGGCCCTCATCATGAATAGGCCTCTTGCCTCTGTCCTGAATCTGTACCTGTGCTGAAGAAGAAGGCGAGACCCCTTCCACCCTTGGTGGAGATAATACTCGCGCTGCTGATGAAGTCAACGAGACCCCTTCCACCCTTGGTGGAGATAGTACTCGTCGTGTAGCTGCAAATAAGGCCCTGTGCCCTCGCTGGTATGTCACATACAATGGAGAACTGATATGCTCGATCTCAGGGATGTCCGGCTGATGTGAAGGCTCTCCCTCATCATGAACTACCTCGGGAGGTGGCTGCGGCACTGTAAACAAGTCACGGGAGATGAAATCCTCCCAAGTGATGCCCTGCTGTGTTAACTGATATATCACCATGATTTTGATCAGCGCGTAATGATATATACTTCTATGCTGCTGTGCTGGGGACTTCTTCTGTATAAAAATTGTCATCCTCTCTATGTTGCGATACATGAAGTATGGAATGCTCATCATACGTACCCTCATGAAATGCATCAACAAACGGACATGGTACGTATTGAGACGCGAGAATCTGCCCTCGCAACTGAAATATCGAATGATGAGTTTCATCAAAGGTGCAAACTCATCCTTCAGGAATCTGAAAGGAAAAACCCTGCTCAGCTGCCTCATAAACTCAGGTTTGATGTATGGCTCATAGTAGGATTTCTCTAACTGCTGTCGTTTGTTCCATTCCTCTCCTATATTTGGTATCCCGGTGGCCCGAGAAATAGTCTCTAGTGACAAAATGAAATCTACTCCTGCAAGGTTTACACGGCCATCACGTAAATGTAGAACAAATAGACGAGCTAGTTCACGATGATGTCGGGTTTGTGAAATCATCTCACAGTATTGGAAACATGAATGATGCTGAAAACAATCCATTGCAAGCGGTCAAGCCTGCAATTGAGCTAAAGAAGTAGGCTCCTCCCTGAGATGCTTACCACCTTTGCCACCTTTGTGAGACCTCCGTGGCACATTACCCTCTGCTGTGGAATCACTGTCATACTCCTGCTCATAAACTGAATCCGTCTCTGACATGGCTTTGAAAACAAGATGTCTGCAATATATATGTTGATATAGGTGTAGTGAAGACAAAAGTTTCAATGTATGCTCAAAACCCAAATATGTCACAAACAAGCCACAGTGGTAATGGCTCTGTCAAGTGGATTGGCATAAAATCAGTCACTGCTTTGATCACAAGGGAATTTGACAAATGAGTAAAAAAGTGTAATGTAGTGTACAGCCTTTGCAATGCTGGCTAAGATTTATCAAAGGGAAAATGAGTATGGGACTGTGTTTTGTCAATGGAGAATGGGAAACAATGTGAAAATGACCATAGTAAAATAATAGCAATGACAGTGGTAATATAATGGCGATGACAGCAGTGATGAAATGGAAAACTTAGAGCGTGAGGGCCGTGACACTTTGACAGTAGATGCATAAACATATATATCAACAACACAAGCTTGGAAATCCTTCACAAGACCATCAACATGTCTTTCAAAACCCCAAGAAATGAATTTGCAATGAACCTAGGGTTTACACATTTCTCCTCATCAAATACTTGTTTCCCCACTTTGAAAACACCACAATCATGTTCAAAAATCACTTAACAATCGTGAAGCACCTACTTGGAAGCCGATTGAGGCATTTTGCATGAAACTGGACGCAAGGGCAAAAAATTTGGCTCTGAGACTGTATGCGTAGCGCTCTTACCCAGTGCGTAGCGCGCTTGTAAATTTACACAGGCTGGGGAGGCTATATGCGTAGCGTGCTTTATATGAGTAGCGCGCCTCCTGTGTGAGTAGCGCGCCTCTTACACCTCCGGTCTTCAGTTTTGAAAACGAGCTTTCGCCCTTCTACCCTGCAATTCGACCTTTGCTTTGGGAATCTATGCAAATGAGTTGTCTCCAATGCTTTATATGGATTGCAAAATATCTCATAAAAATCAACTTTGATTTAAATTTGCTCCATAACCCACTTTAATAATGTTTGGCACTTTGTCATTTGATCACTTAATACAATGCTGTCCTTTGGCTTTTTATTATTTTTCTGAGTCTTGGACTAATGATACTTGGTTGTTTTTGTAGGGATTTGGCATTTGGCTTTGGCAAAGATCAGAGGCTGCCTTCAAATTTCTTATGATGAAAGAAATACACAATTATTACAAAAAAATGAAATTTGCCAATTTCTAGTTCCAAAACAGAGTTTTGGACTAGAAATGTCTTCAAATGTTTTTGAGAATAAAAATATGAAACGAGAATCTTTTGAAACCAACCTCATGGCCTGCAGGCTTTTATTACATGTATGCAAAAGACTGAAAACCCTAGACTCTAGGACTAAAGACTCTTTTTAACAAAACTAATCATTTATGACCATGAACTTCAGTGATTTTTAAGGAATTTTAATTAGCCCTGCAGGTACAAGCATGAGGAAACACAAGACAACCAGACCCCCTCGTCAGTCAATGGCATGCCCCTAGCGAAATGCAACGAAGTGAAACGAGCGAGACACCTAAAAATGATATGCAAAAAGCGAAATGATCTCTGACAGAGGGCTGTAAGGACCGACTCTAACACCTAGCATGGCGAGTGTTTGCATGATGCACTCTTCTTGGGATGACCGTGCACAACCCACTTTGGCTAGTAAGCAACCACACCCTCACCCAACCCCCCCAGCTCCTAGCCCTTCGCCCCCGCTAGCTAACCTTCTTCCTTTGGAATGTCCTTCCCCGAATATTCCTCATGCGCCTCTCTACCCTTCTGGGTCGATCCCGCCCGAGCATAACCCCCTTGGCCCCATTCCTCCTGGCCATTTCCCTGCTGGTCAAATTCCTTTCCTTGCTCCCCCTCCTGGAGCTCATTTCGTCCCTATCTTGGTCACCATATCCCTCTTCAAATTTACCTTGGGTATACCCGTCTGGTACCTAGATCCCCCAGCCACTACCCTGCCTGGCCAACTCAAACCTTATCTTGCTTTGACCCCAGTTCAACCGATACCCATGGCTTCTCCCGCTGCACCTGTACCTTAGTCCCCTCATCAGGAACCACCTCCTGTTGCGACCATGTCAAGTGTAAATAGAAAAGCTCGCAGGGGGGCATCAAAGGACAAAGCCACCCCGACAACCTCTGCCCCTCCTCGCTCTCCAAAGCATCGCATCCAGTGTGCCTTGTGCGATGTTGTCGGCCACACTACCCATACTTGTCTTGAATTACCACATCTCAAAACTATGGTCAATGAAACGTTTCCAGAATCCGATATTCCTGAGGTCTATGTCACCATACCTGATTCTCTTCCGAAATTTAAACACTTACGCACCAATCACCCTTGTTCTTTGTGCAATTTCCATGGACATTATACCCATCTTTTCCCCCGCCTTGATGAGTATCATGCTTCTTTAGCTTCATACCGCCAATTCAAATCCGTGCTTGCCCGTAACCCTTCTTCCCTAACACTAGACCACCTGTCTACTCCGATTACCATTTCTCCTCCTGATACTGAAATGACCGCACCTTCAGCCACTATTTCCTACAAATCCTCATCACCACGTTTCCTGGAAGCCGACCCCCTAGCGCCTTCCCCTGGCGTTTCGCCTACCCACTCATCTGCTTGCTCCGCTGTCACACCTCATGCCGACACGCATGTGAACCTTTCCCCTCAAAATCAGGTGTCTCATATTTCTACCTCCTCAGATCCTCCTATTCCACCCACTCTTCCCATTTTTCAGACCGATGAAGACATCATGGAAGCCATGACCGACCCTGATTTTCCGTGGGACGATATGCATCATCGTGCATACTTCCTCCCACACCAATCCCATGACCAATATGCTCTCGAATCTAAATATTTCATTACCGATAAAGTTGATTGGTTCAAAAATCCCATCCCTGCACCTGACACTTTTGAAGAAGGCAATATGGCTAATATCTCTCCTACCATCAAAATAGACATTTCTGTCAAACCAGGTATTGCAGAACATATCACCATGGACACCCAATGCACTCTAGAAGAAATTGAAGCCTACACCAAACTCTTCAAAGAATTCCGTGATATTTTCGCCTAGTCCTACTCAGAAATGCCCGGACTCGATCCTGCCGTTTTCGAACACCACATCGACACCTGGCCTGATGCCATTCCAGTCCGTCAAAAGTTGAGACCCATTCATCCCTCTAGACGTGAAGCCATCAAAGCTGAAATCGATAAGCTCCGGCAGGCTGGTTTCATTTACCCCATCGAATACACCACTTGGGTGTCTAACCCTGTTCCCGTCCTAAAAAACCAAGGCACTATTCGTGTTTGCACCGACTTTCGCGATTTAAACAAAGCTTGTCCCAAAGACAACTTCCCCACACCATTTATTGACCAAATCATTGATGAGTGTGCGGTGCACAAGATTCTATCCTTTATGGATGGCTTCTCTGGATACAACCAAATCGTTATCCATTGTGCTGATCAACTTAAAACCGCGTTCATTAGTCTGTGGGGCACTTTCGCATACCGAGTCATGCCATTTGGCCTTAAAAATTCTGGCACCACTTTTCAACGAGCCATGTATTATTGTTTCCATGACTTAGCTCATCTTATCCTTGCCTATTTAGATGACCTTACTGTGCGTTCTAAACATCGGGCGCAACACCTTCATGATCTGCGTACCATTTTTCTCCGATGTCGCAAGTATAACATTCGCCTTAACCCATTGAAATGTGTCTTCTGTGTTCCCTCCGGTCGTCTCCTTGGCTTCATAGTGTCTAAAGACGGGATAACTCTCGACCCTTTGAAGGTTCAAGCCATTCTTGAACTTCCTATGCCTCGTACCTTACGCCATCTACAAAGTCTCCAAGGTAAAGCTAATTTTCTTTGCCGCTTCGTTCCTGACTACGCCACTACCGCACATGGCTTCCTTATACTTCTTCGATCTCACACCCCATTTTTTTGGGATACATATGCTCAAGAGTCCTTTGATGCCCTCAAACATGCTCTCACATCCACTCCCTTGATACGTCCTCCTGAATTTGACCGAGATTTCATCCAATACATCTCCGCTTCCACCTATTTGGTTGTTGGTGTCCTTATCCAGGAGGATGATAACTGTATCGAACATGTGATTTATTATGTTAGTAAGAACCTTGCCGGTCCACCTGTGTCCTACTCGCATGAAGAAAAATTAGCACTAGCTGTCGTGTTCTCGGTCCAAAAACTGCGTCATTATATCCTCACGCGTTCCACCAAGGTTGTGACTGATTCCAACCCCATGGCTTTCCTATTGAGTTTACGCATCCTCAGTGGGAAGTATGCTCGTTGGGTCGTTATCCTCCAAGAATTCGACCTTGAATTTGTCACCCCAAAAAGTAAGAAAGGCTTAGTCCTCGCTGAACTCATTTTTGATTTGCCTACTAGGACGCAAGATTCTCCAATTAATGATGCTCTTCCCGATGAACATTTATTTGCCATCACCACCGACGATCCTTGGTACGGTGACATCCTTACTTACTTGCGAACCCAAAAGTTTGCCCTTCATCTTGATCATGATGCTCGACGACGTATCCGACACCAAGCCTCTCGCTACCTTCTTATCGGCGATGACCTTTATCGTCGTGGAGTAGATACTGTCCTTCATCGTTGCCTCACACACACTGAAGTCGAACAAGTCCTCAATGCCTGTCATAGCGGCGCTTGTGGTGGCCACCTCTCCGGCCTCGCCACTGCCCAAAAAATCATGCGCGCTGGGTATTTTTGGCCTTCTCTCTTCAGTGATTGCATTGAAGTAGTCAAATACTGTTCCAATTGCCAACATTTCGCCCCCAAGGCGCGAGCTCCTCCTGCTCCTCTCCATCCTGTCATCACAGCTGGTCCTTTTTGTAAATGGGCCATTGGCTTTATGGAATGTCGACCTCCATGTGCTGGTAACCACAAATATATCATCGTGGCGGTTGACTATTTCACTAAATGGGCCGAAGCTATGCCAACATTCAACAATACGGCAGCCACTACAACCCTCTTTTTCTTTAACCACGTCATTGCTTGATTCGGAGTTCCAAAACAGTTAGTCTCTGACCATGGCCGACATTTTGAAGATCAGATTTGGCATGAGCTATCCTCCCTATTGGGTTTTGAGCACCAATATTCATCTTCCTATTACCCCCAAGGTAATGGCCAAGTTGAAGTGGTCAATAAAATTCTTAAGACCATGCTTCAACGAACGGTGAATAAGCACAAAACCAATTGGCATCTCATGCTCTTCCCTGCTTTGTGGGCTTATCGTACTTCTGTTAAAACCGCCACCAGTTTCACTCCTTTCCACCTTGTCTTTGGCGAGGAGGCAGTCTTACCAATCGAGTGTGAAATCCCTTCCCTTCACTTGGCCATCGAACTTCTCCCTGATACCCAACCTCTAGAACAACGACTTATCATGCTCGAGCGCGCCTCTGAAGACCGTCGTGTTGCATTGCAAACTCTTGAAGCGACCAAAAAGTGCATCAAAGCTCAGTATGATCGAAAATTCCACCCTCGTACCTTTCATGAAGGTGACCTTGTTCTAGTATATGACCAGGCCCACGATACCCTCGATCATGGGAAGTTCGACTCATTATGGCTAGGTCGTTACATGATCAGTAAAGACCATGGTAAGGGGGCATATCTTTTATAGGACTTTGAAGGCCACATCCTTCCTAATCCTCGCAATGCACTTTATCTTAAGAGATATTACCCTTAGCATTTTCCATTCGAAATGCATGTTTTATTTTCTTTTAGATAGCCAGCATTTGTTTTTTTCGCATTTAGCTACTTCACTAGGACACCTGTTGTCCACGAAGCCTTACTTCACCTCTCCTCAAAATCGGATTTTTTCACTTACAACACATTTCATTGGGGGCACCACCTTGCCTCTATACTCATTCCTGTTTGTGTCAATTTCCGTCATGAAGTACCATTTTGTACTCATTTTTTTATGGTCCCCTTTGGATCATCACGCATTTCATTATCATCATTACTGTTCGTCGCTCTACTATTTTCTCTCGTGCCTTAGTTGGAGATTCCTTATTGCCTCACCTATGGCAGACATCCTTCTGTCGACGTCAACTCATTTACTCCAGAAGCCAGGTCTAGGGGGCAGTGTACCTTGGTTCGAGCTCTTTTCAGCATGATCGTGATCTATACACTTGATGGTCCAGTGATGCAGTAGCAGCTATTGGTGATTCCCGGGTGTGTGTGAGATGTCTCAACCCTCATGAGGGGGTGGCCCTGCAGGTAGCCCCCCACATACCCGGATGACTTCTTCATTTTAGCCCTTGATGCAACTACTCCCATTTTCTGATATTGGCCTCAGCCGCTTGCAGCGCCTCTTCGATTTACATGTATCAGTCAGATTTTGTGAGCCCTTCCTCGTGTGTAGGGGGAATTTGGGCGTATTTGTATCTCATGTACTAAAATCTTATTGTATAAGTCCTGCCGGATATTCCAGGCATAACATGTATGTGGGATCCATC